>CM067502.1:41568249-41953249 GCA_034509495.1 Acestrorhynchus altus
GTTATCTCATGATTGGTCAAGTCTCCCGCTGGGTCAGTGCTGCTCTGACCAGAGATGTGTGGTGGTAAATTGAGCGTTGTATTTAAATAAGGACGAATACAACAGAGGAGGCAGAGTACAAATCTGCTGAGATAAATCAGCTGCTGATGTAGTAAGGCTTTACTCATAAAATAATGCTCTGTTGGTGTGTTAGCTACCTCCAGTAAAACCAGATGTAATGTGGCCATCTAGAGGCTTAGGAAATACAAACACAGGACCAACAGACCATTGTTCTCATAGTTGAATCTAATAACATGCAAGCACGCCTTGCACATTGCAAAATATAGTAAGTAAAGCATTGTGATTATTAATATCTTAAAGTGCACACAGCAGGTGTGCTGCTAATGTGCTTACTAATCATTCATTTTAATTTGCTTGGTTGTTAGTCCTGTAAAAGCTAGTGGTGGCCTGTATTTATGGCTTATATTCTGACAAACATGGGTCAAGTCACAAATGTCTAATGGGGTCTCTGCCAAGGGGTGGAAGACAGCAAGTGGAAAATCAGCTCTTAAATATAATGTGTTTAAAGCAAGAAAAATTGCTAAAGAATAAGAATCAGAGCCAAATGCCAAATGCCAAATTGTGATGGCTAGACAGCTGGGTCAGAACATCTTCCAAAACACTCAGTCAGGTCTTGTGGGGTGCTTCCAGTATGCGGTGATCAGTACTTACCAAACTTTCTCCAAGAAAGGACAACCAGTGAACTGGCAAAGGCTCAAAGTCATGATGTATTACTCACCACAGAATTTAAAGGTCTGCAAATGTTTTGATGCCAAATACCACAGGACACCTTCTGAGGTCTTTGTCTAGTCCACACTTCAAATGGTCAAATCTGTTGTTGGTGCTACAAGGAGTACTTTTTACACAATATTAGCTAAGCTGTGCTATTATTATGGCTGATCTGTACTGCATTATTGGTAGTGAATGGACCTGCTGAAATAGTAGGCAAGGCCTTGCTGCTAACTGGTTTCAAATAGTGTAACTGTAGCTTGACCAACTTACTTATTGGTCATACCAGATGATTCAGTTTGGTCAGCACTGATCAGCAGTCATCAAAATCAAACAAAAACGTACAGTACCCTATGCTGGTCAACCAGTTGAGTAACAGGTTGAATAGCTTCAGCTGGGCTAGCTGTTTTCTGTCAGAACATCTACAAACTGATGTTTGTAGATGCATTTATGGAACTTCAGGAGATCTGTTCTGAGCTAAAAAATCTTATTTTTACTTTTATAGAACAAAACATCCACATTCTACCATTATAAATATAAGCTTATGTATTGGCATTTATTAATAAATACGTATGTGTACATTTGTCCATTCTACATCACTGCCCTATCATTCTGATCCAACACATCCTATGCAAATCATGGCTTAAATATCAAGCTGTTGGTTAGTATGAAGGATAAACATATTTTCCATCCAGGATTTGAGGTTGAAAACCTTAACAAAAGCAACACGGCCCACAGCTTGAGGGATGGAATAATAAATGCTAATCTGACTGACAAAGAATGAAAGCTAGTATTGCTCATTAATCAAAGAGCAGCATGAGCCTTTTATCTATTGTTACTGTTAGCATGGATCGACTGGACTTTAAATGTTCCAACATGGCAACAATTCAAAGCAAGGCGGTGGTGGTATTAGATGAGCAGCAGATTTGAGCGTTGAGTCACAACAATGCTTCCTTTATTCTCCATCATAACAACAGTTGCTCAGTGTTTTCAATGTGAAAGGAAATGTAACATGTTTGAAAGCAGCCATTTGCCTAGCCCTCTCGCCAAAGCGTGATTTATGGCCTAAAAACATAGCTTGAGACCCAAACAGGAGGTGCCATCTGTAATTGCTTACTGAGTGCAATGTACACAGCACTGTGGCACTAGACCGTGAGCCAGCACACACAGACACACATGCGCACACACACAAACACACCCCAGATGACATGCCAATGGCAGTTGCCACTGATTATTATCCAAAAGTGATTAGACTTTCAGGCTCACAGCAACATGTCTGGCACAAAACAATTACTCCATCAAACACAGCAACAGTGCTATTATTACATGGCAAAAGGAGTTGACTGCTTCATCTGTTTAGAACAAAAATGGACTTCTATAGTCTGGCATGCCTTTACCCAAGCTGTCACCTTATTCAGCCCTGTCTTTAAACTGAAACTGATTACAGAGTTGAACTGCACATAGTAAATGTGCTGCAGCTGAAATTGATTAAACATTTTGAAAGATGCTTAGTCTGGGTTTCTCCCTATCAGTCTGTTTACTGCTTTCACATGGTGTCCCCAGGCTGAGAGAAGAGTGCAGCACCGATTCACATTCGAAATGCAGAGGTTAGACTGTAGAGTCACTCTAGAGCAGTCAAAATATTCTACATACAGATACAAATCCTGGGTACAGGTATTAATTCAGGAATCCCCTTTCATTCCCAAATGGGGCTCCCCTGTTTTGTCAACCAGACAGGGCCAGGGTACTCACAAACTCATACATACACGGTTCTGAAGAAAAAAAAGACAAAAAAAAAAAACACTTTTCTAAAGTGGTACAACTGTCTAACTGCATGCTTCTCAAGACGTTCCAGGCTCCAGTCTCATCAGCACCATAACCATCCATGGTCAGGAGTCTAAGAACAGAAAGGCCTGCCCTCATGTAACTTACTTTTTAATTATTTTTTTTTTAGAGAGTATGGATGTTAAGAACACCCTCACACAGAACAATAATGATGCCCGATCTGATCTAATGTAACGGAATCAGGACCAATTCATCCATTTCACTGGGGTACAGGCTGTTTTAGTCCCAATTTGTCCTGAAGTGTGTGGCAGGCCTTATGAGGTGTTCCAGGCATGTCTGATTGTTAGTCCTGTAAAAGCTAGTGGCCTGTATTTATGGCTTATATTCTGACAAACATGGGTCATGTCACTAATGTCTAATGGCATCTGCCAAGATCAAAATCAGCTCTTGAAGATAATGTGTTAAAAGCAAGAAAAATTGGTAAGCATAAGAATCAAAGCCAAATGCCAAATGCCAAATTGTGATGGCTAGACAGCTGGGTCAGAACATCTCCAAAACACTCACAAGACTTTAAAGGTCTGCTGATAATGTTTTGATGCCAAATACCACAGGACACCTTCTGAGGTCTTTGAGTCCACACTTCAAATGGTCAAATCTGTTGTTGTGGTGCCACAAGGAGTACTTACACAATATTAGCCAGCGTGCTAGTTATTATGGCTGATCTGTACTGGCATTATTGGTAGTGAATGGACCTGTTGGAAATAGTAGGCAAGGCCTTGCTGGTAACTGGTTTCAAATAGTGTAACTGCAGCTTGACCAACTCACTTATTGGTCAGCAATGATCAGCAGTCATGCTGGTTGAGAAGCAAAATATGTCTGATTGGGAGAAGGCCCTGGGAAAGACCCAGAACACGTTGGAGATATTCAATCTCTTGTTCTGGCCTGAAAATGCTCGGAATACCCCCAGAAGTGGTGGAAGAGGTGGTCAGAGAAAGAGGTATTGGACTGATGGATGGATGGATGGATGGATGGTCTAAACTAAAACCAAGAAGAACGTCCATTATAAAAATTAATCAGGACATCAAAGAAAAAACATAAAATGTGCCATAACCTGTTTACATGTCATATGTTATGTTTCAAATAAATAGTATTTGTTAGTTAAACTCTCTATGTTTTCTGTGAAAGATCTGTCCTTATGTTCCCTCAGAGATGTCCAAGCGCTTAAACACAACTGTATAAAACACTCGCTTCTGAGTTTGCTGTAACTTTGGGAATTAATAGTTGTCCTCGACTTCAGCTACCCACTGCATTAACACTCCGAGATTGAAAGGTTCATTAAGCGCTCGCAAAGGTTTCTAACAATCTGGCCAGAGGACTCTATTAACTGACTGAGCAACACAGGGGACTTCACAGTGTCTTTCAAAATTCAAAGTTCAGACAGTGTTGCTAGATCTGTATCTGTATCTGTATAATTACAAAAATGACACATTTACATATAGCTACCTAATTAGGACTTGCTTAGCCTCAAATTCCATTCATGTTGAAGTTATAAGGAAGTACTGGTCTATGGCACCTAGTGCGAGAAAAAGATTGCATTTTAAAGTCACAGAAGTTAACCTCTTAGTAGTAATCTTAACCCTAGGCCAATTTTATGGAGATGTTTTCTGTAGTTTGACATACTTTTATTCACTAAAGGAGGTCATGGAAGAAAGCTACAGATGCCAGATGCTAAAATTTTCAGGAGATCTTAGGCTACTCATGAGTCTTCATTTGAGAAATAAAAACAAGAGGTATTAATATGAATTTGACTCACACTGTTAAAAATGTATTTGCAAATTCAACATTATATCCCAGAATCATCCAGTCCAGATTTTTATATCTGTAAAATGCTATAATGTTGAGGGAATTATTTGTAATGATTATATTGACAAGGATATTTATACGTAATACATACTTCTAAAAATACGTGACAGTGGTACAGATAAAAAAACAAAAACAACATAATGTCCCTTAATATTTCCTGTATTAGTATTATTCCTTTTCAGGACCTTTTTTCCAAAATTTGAACACTGTGTGAGCAAATAAAGTGTGCAAACAGCCCCTCCTTTCTCATTTTCCTGTATAATACAATATCTGGGTTATAGCTGGGACATTACTGTTAGTAACTATCAGAGTCTGCATGCAGGTCTCCTTTGGCATTTAAACTGGGAGGTGGAAATGAGTGAGTTTAGCCATTTTCCAAGTTTGATTACTTGGTTAGATGGTCTGCTAGTTTGCTATGATATGTGTAATATGTCTGTAGGATATAATTTGGAGCAGGAAGCCTAGAATATGACATGTAACAGCCCACAAAATATGGATTTGCGGGTTCTACAAGTTAAAATGGTCCCTATATTTTTAGTACATAAACCTACACAAGCATCATAAGTCAACTTCTCAGTCAGGAAGCACATGAAAAATGCAGGATACCGGGACCTGAAGGCTATTCGGGCCTTCACGTTTCTCCTTGTGCCCGCATAGTGCCACTGACACAAAAAGAAAAATACACGTATAAAGGTGATATCTCAGCAACAGTAAACTATAAACTATCTAACAGAGAATGAGTTACAAAAGCCAGAGGATGTTTAAAACAACTTAAAGCTGCCTGCTGGGTGCGTCATTGTGGCTGATTGTGGGTAGCGAGCAAGATATCTCATTAAAAATGAACATGGAGTACTGTGTATCTATTCTAGCATGCTACACAAACACGAGTGCACACACACAAAGCCTCTATCTGAGCATTTATTCCTTCGTTGGAAGTCAGTGAAGCTTCACACTGATAGTAGATTGTGCTTGTCTAGGTTTGTCGTTTTTACACAGACCCCTAGGGGACTTGACAATAATTTTAATAAAGAAAAGGTTTATGCAAAGCAAACATTGAAATCTATTTTTGACACATCATTATGTTACATAAAACAAAAAGAGTGTGTAGTTCCTGCAATGTGGCTTTCAAAGTTTCTGAAATCAATTGACATGGTAACACCATGGAATCAAATCTTCACCTCCTCCTTTCCAAGTCCCTACCTCATCCTCAAAATACTGGATGAAGTTTCATCATTCTAGAAAACTTATATCCCTGTCAATGCTTCATATTAGATATGGTGTCAATAGGTTCATGCTTATCTGCTCTAGAGAGTCATATTCTATTGGCAGCACTTCTCTACAGGGACTGGACAAGCTGTGTGTATTCCGCGTGTATACCTGTGTCGACAACAGGTGCAATTTAGTGCATTAATTAAAGTACACAAACATTTGGACATGTAGTATTAGTTATGACATATTATAAGAGAAAATAAGAGAAAAACTTCAAAAGTTTCATTCTAAATGAAATTCTAATAGAGTATTTTTCCCCCAGGTCTGGTAGTGTTTCACTGTCGCCCACTTCCACTGTGAGCCAGATTAATCCTGACAAACTATGGGGGAGGACCACAAGCACTATTATCAAAAGCTATAATATAAGACTTTAAAAGAATACTCAGCACTTTTCAACCCAACCTAATTGACTACGTTGTGATTAGCACAGGCAACAAAATCAATACATTTCCTGCACTTTGTATAAAACCTGTTGACACAAATGTACTTAATAGAAAATGGGCTGGTGCTGAAGCTCACACCTACAGCTTTCTACACTTTTCCTTGTAGTCAGTGAGCAATAATCCATATGTGGAAGAGGTGAGAGAATATTAAGGGGTTAAACTGAAAACACCTACCACATGTATGAAACATCAGAGGTGTTGCAGCCACACTTGCACGCAGTGTTCCAGGCTTCATATCTCAGGATCAGAGTAACCAGCTATTATCATTATCCAGCTCAGAAAACAGCTAAAATTCATTCATTTATAACATAAAATATATCACACATAAATAACAAAAAAAAAAAGAAAACTCTATTTTTTATTTAATATTATTTTATTTGGACCATCGTAGAAATATCATTTAAGAACTTATTTAGAATATCCAAGTCAGTGTAATCATTACAAGCACCATCACAATCCTTCAGATCATCACTCTGGATGATACTTCAACATGATTTGAGAATCAAAAAAATAAACATCTGGTTTTTGAGATTTAAAGTGTTTAGGGTCTATATTTTTTTAATGGCCATCAAAGACCATCTTAAACCATCTGAAACTAGTTACCAGCAATTGCTGTTCTTGAGCTTGAGCTTCAGCAGAGAAGGCACGAGTAGGGTGAAGAACAACCAGTGCACTGTGCAAGCTTTACAAATTCAGTTCAGTTCAAGCTACAAGTTTAAAAGCTTTGAATCATTATAAAGATGATAATGGGCTAGATTTTATTGGAAACACCCATGATGTATATATCATATGTACACTTTTAGGCATACATTTACTGCAGACCATCACCAATGGACCACCACAGGACAAACTATAGTTCTCAAACAAACTGGGCAACTTTGAGGCATGCATTTTCTATCTGTTGGTCACAGTCTCGTTCAGGGGTCCTGCTCCTGAGGAGCTACCTTCCTATAGATTTGAACTCAAACCTAAATCAAATCACCCTAATCAGCCATTCAAGAACATCTGAAGACCAGGTGGGGTTAGGGTTGAATTTAAAGTCTGCAGGAAGGTAGCGATCCAGGAGCAGGGTTAGTGACCCTATTCTAGCCCTTCATCAGTGGTCAGTCTAATCATATGATCACTTTGGGCTTGCTATTTTTAGGTTTTCAACCTAACAGTTGATATATAAATATATAAAAAATCCACAGGAGCAATACACATTAGCACACTAGAGAGTGCTTTAGTCTTCTTTTACCTGGATTCCTATTCCTTCTGCTTTGGGAGTTTATTTGAATTAACTTTGTAAATTTGCAAGATCAGCACAAATATACGCTGTTCTAACTCTCCTCGACCTCTTAGCAGTCTTTGACAAGGTAGACTACAAGATCCTCCTGTTGGTCCTCACTAGTCTCAGAATCACTGGCTCTGCATGGTGATGGTTTGCATCATACCCGAAGAAACATTCTTACCAGCTAACATGACATCTCCACTGGTGTTCAACAAGGCTCAGTGCTTGGTCCTCCTTCTTCAACTCAACTGCCACTCAACCGCCTTGTTGTTCATGTGTTGCTACCTTACAACCTGGAATTAAGGTGGATAATTTGATTCATTTGCAAACATGTGAATACAAGGCACTTTATCATCATTATAACAATGCATTTACACCCTTTAAACAGCACTGAACTTTAATTTATTAAGAATATTCATCTAATATAATCTAATGTATGACACTAAGAAAGCACAGACGCAAGCTTCCTTGTTATTAATAATCAGCCTCAGCATTATGTAAAGTATGTAATGATAAAGGCTTTCCGTCCACTTACTTTATTAACTATATTAGCCTCATTAGTCTATTCGTCATTAATATATATGTCTATATTAGTTTGAACTTTTAAACACTGAATGTGATGATGTTTGACCACATTCGAAACAGGAAGACATTGAGGCTGAACTAGGCTGGATGTGAATGAACACTCAGCTTATCTGAGGATGAACCACTCTGTTTTTTCTTTGACAACCCCTATGTAAGTGCTTCCAAGAAGAGGAGGTTGCCAAAAAACCTTTCGACTGAAGTTCTCAAGAGTTATTCTGGTTAATTAAAAGGTCTAAGGGGGTGATGGTGGTCAAAGAAAATATCTGTAGCTCCCAGGTCTTCATGACATGCTCTAGACAGATTTATTAGCAGGATATACTTCAAAGGAAACTTGATGAAAGTGATCATAAAGGAATTAACAGATATGAATTTGGCCTTTGGTGTGTGTACTTATGGGTATGTGCAGCAGGGGGCGATATAAACAGCAAAATCAACCCAGCAACTCTCTCTCTCTCTCTCTCTCTCTCTCTCTCTCTCTCTCTCTCTCTCTCTCTCTCTCTCTCTTTCTGAATAGTGACAACCAAAACTACAGACTAACCAAAGTCTAGTCAATCAAACAAAACATGGTCCTACACAGGGAATTTCTGGCATCACTATGCTGCCATTATCTTTAGTATGTCAGTTCATCATTACTGACACCTGTCGAGGCAAAGATGTTCTGATTCAGGCACGATTTCGGATCTGCACAATGCAATCTGATGCACTTGCATTGCTTGTTAGTTAAATTATTGAGGCAGCACAAAATCTCACACACCAAACATGCCTTGGCTGGTCAGTTATATCTGAGTTAAGGAGAAAATTGTGTAAATTAGATTTGTGCTTGTTTTTAAAATCATAAAACGAAATCTCAGACGTGATGAAACAGACGGTACTTGTCAGTACTCTTCCTAACCAGAGGTTTTCTTTATGCACAGAACTAGAACAAGTTCCCCTAATCCAAATTGCATTCTAACCCAATAGAATTTCAGATGTGAAACTGATCAGTCCTTGCTTTCTAATCTGTACCACAGAGATAACAGTTAAACACTGCCTGATGGACTCCTAATTAAAATCAATGTAAGTTCGAACGCTCATTAGGGTGAAATGCAAACACTTATCTGTTTGAATTATAATTAAATGGACTTAGACCTGGAGCTACATCCACAAAAAACACTAACCACCAGACCTTGCGATTGATTAGATACCTTGGATCTAATAGATAATATTGCAATAACAGGCAATGCCTCTCACTACAGTTCCTGAGGATTAATAGAAATTGACATGATGTAAAGTTAATTAGCTGAAACGAGAGGAAAAATTTACCTGCACTGTGAAAATTGTTGCACTTTAACCCTTAGAAGCCTGGTTTGAGTACAAAAGGGGTCACTGTTTTACATACCACAAAATAAGATGAGTAAACTTTAGAATCTTAAACCAATTTTGCAGGATGGGCTCATAGTTTGACATATATTTATTTGCAAAATAGTCACACATACCAGATACTATTTTCAGGAGATCCTACCCCCCTCCTCACTGATCAGTTGGATTCTAGGATCCAGGTTGAGCATCTACATTTGGACAGAGCAGTAAACATGCATTGGGTGGCTGCATTGGCATTTAAACTTAGATTTAATTGATCTGGATTACTTGCTGACAATTCATTACACAACGATGAGCCATGGTTAGATAGCTAGAGGCGCAGTTAGGGTAGGGTAAAGTAGAAGTCTAGTAATTTGTTATACGTGTTGTAGTTTGTTTTATGTGTAGGTTACTCTGATCCTGAGTTTTGATGCCTAGAAAAAAGCATGTAACTCCCGCAAAGTGCAGATCACTGGAGGGTTAAACGAATTCCTAGAAAAGTCATACTTACTGACCGATTGTTGGTGAAACACCATTTTTCATGCATCTGGCTGCAGTAAAAGTGTTTTCCATACCTCTCAGTCTGCACTTCTTTCAATTAGAGGCATAATAGGCTAAATAGTTAGGTTAATTAAACATGGGCAGCACTAGTCCTCACACAGACACCCCTTTTCCTGTATGTGGTCTGAGAGGGGTTTTCTTTTTCTTTTACACAAATTGTTGAATTCACTACTTCTCAAGGATAATGTTACTATGGAAACTGAAGAGCCCAAGACAACGTGTTGCTACATTTTTTAGAGACTGCATGTTGACAACTGAATGCCATTTCCACTCAGCACTCTTATTTCATTTTGTCCACAACTTCTTTTGGCAGAATTCGCTTTCATTGATAATTAATTGGCACAAATCACTGGAGTAGACGTTTGCTGACCCTCAATATCCGAATCGCAGCATGGGCTCTTTGGCAAAATGTTGCTAAGCCTGAAGCTTAGCCTACCTGGCACCTCATTAAATTCACCATCCTGCTAACAGGACAAGCACAGTCTGTGTGTAAAGGCAGTCGTGGCAGTGGGAACAGTTGAAATCCAGAGTAGAAGCACATTGGACGAGTCGTTTTACACAGACATTTTGTCTGAGTGCATGTTTTATGCCCATTTAGTTCCAGCGTTATTGACGTACGCTTAAAAAGATAAAAGGGAGCGCTGCAAGAAGCGCATACACGCTTAAAAGTGCACAAAGGGAGCGGGATCTTTCTACCCACTTTCTATTTTCCCAGGATGCATCTGGGTACTCCCTGGCCTGCTCTCAAGCAAGTCAAGCGAATCAAATGCTGTCTGACTGTGTGCGGTGGATGCTACAGGGCCGGAGCAGGAGATAAAAGTTAAAGCCCTCTGCTATCTCTCTCTCTCTCTCTCTCTCTCTCTCTCTCTCTCTCTCTCTCTCTCTCTCTCTTTTTTTTTCCTCCCTTCTATTCATTACACATAGTGAAACAAAGGGCAGTCTATGGAGCCATGTGGCACAAGACACTTGAAATCTTAGTAATACATAACAGGGTAGGGGCTAAATTAGCTTTTGTAATATGTAAAACCTTTTTTGTTTCACATAGTGTCTACGTTTTTTTATCCCTTTCAAAAGCATAAGGCATCTCAAAAAATGCACCCTCAAAAACAGAGGCATGGTATAGGTTCTGTTTTGTTTCTTATCTCAAATAATAATGAAAAAAAAGGGGTTTTGGGGTCTTCTAGAACATTCTAGTACATTTTAAATCTTAAATATAGTAAAACAATGTTCTCAACATTGAAATACAATGCAATCATGTCATGACATACTCATAGTGGTCGAAGGAAGGACAACCAGTGGGCTTGCAACAGGGTCACTAAACTCTACAACTTACAAGAATTAAAGGATCTGCTGATAACATCTTGTGCCAAATACCATAGGACACCCTCAGAGGTCTTGTGGACTCTATGCTTTAGAGATGGTTTGGTAACACGAGGAGGAAATACACAACATTTACATCCTTTGTATGTAAGCTGGGATTCCTCTCTGAGGATTCATGTATCATGTCTGTTGGTTACTCTGATTCTGAGTTAGGAAGGAGAGTGCGGATTTTGGGTTCTAGGAGTTAATCTTCCTTTGTAATGTTTAAAATGGAGACATGAACATATTAGCATATGAACATTACAAACACTGCTGGGGCATTATGTGTGTGAGACGTTTTAACCATATAGCGCAGCATCTTAATACTATTGCTTACAGCTTCAAATAATCACATTATTACTGCTAAAACAAGCTAAAGGCACCCCTGAAATAGTCATGCTTTAACAGTCCAAGCACAATGCACTGATGACTCAGCCTCTCAAGAACAAATGAAACGTGGAGTGCCATTACTCAAAAAGTGCCAGCTTGGAGCCAAAAGACAGGAGTTAGTCTGAGATTTTCACTCCAACCTGTTTTTTTCTCCTTTGCAGAGTCTGGCAATTTTCTGCCTTTTTCTCAAAGGAGGGAGTCCTCGCTACAGGCGCGCCTCTATCATTAAGTTTCTGCACTGACACACACACACATACACACACGCACACACACACACACACACACACACACATACACACACATACACATTCACATACACACACAGCAGAGATCACTGATTAACACCTAGTCACAGCCCTCTCTCTTAATTACGTTCCTCTTATTCACACCCATCACACAGACATGTGTGGCATCTCTGAAATGACCAGGAAAAAAACAAGAACCTGACAAAAATCTGCTTCAGAAAATGAAGGCAGCTGTACCTGACAGAGCAACTATTCAGCCATTAGTCATTTAAAGAGTGAGAGGTCAGCCAAACTCTGACCTGCTAAAGCCAGGTTCACACTGGAATATTTGTGAGGTCACTGTACTCTTTTGGGAATACATGGCTGATCAGTGACACCAACTCATAAATGAAAAGATCTTTCTCAAGGAGGACCCACGACGAGTCTGTATGTTCTACAAAGGATAAAAATATGCAAGAACTGACATAATGCCATATTTAATACACATTAATTCTTACAAAATAGTGTTACTGCTCTGAAAGGGCTTGTAAATGAGCACTGAGTGAGAGGTGTTGGGAGTAGGGAACACTTTAACTTATGGGCAGTTATATATCGTATTCTATACCTTATTCTATTCCGTATTGTATAATGTTCTCAGGATCAGAGTAGCATACAGATATGATACACATATCATAACAAACTATAAGACTTACCCTATCTAACCACAGTCAGATATGTCGTATGATCAATTATCAGCAATTTAATTCAAGTTACATTCTCATAGCAATTGTACAGAGTGCTTATCTAAGTTACTGTAGCCTGTCTTTCAGCTCAAACCAGTTTGGCTGGATGCATTTCCTTTATTACATGTTCTGAGTAACATTTAGAACCAGAGAGCCGCACATAATTGGCAGTTACATGCTGTATAAATAAGAAGATATAAGAATGAATAAAGGACATTTAGGTTTTTTTTATTTTATTTGAATTACTGTCAAGTACTGTCAAATAACTTGTTTTATTATACATATCCTTGTCAATCTAATTATTACAAATAACTTTTCAAAATGATTGCATTTTCAGCTCAAAATCAGTTCCTGATAATGCTCTATGAGGGAATATTTTCACATATCAAAGGTGCAGCCACTATTTTTTTGGGAATGTTACTATTTCAGAGGCAGAAGGATATTAGTTCTGCTGTACAGTTCAAATCCAAACAGATACAGAGTCAGACAATAGTGTCTATTCTTGAAACAAGACTTCTGGCCTGTAGCTGCCAGTTTGAGTACTGTTTACTGGTGTGATGCTGCTGGAATTACAGGGATGTGTGTGTGTGTGTGTGTGTGTGTGTGTGTGTGTGTGTGTGTGTGTGTGTGTGTGTGTGTGTGTGTGTGTGTGTGTGTGTGTGTGTGTGTGTGTCACCTGACAATAGACACAGGGCTCATTCACATTGCTGTGCAAGTGAGGCTAAATGACAACTGTGGTTGTCACAACGACCGCAAAACAAGTGACAGTCATTTTGTCCTTGGGCTTCTAGATTAGCAAGGTGTGGTTTGGTGCAGATTGCAGGTTAGGAGATAAACAATGGATGACAGAGGAAAACACTGTGTTCAGTCTTGTCAACTTGAGACAGTGCTATGTCAAGTTATTCTATCTGCTTTATTACAGGGCATGTCTTTTCCCATAACCTGGGAAAAAGAAAACATATCCATACTATGAGGAAGCAAGGGAAGCTTTGCTTGAGTAGACATGGAATCAGAAAATGATTTAAATACCTGAACCTGGCCAATTAAAAAGCATGTAAATTAGATGGGAGAGGTCAGCATTTATACATACCAGTTGTCTTAGAAAAAAAAAACGATCTCAACAATCTGCAAAAAGGTTACAATTCATAGAAATGCTACCAAAGCTGAGGCCAAAAGATGACAAAGGATGACATGATGTGTTTAAAAACTCCAGCAGCACTGATGTGTCTGATCCACTCATACCAAATTGTGTTAATGAAATGGTTGGTGTATAAAGATTAGTGTGACTATAGACTATAAACTATACTGTGAACATGGTTTAATATTCTATAAATCAGGGCAGGAAGAAAGTTGAGCATCCTGACAGCCTGGTGGACGGAGTTGTCCCTCTGGCTTGAAGACTTCACAGTCTTCTCCCTGATGGTAGACGGCTGAAGGAGCTGTGGAGTGGGTGGGTAGATTCACCAGCCATGTAGAGGGCTTCCCAAGTAAGGTGGTGCTGTGAATGTCTTGGAAGGAGGGAAGCGAGGTGCCAACAATCTTAGCTGCTCTCACAATGCACTGGAGGGTCTTGCAGCAAGACGCGGTGCAGGCGCCATACCATACAGTGATACAGCTGGTCAGGATGCTCTAAATGGCACCACTGTACAAGATGCACATTATGGGGGTTGGGACACTAGCTTTTCTCAGTTTACGGAGGAAGTAGAGGAACTGGTGGGCTTTTCTGGACAGTGATGCTGTGTTGTTGCTCCTGCACAGGTCTTCTGAGACACTATGTACTTGGAGCTTCTCACTGCTCCACAGCAGTACCGTTGATGGCCAGGAGCATGCTGGCTGCACAATATCTTGAAGTCCATAACAAATAGTTGTGGCTTTTGCCCAGACTTGATGTGCTTCATGACTAGTCGTTCAAAGCACTTCATAGTAATGAAGGGGAGTACCACCGAACGGTAGTCATAGGCCCTAATTCTGACATTTGCATTGTCAACACTTGAGAAATAAAACACAGGAACAAAAAAAAAAAACAATGTTCTTGTGTGCAATTATGCTTTCTAGTTATAAATAGGTGGGCTGTGACAGGTGGCCTGTGAAAAGATAGAGAAGCCCTTATTTTAGTGGATTCTGTTGAATTTTATAGCAAGCAAAATGATAAGTGATAAAGCATAATGTCTGTCCCAGACTGTCCCATTGCTTCCACCCTGTCCCTGTAGAGTATTGCCAGTAGAATAGAACTCTGGAGCAGATAAACATGACCTGACTGGCACCTGGTCTACTGTCAAGCATAGAATAGAGGGGTATTAAGATCTCCAAGCTGTGATGCAGTGGAACAATTTTCCTGTACTTTTGGGATTAGTTGGGCAGTTGGGGTGATCATAGTGATCATCCAACATCCTGATCTCACTAACATTCTTGTTGCAATGCAATAAAATTTGCACAGATCTGCACCAATGCCCCAAATATAGCTGAAAGACTTTTTTTTGCAGAGACAGTGACAGCAAAAGCAGGATAATATTTCAAATATTTCTAAATGGGACACTATACAGGGCAGCCAATAAACTCAGTGATGATTTGTCTTGTAATGGTAGTAAGGGTAGTTAAAGTGTCAACTGTTATGTCTATAGTCCATATTTGTGCATTGTTATTTACATGTAAAGCAAATAAAATTTTAAAATAATATTGCCCATAACAGACGGCTGATATATCAACTATTATCAATAAATTTATTTAGTCTACATTATTAAAAATTAGCTCTTTAAAAACAGCACATTTTAATGACACACCCCGGTTTTATCATCCTGTTATAAGGCAAAAAAAAAAAAACAAGGTGAAGAAATTTCAGAGCATGAAATTGTTAGGAGGGCCCAAAAAAAACGTTAGCTTCTCCTGCAAGCGCAAAAGTATTAGCTTTTTGCCAAGCGTTGTGTGCCATGATTAAGCCTGACGTGAGCACAGAGGCCTCTCACGGCCTTCCCATGAGTCACTGCTGCAGCCATGGACAGCAGAATAATCCCTCAGAGCACCTTTAACCAGGCAAGCAGAACGACAACTTTACGCACTCCACTGAAAGATTGCAAAATGAACCTCAAATTAAAGGAAAACTATGGTCATGACTCCAACTGCAATAACAGTCCATTTTGAATATGCAGTTTGTAATGTCACACGCCTCAGCCTACACAATGCACTGCAGGAAGGCTTCACCCATAATGTGGACACCCTATGTTTAAGTAGCGGACAGCAAATCATAATATACAGTCAGGTCTGGAAGTATTTGGACGCCGATACAATGTTTGTAATGTTGTATCTATACACTAGCTCAATGGATTTGAAATTAATAAAATCTAATCAAGTTTATTTGTACAGCTCTCACAAGGGAGGTGACCAGGAGGCATCTGAATCAGATAACCAAACCACCTCAACCAGCTTCTCTTGACGTGGAGGACCTATGGCTCTACTCCAAAATTCCTCTTCCTATCTCTAAGGGGGAGTCCAGCAACTTTGTGGAGAAAGCTTATTTCAGTCACTCCATCTTTCCCTCAGTTGTGAACCACTTGAACTCCTCCATTTGAGGCAGGAACTCATTCTCAATCCAGAGAGGGCATTCCATCTCATCCCAGCTGCAAGAGAGCAGCTGGAGGTCCTGGCTTGATGAAGCCAACAGGAAAAAATCACCCCCAAAAAGCAGACATGCAATCCTGAGGCCACCAAATCAGATACATTTCACCATTTGGCTATGCTGAGAAACTCTTTCCATAAGTATTAAGAACAGTATCTCTGATAAAGGGCAGCCCTGATAGAGTCCAACTCTAACTGGGAACCACTCTGACTTATTGCCTGCAATGCAAACCAGGCTCCTGCTCCATTTGTACAGGGACTAGATAGCTGTCACGACCCAAGTACACTGAGCACAGCACACAAATCCATGAGTCCCTCTATGGAAGACATTCTGGTGTTATTGCAAAGATCCTCAAAGTATTCCTTCCACCATCTGACATCCACAGTAGAGGTCAGCAGCCCCCCATCCCCACCATATGCAGTGTTGGTTGGGAACTCTCCCCTCCTGAGCTACCTGACAGTTTGCCAGAATCTTCTTGGAGCTGACATAAAGCTGTTTTTCATAGCCTCACCAAACTCCTCCCACACCCTAGTTTTTACCTTGGCAACAGCCAAAGCCAAAACCCACTTGGCCCTTCAATACCTATCAGCTGCCTCCAGAGTCCCACAAGCCAATCAGGCTTGAGAGGACTCTTTCTTCGGCTTTCATGACAGGCATCAACAACCTTGCAGCCACAGCTCCAATTTGCCATCTTAATAATGGAATATGGATGGAATCAACAATAGACCATGGTCACTGGATGCAGTCAAAACTCTCCTGGATGTGGGAGTCGAAGCACACATTTAGGTCTGCTGAGTCTGTCCAGCATCCTTGTCCACCACCTGATCCAACTTCATACAAGGTGGTTATCAGTTGACACTATATCTAGTTGATACCTCTTTCCTGCCAGAGAGGTCTTATTCAATGTCCCAAGAAGTTTCAGTAGCTGAGGATCAGAACAGCAAGGCCCATGCCTTTGGTTACTGCCCAATCCACATTGTACTGGACCCCCATTACTATCCATCCCACAGGGGGGTCCATTTGAAGAGAGGCCCATATTGCTCCTTCGGGCTGAGCCCAGCCAGGTCTCATGGATGAAGACTCTTTCACAACGCGCTTGCCAAGGAGCCTTTCCCCGGCCTATTCCCAGTACATATATACTGTGGTTTTAGGAATGGCAACCATTAGCATGCTTCACGTGATTTCTTATAATTCAATGTTCAATCTCACTGACAAGATATAAAGGTATGGGCATTCCCAAGTCATTCCCTGAAGTAGTGTCACTTCATGAGCCTCCCATGACTTGGAATGTCAGTGTATATGTTAACAGAAGATAAGTAAATGTATTTTAAAAGTGTTTCCACTAGTGTATGACTCCCTAACCTGCATACAATTTAGCAGAGCCACAGATTTTTAGAAGTGTTGGCTGAAAAAGAAGCTTTTGTATTGACTCCCTCTCTGAAATGCCATTTCTGTAATAACACAATGGACAGTTGCCAGCCTTGTCTTAATCTCCTGAAGTAGGCATATCACTTATTTCTGGCAATATCCTAAATAGGAAAGCCTCTAGCATTAGGTTATAAAACCTCTACAGCATTAAGTTAAATACTTCCTTGGGTAATAGTGAACAGCATATTTTTATTACGGAATCCTCTCCCCAGTCTATCCCCTTGAATTTAAAGCTAAAGGCAAGTATTAGAGTAAAACAGGTTTACATGTCAAGTGTTACTTTTTAATGTATACTAAATGTACAAAAGTGGACACCCCTTCTTGTTAATGTCGTCAGTGTAGAAAAGTACTGCCAAAAGCCCAGGAAACAGGAACACCCTGGCTTTTTAATGCTCTTATTGCTGAAAGCAATCAAATCCTCACAGCAATGCTCTACAATTGAGTAGAAAGCCTTCCTTGGATGGTAAAGCCTCCAACAAAAGCAGGATAAACTCTTTTTTAATACCCCTGTTTTCAGAAATAAAAGAAGAATGAAGTGTCCCAATACTTTTGTCTATGTAGTGCACTTTAAGAACAGATATTTGTTTAGGCCACCATATCTCCAATAAAAAGAAACTCTTTTCATCGTTTTATCAGTAATGCGCTCAATAAACATGTGAAAGTGCCAAAAGTAATCCGCAATAAAGAAGCAAAAGCCATTGCTGTGACCTCTTTATCAATTTAAAACACAAACCCCTTCTGAGTGATTTTCTTCTATACCAATTAACACTCAGAAAAGGTCTCAGACTTGCAAAGAAGAGATCAAAGGAGATTGGGCCATGATCTAAATTTGGCTGCAAGGGCTAACGCTCTTGAATTCAATTGAACATTAATAAGAATATTTGAATTTAAGAGCAGAAAGGGCGAGAGTAGAGAGAGAGAGAGAGAGAGAGAGAGAGAGAGAGAGAGAGAGAGAGAGAGAGCTGTCTGCTTTTTTCCACATATTTAAAGGATTAGTTTGGCCATTAGATATAGCAGTGAATACCCACCTAGCAGAGAACACATACAGCAAATATTCAGTGTTTTTAAAAAGAGTTTCAGGGTTGATCATAACATTACTAAAATAATGTTCCAGAGATGTTCTGAAAATGTGGGACAACACATTGTTGCAGTTTGCATCATAATGATGTTAGAATGGTTCTTAACTTTTACAACCAGAGATTTGCATTTTGCAGTCAGCTATATGCCATATACACAGATATGAGGTACATACCATAAACTACAATATCTAACCACTGCATTGGGCATCATGTGATGAACTATCAGCAAATAATCAAGCTTGGAAAAATGCTAACATTCACTTTTTGATCTAATTATTGCTCAGAAAATACATGCAAATATTTAAAGACAAATTTGAGTAGTCTAGGATCTTCTGAAAATAACCATATCCAGAACCCTATAAATACTTTTCAGTATTAATTGATAAATGAAAGTACAGCAAATTACATTCATTCATTCATTCATTCATTCATTTTCCGAACCGCTTATTCCAGAACAGGGTCATGGGTGAGCCGGTGCCCAGCCGGCAACTCTGACCATGACCCTAGACAGAGCGCTAATCCATCGTAGGGCAAACACATGCGTGCACACACACATCCACACACTAAGGGCCACTTTAGAGTCACCAATTCACCAATCATGCATGTCTTTGGACTGTGGGGGCACCAAATTACAAAAATGTTAAATTCAATTCAATTCACTCTTATTTATATTTGTTTCACAACATATGTTTTTCTCAAACCAGCTTTGCATATCTGCTGAGCAATCAAAAGTAACGACTACAAATAAATCAGGAGGAAGAAATTTTGAGAGGAGCCAAAACTCATAAGGGGAATTCATCATTCATTCAGCACATCAAATGACTGGATGGAAATAATGAGAATAATGAAATCAGTGAAAGCAAGAGAACAACATTTTGTTAGCATTGTTAACGTATGGTGTGCTTCCTTCTTAGCTAATTACTTAACAATGTTAAAAACAATATTTTAATTGCAACACTAAGGACTCAGAATGATGCCAGCAGCTTGCTTTCATTCCACACAAATAAGCCACATTGTGGTCTTGTAAGAGCATCAAGAGCAATGATTTCTTTCTCAGACAGTCTATTAAAAGGCTATTTAAAGTTATTAGCACAGTATTGAGCTGATTTCATTTTGATATTCTGCAGGCAGAACACACACACACACACACACACACACACACACACACACACACACACACACACACACACACACACACACACATCCTCATCATTACAATGTACCACACATTTTATTTCGTCTGTCAGTATCTGAGACACATAGTCAATGCATCCCTTAATTTCTAATTCCTTTCAGGCAGGGAGCTGAGGAAATTCGAAGTAAGCCACAACAGAAATGTGGAGGCACATTCTCTTTTTCTCTCTGTTTTATATAGCATTTTATTCATACTTTTCTTCCTTCTTCCATTTTTACTTTGTTTAGCATGGCAGAATCCCACAGTGTGCATGGAGGACATGAATAATTCCAGCTTCAAACAGGCACAGAACAAACGTGAGCCTGAGCTGCAAAAGCAAGTCATGCTTCATTTGACTTTACTAAGCACTGTGTCTCCCCAGTCTCAGCAAGTGGCTCCACATTTTGTCCTAAAAATACTAGCAAGTAGAGTCTACACAGCTGTTTGTTGTACATACTGTATAGGGGTAAGATGTTTGTTGGACCACAGGCTCAGCACAAAATGTGTCAACGTGGCCAAAGTATACATCAGAAGATGGACATAGGTGCATAAATGGACAGTCTAACATCACTGTATGGTGACATCAACAGAAAGGTCCCACCTCTTGCAATTCTGGCACTAAAACTGGCAAAGCAATTCAAATTGAATACTTAATTACAAGCACAGGGAATGTATTTATTTATTTATTTTATAATCCCTGCTCTGGAGGCTTTGTTTCCCACATTTTTTGTGCTGCTGTTTTTCTACACACACAGGAATTGTGGGTAACCAAAAGCCATGAAAGATACATCAGTTTTGTCCTCTAATTTGCTCCAAACATAGACTACATTGCTAGGTTCTATATGAAGAGTCCTTCACTTTACAGGATTATTTCATTGTTTAATGTACTTTTATTCCCCAAAACATTACAAAAGTATTCAAAGGAGGCAGTCATGCATTCAAATATTGTATTTTCAGGAGATTCTACAACACTCAAATTAATCTTTCTTTATCCCAATTTTTGTGTTGTTGTTTTCTATTTCTTTTTATTTGCTTTAAAGTGCTAAAAACACTTTACATCTCAGATCTCCTGTTGGAAATTGAATCATCAAGAGTATTTTTAAGCTGAAATTGCAATAATATATAATATATATATAATATAATTATAATGAATTATTTGTAATGATTAGATTGACAAGGATATTTATGATAATACATTCTTCATAATACCTGACAGTGGGGCAAACAAAATTATAAAAACAAAATTAAAAAAGCCAGAATATAGTTTATTATTTTTGTTATTCATGTATGTCTAGGTATTTTAACAAACTGGGATTTAATTCAAGTTAGAAATGAGTGAATTTGAGCTGTTATGATATGTATCATATCTGCAGGATTATTCTGATCCTGAGATATGAAGCCTAGAAAAAACACACACACACACACACACACACACACACACACACACACACACACACACACACACACACACACACACACACACACACACAAAATGAAGCTTCCTACACACTAAAAGTGCATGCAATGTGTAGCCTAATGAAGCTAAGTTTGACACTGTGACTGTGTTTTTACTACTAATAGTGACAGAACTCAGAATAGCATTAGTGGTAAAAATATAAAATCACTGTTCTCATTTACTCTAACTACATTCTGTAAAAAATACATGCAAAGACAGGAGAAGCATTACAACCAAGTTGCTTATTTTTGCTTCACAATGCCACTGCCAAACTATGTGCAACATCAGGCCTCAAATACGTTCTCCTGCAGGAGTGGGTGGAAGCTTTTCTAAACAGCCAGTTTGGGGTGGCATTTAGAATGTTTATCCAGATTTCAGGTGTAGCCAGTGCCACTCCTGACACCCTGCTGCTGTGCCACAGTGTCTTAGCTGTCATGGTTAATTCGCCTGGTTTTAAATGACGAAAAATCCACACAACATCCATTGCTGGTTGTGGAGATGTAATCAGCTGCACTTTCATTATGTCCAACTATTGCAACTATATATATATATATATATATATATAATAATGTTGATGATAATGTGTGTGTGTGTGTGTGATATGTGTGATAATGTTTTTCTGAAAGAAACTCTTCAACAAATGTGGTGTAAGGAAAAAGCAATGAATAAAACTGAATGTGAATAAATGATTTTTCTTCCCACATCAATATTAGCTCTGCATAAACTATCAATTTATCTTTGCCATTACAGTTACTTGCATTTTGAAAAACATTTCTCTTTACGCAGGCTTTTCATTAACACATTTAAGGGGGCACTAATCTCTCCCTCCCCCCATGTCCTGAGCTGCCGAGACTCCCTGCGGATACGGCCCTCCATCCACCTATATCTAACCTACATCCTACTATCAACTTCCAGACCTGGCTATCCACGCCTGCATGGATCTCATTTTCATATTCAATCATGCATGCCTGTACCATTACTATCTCCAGCCAATCTTTATTTATCCTCTCTCCATTTTGTTACTTTATTATTTTGTTGTTTCCCTTCATTTTTTTTTTTTTCCATTTTCCAGTGCCTTGTTATGTGCCCTCGATTGTCGACCAGAGGAGGATGGGTTCCTCTCTTGAGCCTTAGTTCCTCTCAAGAGTTTCTTCCTCCTAAACTGAGGGAGTTTTTCCTTGCCACTGTTTGCCTACTGGCTGCTCATTTGAGGCTTGGACCCGGATCCTTGTAAAGCTGCTTTGTGACAACGTTCTGTTGTAAAAAGCGCTATATAAATAAAATTTGATTGAATTTGATTGATTGATTTTATTTGTATGTTTGTTATTCATTACAGCATAATTACAGAAATGGTGTTAAAGGTGCTAATGTTGCAAAAAGTGGCGAAGCTGGCGGTCCACTGCCTAGTTGCTTTCTAACCAATCACATGTGGTTAGTGGGTACAACTCTTAGAACCGAGATCCGACTTACCTTAACCATAGTGGTCTCATGAGTTGTCCAGATGGGAAAGCAGCTCAAGTCTTGTTCCCAACTAAATTAAATCCCAATTTAAATGCCAAGCTTGGTCACACGCCGTTTACTGTTCTGTCCACATATGCATGCTCAACTGCATTGAACTCTGACTGATTAGCAGTGAGTTCACACACAAATTTTCAGGAATAAAATCCTGAAGTGATAATACTGATACATACATAACTATCAAATATAATAAATGACATACAGGATGTTTTTTAATTATTATTATTATTATTATTATTATTATTATTATTATTATTATTTATTTATTTATTTATTTATTTATTTATTTATTTTGGACTACTGTCAAGTATTTTGAAGAACGTATTATACATATCCTTGTCAATCTAATCATTCAGATAACTAACTCAAAAACACCTGGAACGATCAACATGGTAACATCATAGAATATCCTGAAAATAACAATATCAATACAATTTAATCAAAAGAATATTTTTGAGTGTGTGTGAATAAAAGTACATCAAACAAGTAGCCTTGTGTCTAGCTTAAACACAGCACTTTTTATGTATTTTATGCATATGCATATTTATGCACTCAATTATGTTCTACTCAGAGTCACATTTATTCATTTATCTTTCTTTCATTATCTGCTGTAAATTTGTTTTGTCTAGCACACGGTCAACAAAAATTATATCAGACTCATTTTGTTCTTTGTATTATTTATTTTCTACAATATAAAAGAGTCTCTGGGCATTTAATTTTTTTTTTTTTGAGGAAATTAAAAACTAGGTAGATCTTGTAAGCAGGATAATAACCTGGTTCAATTAGACCAGCATTGGCGAACAGTCAGTAAGTGCAGTTTTAATTCTTGAAAATTAAAAAGTAATTTTTAACCAGGCAACTTAAATCTAGTTTTCTCTTCAGTGTATGGAAATGTATATTGTCTTCTATAGGCAGAAACTCCTTTCACATTCAGCATGCCACAAGTGTCACTAGGCTGACCTATCTAAACAGTAACAGTAAACACCAGAAAAAACTCTAAGCTAAGCTGCAAAAGAGTGTTTCACATTTTTAAAGAGTACACTTTGACAAACCACTACATTTGTTTATGGTCTTCAGTGTAGGGTTAATAAAGCTGTCCAAATCAGTGATCAAAATGACAGTTATGACTATTATGACTATAATGCTGCGTGACCTGCCAGTCATTATCGCGAAAGGATAAGATGCTCTCTCTCTCTCTCTCTCTCTCTCTCTCTCTCTCTCTCTCTCTCTTTCTCTCTCTCTCTCTCTGCTCTCTCTGTCTCTCTCTCTCTCTGTCTCTCTCTCTTTTTCTTTCTCTCTCTCTCTCTCTCTCTCTCTCTCTCTCTCTCTCTCTCTCTCTCTGTCTCTCTCTCTCTCTCTCTCTCTCTCTCTCTCTTTCTCTCTCTCTCTCTCTCTTTCTCTCTCTCTCTCTCTCTGTCTCTCTCTCTCTCTTTCTCTCTCTCTCTCTTTCTCTCTCTCTCTCTCTCTCTCTCTCTCTCTCTCTCTCTCTCTCTCTCTCTCTCTCTCTCTCTCTTTCTCTCTCTCTCTCCTGTTCCACCTCTCTTTCCCTGGTCTCGTCTGTCATAAGCTGTATGTTGCAGGCCTGAATGGAGTGTTAAGCATGTGCGTGGGTTCTTTGCTAAGCCCTACACTCTCGGTCTTGTCTCTCTTTCTTGTTCTCTCAGTGGAGGTGTAAGTTTCAGGTTGAGATGTAATGCTCCCATGTTGGCCTTCAGTTACTTGTTCAGTTACAAGATTGTTAGTCTCACCAGATGTCGGTAGCCTATTCTATCCATACTTAAAGAAAAAAATCTTCTTTGGTGCCTGAATTGCTACTCAACTCAACTACAAATCCCACCAAGGACTCTGAGAGGCTCTTCAAACAGGACCAGATTCACTGAACAAAATAAAGCAGTGAATAACTGTTTGAGCAAATGTTAACTTTTCTCCCAAGTCAATATTAGCTCTGCAGATACTATGGCGTAATAAGTCCTGATAGGATAAAATGGTTTTTAATGAAATGCTAATGATCCTGTATTTATAATAGAATCGAAAGTGTACAACCCACTCATAGTGACAAAACAATCACCTGCAAATTTAATGCCAGGCAAGAGACACTAATTATCACTAATGCACCCAGCATAAAAGCGTCTTTGATTGTGGCGTGTACTATTTCCTGTTTCCAACCCACAGTCTGTGTCGTGGCTCTCTCAGATGTAGTGGCACGATCACAAATTGGCATCCTCACCTTTAATTAGCCAAGTGGTCATCCTCATTAACATTTAAAAGGTGACCCGTTGTCTTGGCACTTGGCTGTGCTCTGAATGGATGTTGGTTTTTGGTCCCTGTTTCATTTGACTCACCAGTCTGTTTCTCTCTCTCCTCCTCCCTCTCTCCCTCCCCGTGTCCAGCATAAGGCTAATTGTGTTTTTATTCAATGTGGTGGTTTAAGGTTAGTCCTGAC
The DNA here is from genome assembly GCA_034509495.1 of Acestrorhynchus altus. Lineage (NCBI taxonomy): Eukaryota > Metazoa > Chordata > Actinopteri > Characiformes > Acestrorhynchidae > Acestrorhynchus > Acestrorhynchus altus. The sequence goes on from CM067502.1 coordinate 41,593,559, forward strand.
TCTAGGGCTGTTACAACTATGTTAATTTTGAAAACTTCTAGGGAATTTTGCTAAATATTCTACATGGGCTCAAGAGATATGAAATTACATATTTCATGCTTTTCTTCGTCATAGAATACATAGCATAGGAAATGATGGTTTGGGGAAAGGTCCCAAAAGAAAAAAAAAATCATATGATAATATATTACTTCTCCATACTTTCTACCATCTGAAGTGTCTGCCAACATATATGGGTCAAATATTCACATATATATGACAACTGTTCATATTTGTCACATATGTTGCCATGCAATCACATATTTGATGACCAAATATCGTCCAAATATATGATAAATCACGTATAAACTATTAAGGGCATTTTTAAAATGTATCTGCATCAAAAATTTCTTATCACCTTCATTTGTTTGATGATAGATGATTAGATAGATAGTAGATAGATAGATAGATAGATAGATAGATAGATAGATAGATAGATAGATAGATAGATAGATAGATGAATGAGATGTCTGGATCACAGCCACCATTCCAACTCCTCCCTAATTGTACTGGATGGAACATCATCACTCCAGAGAATGTGGTTCCACTCTCCCACAACACACACTTGTTGTCTGCAGATGGCTTTGTGTGGGTCAAGACCCAGAAGCTGTGTTTGCAGCTGTTTTGAGGTTGACTTAAGGTCACCTATTAAACACAGCCACTGATGCAAGGAAGAAAGAAAATGGGTGAATTACGTGCATTACACATTCAGCGGCAGCTGGAGTTGCACTTGAAAATTCACAATGGTTTAGTACCATAAAACGGGTGCTATTTACACAGTGATTGCATTTCCAATAGTGAAAGCAAAGAGAGCGGAAGGTGTAACACTAATGTTTTTGTTCTCCACTGAGAAACACATGGATCAGCATCATGAACTAATACAGCAGCACTAATCTTTATATGGCCTTATTGTTATTGTGATACGTATCATAATAACATGATTCCTGAGACTCTGACTCATCTCTATTTCGTAATGTAATGCCTTAAGGCCCCACTTTGCAACTTACAGAACTTAAGTGGATCTGTTGCTGATGAGTGAGATACCAAACTACACCTTCACAGGTCTTGTGTTGGAGTCAGAGCTGTTTTGTCAGCTTGAGTGTCAGATTGATTCTCCATAATATTACATAAGTGTTGTGTATGTTATTTAGGCCTGATCTGTGGATTTTACTGTTCAAAGCATCATGTTTCCTTTTGTTTTCTTTCAGTCTTGTGGTGATACGTTCTGCCGCTTGCACTGCGTCTGTTCCAACTCCAGAAGACCTAACGCTTGAAACAACCGAACATTATGGTAGGTGCTGTATTCCACTCCTGAGACTAAGAACAATTCTCTTCAGTTTCACACCATACCATTCTGAATGCTATTATTGACATCTTAAGCCGTTAATATTACATTTCAAACATTCAAAGTCTCTATTAAATGAGGTTATTTTATTTGTAGCAACATAATAAATATACCACTGATTCTATATATTTCTTCCCAAAACAAAGTAAGGGGTAGAACCTGAACCGGATTTCAGCATGTGTATATTCATGTCAGTTGGAAAAACACCTGACAGCTATATGAGAGAGATATTAAATAATTTGAACCATGCAAAGACTGCTTAAATTATTCAGTTTATACCGTTTTTTTGTTTTCATTGCTTTGTGTTGTCCACCATGTTGAACAGCAGAGAAAAACTTCTTAGTTATTTTTTTGCAGCTCGAAATGTAGGTTTTCACAGAGTGTCCCCAACTTCAAAAATTCAGAAAATAAAACATTGGTCATATTTTAATTAAAGCTGTACAACACCAGGATAAAAATATTGTCTCCAGGTGATTTTATACCTTTAGGACAACAGGACCATACAGAATGCTGAGACTTCACAATGGTTAGGAGTGTATATACATGTAGTTTTAGTTTACACTGAATTAGCTAGCTATTGTCTTTAGATGTTCTTGATTGGCTGATGGGTTTTTTTGGATTTGGCAAATTGAAAAGTTATTAAAATTTAGTAAAACCAAAATACAACATGTACACAAGTATTTACAGCCTTTGCCCTGGCACTCGTTTGAAATGATCATCCTTCAGATGTTTGTAATGCTTGATTTATATCCATGCACATTATGTAAATAACACTGCATATTGCTCTTCTGGTTGGATGCTAACTGCATCTCATTGGCTCTGTACTGGTACTTTGCACAGCTGACAATGGTTCAAATCAATCTAAATCTAATTAGAATACACCTGGGGTAAATTCAATTGATAGGACATGATTTGGAAAGGCAAACACCTGTTTATAAGGCCCCATAGTAGACAATGCATGTCAGAGCACAAACCAAGCCGTGAAGTCTAAAGTTTTTTTTTGCAGAGTTCTGAGACAGGATTATATTGAGACACAAATCTGAGGAAGCATGAAGATTTTGCCATTAAGGGTCCCAATGAGCACAGTAATCCATCACCCATAAATGGAAAGTTTGGAACCACCAGGACTCTTCATGAGCGCTGTGCCAGGCCCCGAGTAATAATGGTAGGATGACCTTGGTCAGGGTGACCAGAACACAGGGTCACCTTGCTCTGTGGAAGGCCTTCAAAGGACAACCATTTCTGTATCACCAATCAGGCAATATAGTGGAGTGGCCAGATCGGCTCCTTCTCAGTAAAGCATGACAGCCTTTTACTCCACAGTCTGAGTTTGACAAAGGCACCTAAAGGATTATCAGACCTGTTTGAATTCTGGACTTGGAATACTGAAAGCATTACATCTGGGAAACCAGGCACTGCTCATAATCTAGCCAATACTATTCTACAGAGAGGCGGTGGAGGCAGCATCTTGTTGTAGGGTTTTTTTTATGCAGCAGTAACTGGGAGACTAGTCAGGGTAGAGGAAAATAGGACTGCACTGATGTGAGACATCCTTGATAACACTATGAGTGGCTCTGGGACAACTCTATAAATGTCCTTGAGTGGCCCAGCAGAGCCCAGACTTGAACCTGATTAATTCAATTGATTGAGCCTGAGAGGATCTGCAAAGAAGAATGAAATAAACTTCCCAAACAGATGTGACAATGTTGTAGCATTGAGGACTGTAAACTGTGAATACTTATGTACATTCAAACGGCCTTTTTTTTCCTTTGTCATCATGAATATTATTGACAGGGGCAAGCAATTGTGGATAATGTTTTAACATAACCGTATGCAGAGGTAAAGTAAATACTTTCTGAGATACTCTATATACATTCATATATATATATATATATGTATATATATATATATGAATGTATATGGGCATTCGAAAAGTATTACTTCACTTCTTACACTCAACTAAAATATGCAAAAGTGAAGTAAATACTTTCTGAATATATATACATTCATATATATATATATATATATATATATATATATATATATATATATATATATATATATATATATATATATATATGTATATATGTATATATATATATATATATATACAAAAATTAGAATACAAAGAAAATAGGAAAAGTAAAAAGAAAACAATTAAAGAAAATAATTCTGGTTCATTGCCCAGACTGGGCACGCTGCCCAAAATCCATTTGAAATTAGAATAATTAAAATGGCAGTATGCCCACAGTGTGGGAAGGGAAGTTTAAAATATGGTATAACGCTGCAAAAAAAAAAAAAAGAAAAAAAAAAAAGATGAGGCAGCACCAGCATCTTTGGAATAATATACTGCCAGCAATATTGCAGTCTAACCATTATACTGGTATGCTGTTAATACCCACAATATGTTCTCTCTGCACATTAGTATGAATTCAGTTAGCTGCTTTATATAGCTTTTATAAACATTTCAGCATGTATTGTGTATAATGGTTAAACTGAAGAGCTAAATAAGAACTTTTCTGATTAGCTTCCACATATAACAGCATATTTATATTATCATACTTTACAAATGGTTTCACATGTGACAAGTTGAATCTTGCAGATTTTCTTTACATTGTGTCGGCATGTCATTAAGAATGGACCAATAGAAACCTACCAAATCTAAAAATTCAAAATATAAGGTAATACATTTCCTCCATTCATAGTGCAATTAAGACATGAAAGTTAATAGGAATGATGAATGCCAAGAAAGCACTGTTCTATTGTGCAGTGATGTGGAATATGACTTCAAAAGAAGACTCAAACAAGGACAAAAGAATGTCTCGTGAATGCTTTGGCCCTGATGAGCAAACGTATGTTTGGAGAAAAAAGGGTGCAGCATTTCGTAAAAAGAACTTCTCCAACTATGGACTTTTCCTCAGCAATTTCATATACTGCCTGCCTCAAACCAGACCTGTCATAGGGACTGATAAATTAGCTGAGTGTTGTTATATTTGAAAATGTCTGGGGCACAGGGATCAACAGAGCTGGAATTTCAGGCCTTTTTCTGTATCCGTAAAAAAGAAGTTGTGTGAAAACTGATGACTTTAGCTAAAGTGCACATAATGAACTCTAATTTGTTAGAATTCTTATTAATAAGATCAGTGCCCTTTACATTAATCATGTCCTGCAACCAGTAGCACTAGCTTTTCTGATCCTGTGCATTATTCCTACAGGACAACACTCATCCTGCTTACATACTGCTACAATCTCAAGAGCTTGCCTTGAAGACAGAGATATTATGCTATGGCGAGTTGCATCTTCAGACTTAGCCCTCACTGATAATGTGTGGGATGCTATTGGATGCATTATCAACAATCCAACCCTGCCACAGAATCTGCAGGAACTGAGTGAGAAAATCCATTAGGAGCCTCTACAATTCCATGCAGAATGTGGATGGTTTGGTATGTTGCGTCACACCTGATGCCATGTTGAACGACACTAATTCTGTATGTGCAGCTCAATATATTGTTCCTGGTAACCTTTATCAGACATTACCTTCTGGGTGCAACTATTTTTGACAATATTTTTTATTTTTTTTTTCATGGTGAGTTTATATAACAGTCATATATTGAGTGTCTTATATACTTGTCTTTATATATATATATATAGCTCACTAAGGTGTCTTTCTATATGAATCCATTGCCAGAGAGAGAACCTTAAGTACATTTTACAAAATAGCTCCTCAATAACTAGTTTTCATTCCAGGAAAAGTATCCCAAGTGGCACCTCATGAATCTGCCTGAGAGAACAAAATATCTACACATTAAAAAAAAAAGAAAAGAAAAAAAAACCCATCAAAACCAAACAAGCTATACTGAAGAATTTAGTCACATCTCTTTTGTTTGACATACTTTTTGGTCACTGCATTATCCCATATGTATAACTTTAGTGTTGATCCCGTTGCCATTATACCAAGGATCCATTTTTTTGCCTGTTAAAATAGCTCACTTCCTTATAATGCACATATTCACACTCACTGTCACCTCTTCATGTGGCAGGTGCCACCTCTCTCTGTCACTCTGTCTCTCTCCCCAGGTTACTCTACACTCATCCTTCATATCCTGTCTCTCTCTCGCTCGCTCACTCACTTTCTCTCTCAGTCTCCTCGGGCACTCCCAGATCAATGCCTCCCAATGACTAGCCTCAAGCAGTTTCGCTGACTCAGCTTGAGGCACTAGGCACTGAGCTATGGAAAAAAAAAACAAAAAAAAAACACCACTCTCTCCTGCACTCTCTCTTTCACTCCCTCTCTCTCGTGCACGATCACAAACAATCATCCTCTTTGTCAATCTGTTTCTTTAGCAATTGTCAGAGCACCTCCCAGCCTCGCTTGCTCCCCAGCTGCATTGTTTATGAATGCAAGCCGGGACAAGTGTCCAAACGCATTTGGATCACTGTTTGCCATCTTTGCCGAGCATGGCTCCTGAGCTAACAGAGGTTTCAGAGTCAACGAGCTCAGACTGCAGCAGATCCGTCAAGCAGGTGGTTGGCTCAATTTGATATAAATCAGTCAGCATAATAGTCTAGAATGAGTCTTCACCCTCTGTCTCACCCTAATGTTCTAGGTTGAGTGACAACCCATTGGGACCTATAGGTATTGTAGATATATATATAAGTGAGTGTGTGTGTGTGTGTGGGGGGGTCTACTGCAAGTCCTGCAGACTCTCCATGCTGAAACACTATGGGTTTTCCACCCTCATGCATTACCATATGTCTCAGCGTCTCCCCCACCCCATCCATCACAATTGCACTGCGGGCAAGACAGCTGTCCTAGGCCTGGGGAATATTCACAGCCCACCAGGCCATCAAATTGCATCTAATTCTCCTTCAGTCAAGGGCCGGACTGAAGCAAAGCCCCTGACCAGAGCGCATAGTGTCCACAGTGCCTGACTGATCCTCTGCCTTCAAGCCAAAAAAATCAAATTTGCACAATTTTCACACTTTCCCCAAATTTAGGCAATCAAGCTTATAGCAACAAGATTAGTATTGTCCTAATTTCATATCCAAATAATCAGATGCTTGCCTCAAACCATGCCGAGCCATTTTAAGCAAAAACCACAAAAATGTGGTTGCTAACTATATGGCATGATGTTTTCTTTAAAAATGGACACAAGAACACTACATAGGCAACAGATACAGCATATTTTTATTAAAGATGAATGCATAAAAACTTTATAAAGTCATAAAAAGTTTTGTTTAATATGCCAACGGAGAGTTCCAGGGTATGTTTACTACTCTGTCCAAGTGTTCATACTTAACCTGCAATTGACTCCAATTGATTAATGTGAGGGGGTGGGGCTAATGACATCACTGTCTTTTAAAGCAAAAAAAGAAAAAAATAACTGCAAACATTGTTGGCACAAGTGAATTTTTTATCAAAACATGGTCAAATTTGTACCAATATTGAAATGATGTTAATACTTAAGTATTAAGTATCAAATTAAGTAAAATTTGAGTAGCCCAGGATCTGAAAATAGAAAATATTTGGCATGTGAGTCTGTTTATTATAAATACATTTTTAACATCTTTGCAAATAAAATGATGTCAAACTATGAAAGCATCCCCCAAAATTGGCCTACAGTTTTAAAGGTGATAAATAGATTAAACAGAGATATTGTTTAAATTTGATCAATTTTATCAAACTGTAACTGTATTTTACAGTAATGTTGGTGCTGTTCCTGATTATGGTGATATACTGATACATTTTGAAGTGACTCCATGACTAATTTGCATTACCACTTTAACCAGCAAGCACAAATAAAAAAGAATTATCGGCAAAATAGAGTTGTTTACTTTTTACCTCCGATTTTCCTCACAGAAAAAGTCACCAGTCCCGGATGTGTTTAGACTACTATGTGATGGACTGGCCGTGAGCCTCCAGTGACACTGGAGCATTCTATATAGAAGAGAAGCGAGAGAGACTTGAGAAAGAGATTCAGTCTCGGGATCCTTTGAGGGTTCAGAAGGAAGTGAGCGGGCGGGTGTGCGAGATGCACAGAGAGACAGGGGAATGAGAAAGTGCAATAGTACAGATGTCAGAGCATGAAAGGGTGAATAAAAGAGGGCGCACACACGTGTGAGAACTAGTATGTGGTAGAGGGAGATAGAGATAGCAGAGATAGTACAAGAGACAGGAGAATCTCTCTCTCTCTCTCTCTCTTTCTCTCTCTCTCTCTCTCTCTCTCTCTCTCCTTCTCTCTCAGTGTCCCTCTGCGGTGAACGCCACCTCTTTATATCTACTGTACATAACTCCCCTGCTGCTGCATAATTGAACAGAGGCACTCCTTTGGGATTGCACTTTTTATGTTTGTGTGCACACGTGTGTGTGTGTGTGTGTGTGTGTGTGTGTGTGTGTGTGTGTGTGTGTGTGTGTGTGTGTGCGTGCGTCTGTGTGTGTGGGATCAGCTTTTTTTACTGTAGAACTGATATGAACTGACTCTTCCACTTTTATCCCAACCATCCTCCCACATCTCCTGATAGCCCCTCATAAAAAACACTCCTCTTTCAGGAAGCGAAACCTGGTTTACGGCATAACCGCACACGGCACAGCAAATTTGCCCCCAGAGACATTACGCTGGAGGATACTGCAGAGTGTCCTGGTCATAGATACTGTGGTGAAATGAGAATAGTACACGCACTTTTGATAGGGGCTAAGCTGTGGGCTGCACAGAGCCTTAGGCACATGAGCCTTTGCTCACCAAATGTAATGTAATGGTTTTTTTCCCTCATTTAATACAGAGCTATCATACTGGGCCTATATACTGCAGGGCTCAGCGGTCGCCATCATTTAACCCTCTGGATTCAACTCATCAGCAATGACTTCACCTATAATATCATATATTGCAGATGCTTTTTTGTACACGTGCATCATAGATCCATATGGTTATATGTAAATACTTGATCATACATTGCACGTATACATTTATTTTTTAGTGTCTAAGGGATGAAAACATATTTTACTCATATTCAGAGTATTTACAGTACTTCACTTTTTGCACATTTACCCTCAAAATTCTACACACAATACCCCACAATTAAAACGTGAGAAATGTTATTTCATTATTTTCATTATTTTTCTCCATTAAATATGTTTTGTTCTGAGTGGCCAATTTTCTGGATTTAACCATTAATCCACACAGGGATACCCCTTAAACTAACTTGGGGGGAAAAAAAAGTAAATAGAAAAGAAATTGAATTTATTTTAGCAGGGAAATTGCTTTAAAAATTGCTGTATCCAATAACTATGGTAGTTCCTGTAACTTATGTCTTCCCAGATTACCACCAACATTGATAGATGATTGTTTTCTTGTTGAATGTACTCTATGTTTTAACACTGAGTGATCAGCTTTCAATGTCAGGAACATGTATTAGGCCAAATTCATGCACATTATACAAATTTTACAAATGAATACACCTGAAACGATCCTTGTTTTATTATCATCATCATCACTTTTATTTATATAGTGCCTTTCCTGTGGTTAAGGTCAGTTTGCAATCAAAGTACTCATCACAATCACATTCAGCACACAATACACATCAATCCAATCAATCCACCAACTCAGCTAGACAGGACAAAGCATCATTACTGGATCTAGCCAAGTCTAAAAAGCAGAGAAAGTAGTCTACAGTCTATTTCTTGACATTGATTGATGAGGTGATCAGCAGTTCCCAGCCATGGTTTTGTGTAGTGGTTTTATGCAAGTCACAAACACCAAATGCCTGCCAAACCTAATCTTTTCCAAAGATCCAGTGATCCTGTACTCATCAAAAATGGCTCAGATTAAAAAGTTATAACAAGGAAAGGTTGTGGTCATGAAACCGAAGTTGCAGCTGAACAGGTGATTACCTGCATTCTGATAAGGGTTAGTCTGCAGGCAGTCTGCAGGGGAGCTTTAGGCACGGCAGCTACAGCAGGGCTAACAGTTGATGGTGTGCATTAGTACAGTGGTGCTCATTGTTGATAAGGGTTGGCCTGCAGGCTAAACCTTAGCCATAACCTGCATTTGTAACAAGCCAGTAACCGGCTGCTTACAGGTAATCATGGACCCCATTTGCTGTAGCAGCATCATCATCTGCTAATGGCAGAATGGAGCATCGTATTTTCCTTTAGGAAAGATACAAAATTACAGTGATGGTAAAAATGTTCACAGATGAGTCTTGAGCCAGCTCATAATGGGAGTCATATCAGAAGTCTCCACTCACTTTGTTTTTTGTAACTGAAAACAAGACATAGGTAGGTCTAATAACAATCTGATAATTCACCAGTATTCATAAGTATTCTGTGGGCCTAATGCTTTTCATTCAATCACATTTAGTGCATCCAGTGATTCTTCTAAGCAAAATCTGATATACAATGACAAAATGTTAGTGCCGGTTAACCTTCAAAACCCTAGTCCAATTTTTATGGGATGTTTTCAGATCCTAGACTACTCAAATGTGTCTTCATTTGAAATGTAAAAATTGAGAGAATTAAAAAAATTGCAAAGTTTTACTAAACAATGTATGTGTGTTTACAATTTTAATTGTTTTTTTTTTTTTTGCTTAAAAGAACTAACTTTAGTTAAACACTTTAAAATCCTGTTACAATCCAGTTGATTGATCAAATAACTGAAATAATAATTAAAATAATCTCTAATAATTAGATTGGCAAATAATAATAATAATAATAATAATAATAATAATTCAATATATTTATATAATTTATATATTATTATTATTATTATTATTATTATCATTACTATTACTATTATTTATTATTATTATTATTATTATTATTATTATTATTATTATTATTGACAGTAGTATATTAAAATAAATGTTCTTTATTACTTCAGTACACATGAGTATTACAGCAGACATGTGGTTTATCCTTTGTTTCATGTGCTGTTGTTAACCTTCTAATATTTGATTTCTGTAAAGCTGCTCTGGGACAATATTAGTTGAAAAAGGAACAATACAAATACATTTTGATTGACTGACATTTGTTCTGAAATTTGAGCACAAAAAAGCCCCTCCCTTCTAGTTTTCCTCAGTAACCCAATATCTGGCTAAGTGACATTGTCAGCCCTGCCCCCTCTCACTGATCAGTCAGAGTCTCCATGCACGTTGAGCATGTACATGTGGAATGAGAGCAGTAAACAGGCACTGAAAGCTCCTTTGGTATTTAAACTGGGATTTATATGAAATTAGTGAGTTATAGAGTTTAGAGTGAGTTTTTTTATCTTGATAACTCACTGATAATTCATCACACAAGGATTAGTTAATAGTTAGAATGGTTAATATGCCATAGGGATGCGTAGGGTTAATATGTGTTATGATATGTCATGTCTGTAGGTTACTCTGATCCTGAGATTTAAACTACAGAATCACATGATAACATTCAGAATCAAGACTTCAGGACAAGAAGACTTCAATCAAGTCAATGCAACATCTTTTATGGCTTCCAGATCTTACTTTCCTTACTGCTTCAACAGGAATATTTTTTTCCATGTTTGGATAGCTACCATTCAGTTGGACAGGCACTGGGCCAGCGTCAGCTCAGCACTGCCTCCTGTGTCTTGTTAGTCCACTTCAAGAAACACTTGAGTGCACTTTCTTTAATGTAGCATGGCACCTTGCCAGATGCTTTTGTGCCTCCACCACTCTCCTCTGAAATATCTTATTACAATTTCCATCTCTCTCTCGCTCTCTCACTCTCTCTTACTCTCACTTTCTGTCATTACCATACCATGCTGAAGTTCTAACAAGCATATGCAAAAACCCTTAACAGCGCAAAGAGCATGAGCGCCTGCTCCAGTACTTAAAAATGAATGAAAAAAACATGGTGCTAATAAATCGCTACTGCCATTGGAGTAACCAACACGGAGGTGACGTGTCCTCAATTCGATTGGATATGTCTGCAGGAGAAAGAAAGATGACACTTTCCTATCTACCCTGTGCAGTTATATCATGCACTTGCAACAAGGTCACAGAACATTTATAGTACATGTCCATCTCACTGTGAAACCTGTATAATTGAAAGCTCAGTGGAGAACATGAACCAGAGATGCTTCACACTAACTCTACATCTTTCACAGGGGACACAGTTCTAGTCATACATGGGGCTTGCAGTCCCACTTTGTATTCAGTAACAATAATAGCTATGTAATTACATATTAATAATGTATCAAACAACCACATAACTACGAGGGATGCTTTCTCAATTACAGGTGGATCATAGTAGTACAGCATATGTGAATAATCTACACTCTCGAGGCAGGTCGTTGCACAATTGTATGTCAATTGTATGGCTTGTTCATTAGCACGCTGCCTCCTCAGCACCGGGCTCTTGGGTTCAAGAGAAAACTTCACTTAATTTAACTTAATGTTTTTAATTTGCAATGCAATGTTAAGAAATATTAAGTCTTAAATCATGAATGTAAGGGATCTATATCCATCTACAATGTGAACAAATCTGTCCATAAAACTGAAAGTGCAAATTGAGATGGTTATACATATCTTCTCTGCATAGAAAGAGAAAAAGACAGCAGGACTGGTTTCATGGTGTGGCTGCCATATTTTACGAAGCCACATCACCTTTTGTTTTCATTACAGATGACAGTTTTTACAGATTTTCTGAATGCACACTCTAGAGTGCTATTCCAAAGAGCTTGCTTCAAAGATACAGATGGTATCCCATGGCCAGTTGCATCACCAGAGCTGACTGAAAGATGTATGGAATACTACTATAAAGACTCCATATGCAGTATGGAATATAGCAATATACCCAGTGCTATACTTGGAGATGCTACTTGGACTTTATTTACTCCTTAATTCACAGCCTTTAACCTTAGCTCCTAAGCCTAAACTGCTGCAACAGATTAAATAGGTGATAGGTCAGTGGCAGACTGACCTCAGTAATAAGGTTCATACAATGTAACAGTAGATAATAGCATGAGCTTGGTCTGATTTACTCCAGCAGAGGAAAGTTTTACTTATCTTGTCTTTGCCAGCTCTCGTGGGTCTACATATAGCCACAACCTTAAATTAATAGCCTTATTTTCTAATGTAGAGTCTCACAGCACAAATTCTAAAGGTACTGACTAACTAGCTAACTCATAGCTACTGTACTCTAATGATTTTGTTTTGTTTTAAAATAACCAGGATAACCACTCTGGCCTATATCTCTTGTTTGAGGAATCTTAGGCCATTAAAGACAGAACATTTATATACTAGTGCATCTAAAGAAATTAAAATATTGTGAAAAAACTTCCTGCCCCATAATTAAAATATACAAAATACCACAGTTAAATTTTTGTATGAAATTACATACACTTTGTCAATTTAATTGTGTGTAGAATTTTGAGGGAAAGTTTATTTAATTCATTCCGGAATAAGAATGTTGTACATTCCGGATGCACTGCAGGGCCATTATGCTTACACACAGAGAAAATTGCACTCTGTATTTTACCCATCTATGCAGTGAAACACACATATACTCACTAGTAAATTCACACACGAGGAGGCAGTGAGCACACATTCCCGGAGTGGTTGGCAGCCCTTATCCAAGGTGCCCAGGGTGCAGCTGGGGAGTTAAGTGCTTTGTTTAAGGGCACTTCAGTCATGTCCTGCCAGTTCAGGGAATTTATTTATTAATGCAATGGATTTCAACTGCTAGCAAAATGGCTGAGCAAAGTAGTATTATAGTCTAGCAAGTCTCTTCCTCTTTTCAACTGTTCCAATTATTCAATTTTCCAATGAACCATTTCTTCTCATAATATCCTGAATATTTTATTCTGAATTTTGAATATATCTGAGTTTTGGGTGTTCAAATGCATCAACATGGTTTCTGTTAGAGGAAACTATCATACGAAGCCTCATAGCCTGTACAATTCAGAATAAAAGAGCAATGCCCCAGCTTAGCTAATGACTGTTATCATTCTCACTGAGCCCTGATCAGTTATGAATGCTATAATTAAAACCAAAGACAATGCCATTTAAAAGGTTCATTTTGATTTTTTACATTATTATTCTTTAGGGGCTGTTGACTCAAATTGCCTAGGGGCCAATTACCATTTCAAGTCATCTTAAAGTCTGTGATCCATTTCCAGCTTTAACAAACAAACTGACATTGATAAAGAACAGCAGATGGAACAGATGATTCTCCCGGTCAGGCATTATGATCTGTGTTGTGTAGCACAAACAAACTGCTTTTCTTGCTCTGGTTATGTCTTCTCTTGCTCCACAGCATGTCAGAAAGGCTCTATCAGACTCCCTTTGAGTTTTCTGGAGTAAAGTTTTGATGCAGATAGTTCTCTCAAGGCCTGTTTTATTCCTTCACTTGTTTCTTAGTATGAAGGTTGCAACATTTGTGAAGTAATGACTCTGGAGAATACACTCCTTCTCAACTTTCCTCATTACAGTTCTCTGTGAGCAGATCAAGGCTATTCAGCTGCTCCAATCTTTTACATCAAATCTCCATTTTGTTAAATGGGCTTCTCAACAAGGCTGTTTTAACTCACAAAATCCACTTCATTTGTAGTGTATAACCTAGCTATTACTACTTAAATCAGCATGAATAAATCATTCTCATACTTCATTGATGGCTTGCTGGTTGTTCTTGAACTTGAACTTGAAACTAGACTGAAATTAGTTGCAGTACCAGCACACCATTGTACACTATTTCCACCACTTCTGACTTCAAAAGGGTGCTTTACTGAGATCCATACAGTCACATTTTTAATCCAAGAACTATTAAACAGCTTTCTCATTTGTAAAATGTCACGAAACTTGTCCTTGTTGTTTAGCTCCCATGTGCTTCTTAGCACCTATATCATGTTTTGGTCTTGTCTCCGCCCATTCCCAGCTGTGTCTGATTTGTAACCCCTTTCAAATCATGTCCCAGCTGTGATGAATGTTCCGCTTGTATATATGATCCCTCTTGTCAGTCCTATTGTCTGTGCAATTGCTGTGATGGTTAGTGTTGTTAGTCGTCCCAGTATTTATATGTCTGTTTCCTGTATATTACATCCACACCCCTGCAAGCATTTCTGCTATCTAAAAAATTTTTATTTTCTTACTTATGTAAATATAGACGCTGAATATAGCAGAAGCACAAACTTGCTAATGTGGATAACAATGAATGAAAGCCGGGAAACATTTAGCATAATTTGCATAAAGATAATTTTCCTCTCACATCTTCTGTGCACATTAGAGCTCTTCTGGATGAAGTATTGTCACTTTAAGACTTCCAGTGAAGAATCTCAGGCCATGAAGTGTGAGAAGGTATCATTAGCTCCATTGCTTGTATTTGTTTTGTAGTCCTAACTGTTGCAAATACGAAAAGGCTTCAGACATTTGGCTGCAATTGTCAAATCATGAGGTGTTTAATAATACAATCAATTGTGAACAAGCACAGAAAGCAAATTAAGTTATTTTGAATAATTTCTGCAGAGCTGGAAATGCACAACTAATTTGAATGTATAGCTTCTAGACCTATACAAAATGATGTTCATTAAGAAAACAGCACCACAGTCCACTACTCATCCTCGCTTATATTTTATTAATGCTGATCTCTGCCGGGTAACAAAAAAAATGTTTTGTTGTTTTGCCACAATCACTCACACATGAATGCACATAGAGACAGATATCAGTAAAATAACAGCACTTGTAATCAAGTTTGGCACAACACTATTTGTGCTGCATTTCTATTGATATAAGTTGAATTATGGATGAACTAAGTAGCTAATTTACAGGCTTTAAATTCAACTTTGCTTTATAGATACATTTTATGGCCAATCATCTATGGATCCTTCTATTGAATGCATTCATCTAGTTTAACTTTTTGAACACTAGGTTAATTTTGTGGGTTGTTTTCATAGTTTGATGTACTTTTATTGATCAAAATATCAAAAAGGTATTTATAGGTGACAGTCACAGTCCCTATTTTCAGGAGATCCTGGGCTAAAAATGTGTTATTTAAGGTTTAGAAATTAAATATTTGTATAAATGTGACCATGTTTTGATCAAATATTTACTTTATGTCTCAGAAACCCTGTTGATCCAAGTGTTTTTTGCTGAAAATGCAATCATTTTGATTATGTTTAATGATTAGATTTACAAGGATATTAATAGTAATGTTTTTTATACTTGAGTCTAAAAAACAAACAAAAAAAACAAAACAAAAAAAATAAATGTCTTATTATTTTTGCTATTTATGTGTGTATTAGTGTTTTCCCATCTCAGGACTTTTATTCTGAAATCAATGTGTGATCAAGGAAAGAGATCAAATGCTATAACCCAATATTTGGGTCAGTGACATCAGCCCTACTCGTTGATCAGTCAGAGTCTACAGGAAGGTTGAGCATGCACATATGGACAGAGCAGTAACCAGACACTGGAAGCTCCTTTGGCATTTAAGGTGGGAAAACATTTAACAGTTGGAAAAAAAGATGGATTATGTAATGATAATTGGGGATGATGTGGGGTTGTGGTCATCAAACATCCTGTTTATACTAACTCACACTGTCCAGGGAAGGCTTTGTATTAAATTTTGGAGCCTTGCTGTGAGGATATGATTGCATTCAGGGACCACCACACCTCATACCCAGCTCATTCCCAACAAAAGTGTTCGATGAAGCACCATCATTCCAGAGAACACAGTTTCATTGCTCCACAGCTCTGCTGCTATGCTGGGCATTCATGGCATTTACCAGACGCTTATTACGATTGTGATGTACCACTTATTTGACATATACATTTAAAAATAAAAGCACTACAAAACTTTCCTTGACAAATGACAGAAGAAACACATTGGTTCCACAAAGAACCTTTACGTTGCCTGGCACACACAGCTCTTTTACAACAAAGGTTCTTATTGAGCAAAAATGGCTTTTCTATGGCATCACTCAAAGAACCTTTAAAGCCCCTTTATTTTTTGTACATCCTTTCAACCCTGTTTTAAAGCATAGCTCAGTTCGTAGATTCAATGTTTTGTAAGGGTTTTTTAAACTCCTTTGAGGTCCAGCAAGTGCTGACTGTTCCATCGGCCATAGCTTGGACAATTTAATTTGTGATGACCTGGGCATGGAGTGCCATATGGCCACAGAAACAAAAGCACTCGAGAACCTGCATTCGGCTGCAAAAAGTTCCTAACGGGGGAAACTTAATGGAGGGTAGACAGTGTCTAACCAGCTGGAGAGAATTGAGCTGGGACTAGTGACTCTCTCTCTCTCTCTCTCTCTCTCTTGCACTCTTGGCCTCTCTCTCTCTTGCTCTCTCATTCTCCTCAATCCCAGAAACCAGTGAAGGTTGCAGTGGAACGTTCATTATGAAGATGAATCTGAGGAGAGTGGGAAAATGAGGCTATCTCCAGCCAGCCTTAGCTGGATGAGAAAAACGATGGAATGAGTGTGTGGATTATTAATAAAGGTTCTCTCTGGCCAGTGATTTGTTTATTAAATCATGGCTCATAGAGTAAAGTTGTTAAACGTCGAAGAAGAAGAAGAACTACATTTTTGTGGACACATTCAAATGCCATCAGTTACTGTAAGTTGCAACCATTGCTGACACAAATGAACAAATGCACACACTGCGAGTCTAGCAACTACACAGATAGATTTCCAATTAAATATCACTTTTTGAAGCAGATATAAATGAACCAATTGGTATTATGTCTAATGACAAGAATGGGCTAAAGAGTAGATCTGTGTTCTCTGGAATACTTTTGGAATGAGCTGGGGATGAGGTGGGTTGGTTATCATCCAAAATCCAGACCTCACTAATGCTTTTGTCATTTAATGCAATCAAATCCTCACAGCAGCTTCAATGACTAGTAGAAAGCCTTCCCCGATATATGATTCTCACACAGAGCCAGAGTTTCATTTCCTGTTCCATTTTTACACAAAAATGAACACAGCAATATTGATGTTGAATTTAAGATGGAACAAAGGTATATAACAGAATAAAATGGTGAGAAACCAAGTTGAAGCACTTGAATTTATCTCAATTTTTCAGGTGAAAATGAAAAACCAAATAAGCATCTGTTGAGAAAGCCAACATTCTATAATAGGTGCAGCATCTGATGGTTAATTTAAGGTGGTTTTACCAACTTTGCATCACCTTGGTGCAAAAAGTGTAACAGTTTTATCCAGGCACCTGTAACTGCTTTACTGTTTAAGGTGGAAGGAAAACATCAAATAAGCCAGTGTCAGTGTAATTATGTGAATATAGTGGCTGCATTTAAGGTGGAACAGAAATTTTAAAGAACATTTTACAAAAATTTAATGTGTACAGTGGTAATGTGAAGCTTTTAAGTTTATGAAGAATCCTATCCCACATGGCCATGCTTTGGGCCCCCACTTAATATCTTTCAGTGGCTATGGTTGGAATAATTAAGGTTCCGACTTCAAGAAGAATCATCACAAATATTCCTGACTGCTGTTCCTGCCGTTCACTTGCATGGAGTCTTTTTCTACTTCTCATGTCCTGAGGAGGACAATCCAGATCCTCTACTGCCTGGGCAGCTGTGTGTATTGCTGAGCTGCAGTACAGCCAGTGGAAACAAATTTTGAAATGGATTTTTAAATACACTCTACAAGTTCCTTACTGTTCCATCCCACCTTAAAAAGTAGTCATTCCCATGTGGAAGTTTCTGTTCCACCTTAAATGCTGCTGTTATACACAGTTCCTTACTGTTATATTCCACCTTAAAAAATGTTATTATTTCCAAGTGCTGACTTGAGTGCTCCGGAGCTCTGGAATTCTAGAAGGATAGTTTTGATTCATTTTCAGATTAGTATGAGACACTAACTCTTCCTTACTTGAGGCAAGAGGGAGAAGGTTGGGCCTTGATTAATTTGCAAGGCCGGATGCAACGTGCATACTAAGTGTACAAGGCAGGTCAATGCCGTTCAGAAGTCCCAATACTTTTGTCCAGATAGTGTACATTCTATTTCAGGTCTACAGTTTTAAAGTTCCAAAGTTAAGGGCTGGGAGAAAGAGCTGATTTCAGGCATTTGGGAATTAATAGCCAATTCCATTATTCCATAATTGCGTGTATTATAGCAAAAAAGCAGTGACAATTAGTAACTTCTAAGGGTTGATCAGAGATTCACACACACACACACACACACACACACACACACACACACAAGTCTTGCAACAGAGCTCTTAGTCAGTGGTGATGATTAATTAACAGCCCATTTTGTACTAGGCTTAGCTCAGCTATAAGCAGCCCATTAATGAGTAATTGAAGGCTATGAAAAGAGGTGCTTGAATTAAATAACACTCATATTTGTAAGCAGACACTCACCGATGACAATACTTCCCAAATTCTTACAAAAACAGGTTTAAGTAGTGACCGCAAGTGTTACATGAGGACCACAAGTGTACATCAACATGAAAAAAAGCTGCCCCCCTCCCCAAAGAAAACATTTCTTTTCCTCTTTTACTCTAAAAGACAGGTGCATCAGTGAAGAGTAGTGCAAGGACACGACCCATAAAAAATTCAGCTCTTGCAATGTTGCTCTGCTTGCCTGCGTTCCAGCCTCTAAATAATAAACTGAAAACAGTTGTTTGTGACGTTACAACAACATGGGTCAACATAAGTGCGCGCAAAGTTA
The DNA here is from genome assembly GCA_034509495.1 of Acestrorhynchus altus. NCBI lineage: Eukaryota > Metazoa > Chordata > Actinopteri > Characiformes > Acestrorhynchidae > Acestrorhynchus > Acestrorhynchus altus. The sequence goes on from CM067502.1 coordinate 41,612,582, forward strand.
CTTCACTGAGTCAGTGCCAGTCTATCCACACCAAGCAGGTTGCCATCATTGATGGACCACCTACCTTTTGCAAGAAGCAGCCGGTTCTGCTCATGACATGACTCTGATTTATTTGCTCGATTATTCATGTTCCAAAATCCCCTTTCACTCAGCACAATAACCCAGAACCTCTCCAGACATTACCTATGTATGTGTAAACACAAGTGACTGAATTATTCGTGCCATACATTACCCATACTTTATTCTGCCAGCCCCTGCCATTCTTTCAGACTGGATAACACACAATTGAGCCCATATGTGAATAGAGCAGGCATTTCCCTAAGGAATTCATAAAGGGAGAAGTTATAAAGGAGAACACCGTCTGTCCATGTTCTTCACATCATGGAAATCAGGATCCTACTAGGACATTGGTCATTCTGGGAATCCTGCACACACTACACAGACACCTCGCCTTACCCCTTGAACATTCACTGTGTATAGAATAAGTGAAAGGGCATCTCCGGATAATGACCTGATTCTCTCATTTTCTGAAGGTCACATGTGGAAATGATTTAACCTTTAGAACCATTGGATAATTTTGTGGAGCATTTCTGTGGCCTGACACACTTTTATTCACCAAAAAATTAAAAAGGTATTTATACAATTCAGTCACACATCAGATATTGTTATTTTCAGGAGATGCTAGGCTACACAAATTTGTCTTCATTTGAGATTTAAAAAAATATTTATTTGCACATACATTTTTGTGTGTTTTTGCTTGTAAGAATTAGAAACACTTTACATCTAAGAAATCCTGTTGGAAATCCAGACAGTTTTTGAACTGAAAAAGCAATAATTCAAGGAGTTATTTGCAGTGATTAGATTGACAAGGATATTTAAGTTCTTCAAAATACAAATAAAAATAGTACAATGTACAATATAAAGAGTACAAATAAAAAACTTAATCCTTTATTATTTTTATTATTTATCTATGTATCAGTATTACATCTCAGGACTTTTATTCTGAAATTTGAATAAAGTGTTAAAAGAAAGAGAGCAAACAGTCTCTGTATGCAGCTTGAGCATGTACACATGGACAGAGCAGTAAAAAGGCACTGGAAAGATATTTAAATTAAAATGGGAAATTTAATTTAAATCAGTTGGAAATTAGATTATTTAAGCAGTACCCAGCTCAATCACTGATATGATATCGCACATCAAAGTTGTGTAATGGTTAGATTGGGAAAGTCTATAGTTTATGATATATGTATTATGTCTGGAGGTTAATCTGATTCTGAGTTATGAAGCCCAGAAAATGGCATGTAAGTGTTCCATGACCTACCAAAATGTGAAAATGATAATTACTCTCTCAAAAAGAATTCCAATATAACATTTTACACTATGGTTGCAGGGCCATGAATCTGTTTGGAATCCTACATCCAGTGGTGGCACCACAGTTGTCATTTATATAGTGCCTATTGCAAGTCCAGGGATGCTTTACATTAACAAAAAGCAAACAAACAAACAAAAACAGTCACAACACACATAAATTATCCAGGAGAGAAAACTCATGAAGTCATTTATCTAGCCCAGATAGAATCATGTTGAGCCCAAGATGTCTCAGAGACATGAAGTATAGCAACTAAAATGGGAAGACTCCAAGCTGCAATGTAGAGATGCCAGCCCTAAAAACATCCCAGCCAAGATATAGAGTAACTCCAGCAAAAAATAACACCCAAACCACATGTAAAGAAGCTACAGAGGTGGACCATTTAAGGCGGGCACGTGGTGCTGTCAAGGGTTCTTTGAACACTGCCATAGAAGAATCACTTTTGGCTCCATAAAATACTACTTTTGAGACTTTTAAAACCTTTTAAAAGCTTGAAGAACTGCCAGATTTGCTCTCATTATTAATTATAAACCCTGCTCAATGCGTAGGCTGTCTTAATACTTCAGTAAAACTTCCTTTCCTGTCTGTTTTTTCTCAATTCTGCCTGCTATGTAGCTCATGCCTTCCACAAATAAACTGCCAGAGCTGACTAATTAATAGATACAAAGGAAATATAGGAAAATATGTTTCAAATCATTTTTTTTTATATACAAAACTGACCTAAATACACATAATCACTCCCAAGACCATATATTTACTCACACATTAGGGAACCAATAGGGATTTTAATTGATTCTACTGCTGAGCTTGCTGAGACAGTCAAGCAGAAGACCATGTCTGTCGGTCCAGGCAAACAAGTCAGAGGAAGACTATTTTTTTGTCAGAAAGTGATGGACCAAATATCAGCTCTATACACCTTGGAGGGCAGTATGGTGGTTTGGCGGCCTAAATGTGCCTCCCAGCACTGGAATTATGGGTTCAAGGCTTTATTCTCACCATGTCTGCATGGACTCATGGCCTTATTTTGGTGGAGTTTCCATGTCCTGCAATCAGAGTCCCTAACTAATGACTCACTAATGAGCTATTCCAACAGGACATCATTCAACTGCATACTGCTACCATCTCAAGATCTTGCCTTGAAGACACAGACACGATACCATGGCAGCTCACATCCCCAGACCTGTCCCTCAATTACAATTTGTGGGATGCCATTGGACACACTATCAACACTCTCGTACTGCAAACTCAGCAGGTACTGAGTAAGAATATTCAAGCTGCATGGGCTGAATGAGGACATCATCAGGAACCTCTACAACTCCATTCTGAGACATCTGGCATGTTGCATTATACCTGACACCATACTTAGTGATGCTAATACTGCATATGTAGCTTAACAAATCATCAATATCAGTTTAACTTTTTTATCATTTATTATCTTCCTAGTAACACTGCAATCTGACTCTTTCTTATTGGTGTACCTATTTTTTGATGATGGGCGTATGCAGATTTTTACCATTGTCATTGTTAGACATATCAGTCTATCACTTGTTGTTTGTATTTTATTTGACCAGTAGAAGTAGAGGAAAATGGAATAGACATAAGGATTTTGAGGGACAGTGATGTGTTTTATAACAATAATTGTTATATGTTTTATTTAAAAGTAAAAAATCACTTGTTTTTATTTTTTACTTTTAGTTTAATACCGTGGAATAAGGAAATCTAATATTGGGAAAAATATTTTTTTTTACATCTGGGTTCTGCCTAAAAAAAAAAAAAAAAGGAAGATTAAATACCATTTCACCCCTAAATGACCACAGTGAAGCTAGCTGTCGGTTCTCTGTGCAGTCTGAGCTGAGGAATAACTAGGATTAGCCATGCTACAGCTGACCCGTAATTGTTCTTTTTTTTCTCCTCCTAAAGCGCTTCAAAGCGAGATCTTTTATGCATTAAATATGCTTTCATTTCACCCACAAAATGTCATTTCACATGGCTGATAAAACCCCTAAATGGTCTTGGGCTGGAAGATCCAAGCACTGACAGTGCCCTTATTAGCAAACAGCTTTGTAATATTGCCTGCATGTGCTACTCTCTCAGTAAAAAATAGAAATGTGCAAAACACTTGTCACAAAGGCAGCATCCTCTAAGGGTACAACCATTTAATCATCAAAGAGGGGTAAAAGAAAAACCTGCATATCAGTTCTTTTGAGTCAGATAAAGTGGCTTTGGAAGCATTTTTATTCCAGCTGTATTTTGTGAGATCCTTTATTGGTTATCTTCATTTTGTTTATATAGATACTGATATCTGATACTCAAATATTTAAATGTCTCAGTAATGGTGGCATCATGATCAGTAAGTACATATTATTTACATTGTGCTTCATGTTAAGAATAAGTGTAACCCAGTATGTATTGTATTTCTCCTGACTCTATATATATATAATAGAGAGAGAGAGTTATTGTGCGTGGGTGCGATGAACCAGACAATCCAAAGACGAGTGCTCTGTTGAGTGTTCCATTTATTTATTTATTTTTGGGAAAATAATTCAATTAAGAAAATGAACTGAGGCATGAATTTCGCATTTAATATGTTTCAATGTTAGCATTTTCTTCCACCGTATTATAATTCCTTATTACGCTGCTTGTTGCTACATCACAGAAATAAACTCCACTCACTCACTGCACTGCCTGTGGCTGCTTCTGCAGCTCCTTATAAAGACTAAAACATTAAACTCCACCCACTCACAAAACAGCCTGCAGCCCCTTCTCCAGCTCCTTCCTCAGACCAACACATTAAACTCCATTTTCCACTCACCATATTTCTTGTCCATTTGTCTTTTATTGTAGTGACCTCATCTGCAGGGACAGAGTCACATGACTGACCAACCTCATGAGGTTCACACACGTAAAATGACTAGGTGCCACTTAGCATGTTTTTATTTACACATGGTAACACACAGATAATCCCCAAACCACAAACATGAAGTGAACACTGCACCGAGCCCTGACCAGATCCTGTTTCCCCAGAATAATCGAGTCTCTGTATCCGTATGCCTCCCACTGAGCCACACCGTGAATGAAGCACACACAGCTTGTCTAGTCACTGTAGAAAAATATTGCCAATAGAGTAGGACTCTCTGGAACAGATAAACATGAAGCTATTGGCAACATGCCTAATGCCAGCATTCAGCTTTTGCAATGATTGCGGCATGATTTTTGAATGTGTTGCGGTTGATCATCCAACATTTTGGCCTCACTAATGCTTGTCACTGAATGCAGTCGAATCCTCAGCAGAAATTATTTTTAATTCCCTTAATTACAGATGAAACAATGAATAAACATGTATCAATACTTTATCCACATAATTTGTGAGGCACAGTGAATTTAATTAATGTTTAGTCCAAGACTTAAATACTATATATGTAATGCATGGATTTCTATTAATCTGTGTGGAGATAATGTAGGTTAATCCAAATTGCAGGCCAACATCATTTTAACAGGGTGTTTCCAGCACAGTTTGATTAATTCCCTTCTCAAGCACACCAAGCACACCAATCAGTGAACAACATTAATTATCTTGTTACAGTGGCATCTGTCAAGAGGTGGGATTGATTATGCAGTAAGTGAACAGTCAGTTTTTAAAGTTAATGTGTTGCAAACTGGCACACATAAGAAGCTGAAACACTTTGACAAGAACCGAATTATGAGGGCTAGATGATTGGGGTCAGAGCATTTTCAAACCATCAGGCAGGTCGTATGGGATGTTCCTGCAATACAGTGGTCAATACCTACAAGGATTTGTCCAAGAAAAAAACAACCAGTGAACTAGTGACAGGGTGATGGGTACCCAAGGCTTTTTGATGTACATGGTGATTAAAGGCAAGCCTGACTGATCTGATTCCAAAAACAAGTTAATGTAGCCACAAGCTGCATAAAATATTACTAGTGGCTGTCTTGTGGAGTCCACATGGTATGGAGGGGACCTAGATAATATTACGCAGGTCGTTTAAATGTAATTGCTGTAAAACTAGTCATTATTCTTTGGAACCCTAGGTCAGTTTTGCAGGATGTTATCATGGTTTGATGTACATTTCTTCAAAAGATTTATAGGAGACAATCACACATGCCAGATATTATTTTCAAGAGATCCAAGGCTCATCTAATTTGTGTCTAAATATTCTACATTCTATAGAATATAGATTTCTGTATGAATTTGACCAGGTCTTGAATAAAAATGCACCTATATTTTTGTTTCGCTAATAAGTAACTAACAACTTTACCTCTCAGAAATCCTTTTTTGAAGTTGATCAAGGATCAAGGAAAATGCAAGGATGTTAATAGATTATTTGTAGTGATTAGAATGGCAAGGGCATTTACAATAATAAGTTGTTAAAAAATATATATATTACATGAATATTTATTATTTAGATTTTTTATGTATGTATCAGTATTATCCCTTCTCAGGACTTTTATTCTGACACACTGTGTGAGCAAAAATAGAGAGGAAATAGGGCCTTCCTTCTTATTTTCCTCTATAACCCAATATCTGAGTCCGTGATGTCATCAGCCCTGCCCAAGCTCGCTGATGATTTAGAGTCTGTATACAGGTTGAGTATATACCTGTCGACAGAGCAGTAAACATGCACTAGAAGCACTTTTAGGCATTTAAACTAGAATTTAGAATGTTAGCTGTTTTCTGAGCTGGATTACTCATTCATTTCTTTAGGTAACACCAAGAGTACATCGATAGAGTAAGCCTTGTAGTTCATGATATGTCTGTAGGTAACTCTGATTCTGAGTTATGAAGCCTAGAAAACTTAACTTAAGAGTTAAGAGTTAACTAATGATCTGAGGAATCAGTTGGTCTAAAATAAATAAAAAAAAACCCTTCAAATTAGGAGCTCTGACCAAACACGAAATGAGACAACATAATAATAACAGAAATGCTTGCAGTAATTATATATTAATTACTAAAATGTTAGAAATTTAGCTCCAGGCAGATAATAAAGGTTATTCTTTCCTTCTTACTTTCCTTTTCAGCTTCAAACCAACTTCAAACCAACACTAAAACAGGCACTTTTGTAGACAGATACTTTTTCCCCTTCCTAAAGTCAAATGAAGGACAAAGGACAAATCCGCTTCTTACGTCGCTCATTAGAAACAATGATGTGCCTCTCGCTTTCACCAACTTGCAGAGAAACATCAAGCAGAGGTATTTTGCCTCTCTGAAGACTGAGGAACCTTCTGAGGGCACCAAAGCCCCCCGAGAAAACAGACGGAAAAAGAAAATACACCCGTATCAAGAAAGAATGCCTTCAGCATAATGGTTGCAATAGGAAGCGCAACATAATGTGCTACGACAAACCAGGATTGTTCTCTTTTTTTTTTTTTCAGGGTCCACCGCTTCAGCTCATTTCCGAAACAATATCGCTGTGTGCAAAGTGTGAGACAAAGGGTTCACAGGAATACCAAGCTGTCAAAGGCGCTTCTACACTTTTAAGCATAGACACACACACAAAAAGACACATTAGCTCTTCTCATTGAAAACAATGTGTCTGTTGGTTCTGTTCTTTTTCCCTCAAACTGTAGACATTCATTATCCTCACAGAGGTTGAATCTGAGGACAGGCCGGCTGATATGGAGTAATTAAACACTTGTGAGTGGTGTAGTTTTTCCATATGCATAAGCCTGGGCAATCAGAGAGTTTAAAATAGCTTTGCTATAAATATGTGGATCATCACAGTCCAATCAAAATAACTTCTATTCTCATTAAATTAATTTACAATCATAAATAAAGGTGCTGCAAAAAGGGTCTTTAAACAATGACATAGAAGAATCCATGGTTGCTCCATAAAGAACATTGAGCCACATTCATCCACTCTTTATATTTTTAAACTAAAAATATATTATAAATATTTATAATATTTAACAGAATGTCTGTCAGATTCATGCATTCATTGCAACCTCCTATTTAATTTATTTTTATGTACTTCTGTGTGATCATTTTTATATATATACATGTTAGACTTTTGTTAGACAACAAAACTTCTTTATCAGTGCCAACCTATCCAACTGCCCACCCAAGCACTGAATTCTGCTAATAGCACTGGTCTTGTGTTGTGTTGTGCAAAAACAGGCTAAGCTCTTCTGTTGTGTCCCCAAAAGTTCAGACTGAACCCCAGTAGATATTTCTTGTCTTACTGAGAAAGGCTGAACCTTGCTGATGGCCAAGCTAGCAGTTCCTTACTTCATGCTCTAATGATCTGTTAACTTTGAGTGTTTTGCAAGCTTGGGGTGGGACAAAAGTGGGATAACAACAGACAAAAAATCTTAAATGGGTCTCTTAATGTATATGTAGATGTACTCATTTCCATTTATTTATGTAAAATTATTATTATTTGTATGTGTGTGTGTGTGTGTGTGTGTGTGTGTGTGTGTGTGTGTGTGTGTGTGTGTGTGTGTGTGTGTGTGTGTGTGTCTGTGTGTCTGTGTGTGTCTCTTGTATTTGTAGCAAGAGTTGCTTAATGTCTTTTGACATTTGGTTCACTTAACACCAAAGTCTTTTGGCACCATGACTACCATGAGCACCATGAGGAGTTCACTAATGCTCTTGTCACAGAATGCAATCAGATTCTCACAGCAATGCTCAAAAATCTAGTAGAAAGCCTTTCCTGGACAATAAAGAGAGTTATTCCAACAACTGCACTGTGAATTGTAGCTGTTTTCTGAGCTGGATAACTCGCTGATACTTCATCACATGATGATGACAGGGTGAGATCATCTTGTAGTTTGTTATATGTATATCATGTCTGTAGGCTACACTGATCCTGAGATATGAAGCCTAGAATGATGCATGTAAAGTATGTAACAATACAACAATGAATGAGCAGGTGTCCCAATAGTTTTGTCCATAGAGTGTATGTAGAAACATACATTAAAAATTGTTCAACTGGGCTCTAAAAAATACACAATGTTATTATTTACAGGTTCCATTACTGTGATCATACAATTATAAGGCTGTAATGGCTTTTCATAAATAATTTATTGATCATGTGAGAAGAATATAAAAACAACACATTTCCACAGCACTTTGAATTACATCGTTCTAGTTAGTCATTTGCTCTGCAACACAATATTCACTGTTTCTCCCCAACTCTCATTCCTTCTCTCTCTCTCTCTCTCTCTCTCTCTCTCTCTCTCTCTCTCTCCCCAACTCTCATTCCTTCTCTCTCTCTCTCTCTCTCTCTCTCTCTCTCTCTCTCTCTCTCCCCCCAACTCTCATTCCTTCTCTCTCTCTATCTCTCTCTCTCTCTCTTTCTCTCTCTCTCTCTGCTCTCTCTCTCTCTCTCTCTCTCTCTCTCTCTCTCTCTCTCTCTCTTCCCCACGACCCTCCCTCTATCTCTCACTCAGCTGATGAATTTCATCTCATCTCATGGAGAGGGTTCTCCATCCTCATTAACCTCTCAGCACTGGCATACCCCAGGGCTATGTTCTGGGCTCTCTATCTTTTTCTCACTACGCCTACTCGCAGAGATATGGCATCTCCTTTCTCTTTCCACCCCTGAAAAAAAATATGATAACTACTAAAAACCCTTGTTTACTTCCCCTCTTCATTCCCTGCTTTTTACACACTAAGGTAATCATTGTGTTTGTCAACATTTTGAGATCCACACTTGTCTTTCTATAAATTACATTGCCAACACATGCATGTAGATCTGATTTTATCATATTTCATTAGTGATCCAGTATCTAATTAGAGTAAAATATTGTATTTTAAACTCAAAACACACTGGATGATCAATTTGTAAGTGGATTTCTAATATATAATGCATTGTTAGTCATCTTAGGCTAAATAAATAAATAAATAAATAAATAAATAAATAAATAAATAAGATTAAAAAAAAACAAACAAATACAATAAAACAATAAAAAAACAACCCACAAAAAAATATCCCTAAAGAATGGCCTAGGTTTCTAAAAGTTAACTTTGAATCGAAGCAATGTAAATAAGAGTAATTAAAAGTAATTTTAGAACCTTTCTATTGGTTCATTCATTCCAATTATGTACAGAGTGTACAGTGCATTTACAGCTAAAATCTGACAAAAATAGAGATGTCTGGTATCAGTGGACAGCACTGAAATGTTTTGCCTCTATTAAATCTATGTAAATACTCACCAGAAGCTCCACAGAAATGACAACTATGATACATTTATGTGTTTAAAATGATCACAAAAAGGCTCTCTACAAAATCCTGATTCCTTACAATTAAGCTGAAGGCTTAGAGATTCTAAGTTGTCATTTAATTGACCTAATTTGTTTTAATTAAACCTTATTCTGCTATGATGGCCAGCTTAAGGAAACATAAGCAGGATCTAGTAGACATTCTTATCCAGAGGTTCTTATAAAAGTGGTCTGCTGTCCACTCAGATAATATCTCTAGCTAGTGTAGACTTGAGTCTAGAGGTACCTTAGATACTGCCAAAACAAATGCCAGTATGGATCCTTAGATATAGAAGATGAACACTATGTGCTCGTAAAAGAAAGAAGCTGTGCGTTTGAAACAAGCAACTCTGCTATTATGGTACTCAAGGGATGTTCATTCCACCATCTTGTTCCAGTACAGAGAAAGGCCTAGATGCTTGCCTTCCACGTGTGGTAAAGGATGGTGTATCATACCGAGCCTTACTTGAAGCTCAAAGCCCTCTTGATACAGATAATAGTTGACCATTGTGACCAGGTACAAAAGTACTGGTTCTTTTTGGCTTTGTAGGCATGAATCATGCCACCACATTTTTTAAATCTGAAGCAGGTGGCTACAGGACGCCAGTCAAATAAAGTAGAGATGTGACCTGGCTGACCTTAGGAAGATCTTAGGATGACAAGTCATGCCACCACATTTTGAATCATCTGCAAGGGTCTGATGGCATGCATGTGAAGAGCAGCCAGGAAGGAGGTGAAATAGTCAAGTCTTGAAATGGTAAGGGACCAAACAAGCTCCTGGGTGGCCTCTCTAGGCAGGAATATTTTAACTCATAGAACCTGAGATACATGCTTTGTGGGCAGTTAAATAAAATTTTCTAAACTTAACTCGAGATCAGAGTAACTCACAGACATGATCTACATATCTTAAACAAGATTCCCTCTATCTAACCATGGTCATTGTGTGATGAATCATAAGTGAGTAAAAACTTATTTATATATAAATAATACATTAAAATAATAAAGAGGTTCATTCAAGAGGTTTTAATTTTATTTGGACAACTGCAAAGTATTTAAGAATGTATCATTATAAACATACTTATATACAATATACAATATAATATATACAATATACAATATAATAATTACAAATAACTTACTGAAGTTTTAATTGTGAGCAAAAAAAGCATCAAAATTTACACATTTTTGTTTTATTAAAACATGGTCAAATTCACAAATACAAATATTTAAATTATCTTAATTTTTACATCTCAGATGAAGACATATTTGAGTAGTCTAGTATATCCTTAAAATACCAGTATCTGACAAGTTTGTCTATCTGATCTTTTGGGAAATAAAAGTCAAACTAAGAAAACATGTAGCAAGTTGCTTAGGTTCTAATGGTTAAACTTACATAAGAAATTAATTAAAGTAAAAACTGAAAGTGGAAGGTTTTGTTCCAACAGCAAGTCATTGAGTCATTTGTTCATTGGTAACTGAGTTCCTTGAGAAAACTGAAGTGCATGGGTTGGATAAAAGCACCTAATATACTTTAAAAATACAATAAAAAAAATACAATACAATATATATATATTTTTTTTAATTCCACAAAAAACTCAAAGAGCTACTTAGCAGCAAACATAATACTTCTCGACAAGACGTGCATGTGTTCAACAAGCACACAGCAGCCTAACAAGCTTCAGTCGAATTAAAACTTGAGCTACGTACAAGCCTTTTGCAAAAGTTAACAGCTCCAGTGGAATTAAAGGCTCTCATCTGTTTAGCTACGCTCTTGAACTGAATGCAGACAGCCTATATGATAGTCCTTTAGTCAAACTTCCCCCATGAGAGAAGCTATAAAAAAATGTATGGCTGCAGAACTTCAATGCTTTGGATGTGCCGCAGAAAACTGGCTGGTTGTAGTCAGTTTCTCGTAGTCCATGCCAGAAACATGGGGAGGGAAAAGCTTTGGAAACTGTGCCACTGGCAAACAACAGCGATGGCATTTCTACACACATCCTCCAGAAAGGTAAATCCATTGGATTTGGGAACAGATGGTGGGAGGGTTTTATGGAGGGTTTCTGAGTGTCAGTCTCTGTCTTGTAAGTATGGACTAAAATCATCAGAGAATTAACTCTATAATTATCAGCTGAAAATATGTGTGTGTATATATATTTATTCCTCTGTTTTCTATTTTAATAATGGATTTTCTCAGCAATGTGACGCACAAGCTAGAAATATGTACATTTCTGCCACAACTGCCAGTATTGTGATTGTTCTGGTGAAACAGTGGATAAGAAGGCTTTAGCAAACTGAAGTCCTGAATGTCCTGAATGCACAGTTCAATCCTATTATGAAGACACCATAGTGTACATATAATAACAATCTTCAAGCTCTGCTCAAAAATGCAAGATAGAACAAGTGATCCACCTGTTACCTCTGTTTTGCACATTCAAGCAACTCTCAGCTACACTCAGCCAAGGGATATTCCCCTTAACTCCATCATGTCATCTTGCTGTCAAGCCAAATGTATTCATATTTGACTGCTTCCTTTGTGTGTAGCTTCAGATGTAGTTGAGTTGTGTTTTAATATAAAAAAATATTAGAAATATTAGAATTAAAGCCAATTATGTTTTGGTTATGATATCATGTTAAGTGTATGTGTGAAATTTCTAAGAATATATATATATATATATATATATATATATATATATATATAAATCAAAAATGAAGCTAATAGTATTTACCCAAGAATTACGACGGTAGGCCAACTGTAACAGTGAATACATCACCAGTAGTTGCAGTGTGGTGTTGTATTGATTAATTATATGTAAGTATTAGTTTGTTGTATGGGTTCATTGTAATCGATTATGGGCTCATTGGATGCAGTTGTGTATTTGTATTATGTCTGTAGGTTACTCTTCATTATGAAGCCAAGAAAACGACATGTAACTGCCCACAAAGTGAAGTTCATGGGTTCCATGCGTTAATATATAGTGGGACCAAGATTTTTTTCGTCTTTAAATTTCCATTTTTACCCCTCGTTCTGTCTTAATTTTTTAGTATTTAATTGACTCTTTCAATTGTTTTCTGTTTCACTGATTCTCTTGTCAAGAAGAAAAGTAAGGAAGTGCATGGGGAACTCTTCATCAGTGTAAAAGTGTGGCCTTTACTGAAAGCGTTATGATCAATCCAAGGCACCGGCTGCAAGCGACAGTCCCTGAGCAGCTACTGCCTTTTCTCACCAAATTCCTTTCCCATACGATGCAGAAATTACAGTAGTGTCCATTTGTATCCGGTTTTAATGAAGTGACTAAACATGGCCTACGGCCTGCTTCTTAGCTGCATGGTAATGACCCCATTACCTTCCCTCTCTGTCTCACACATACCGCACAAAATGCTGTGTTTGCCTGAGAACTCCCTGAGCCTTTATTCTCTTAAGCAGAACTGGTCTAAAGTTGCGGCTTGCACAAAGAAGATAAGGCCTTCATAGCCAGTGTTTTCAAATGAATCGCCTTGCAGTGTGTTGCGCCATTGTGAGATTTAAGGTGCTACGCATAACAGATGATTTCAGTCCTGTAATGCAAACTAATACAAATAAAGGATAACAAATGACTAGCCTAATTACGGACAAAGAAAACACAGACTTGGATAGAGTGAAAATGAGAGGTCTCCAATTCAGATACTGTGTGGCTTCTTCAGAATCCATAATTGTTAATCGCACTATTGTTTCGCACTTTGTCTAATCCTTTCTCTTATTACCCAAACACGCTTTTCACAAACCTATCTTATCTAGCCATTTTGTCACCACCGTGTACTGTTTACTACCCCAGGCTATTGCTTTATGTTATCCTACTTTCTGTGCAAACACTTAGTGCTCAAATTCCAAAGGCATTGTTCTGCCTCTCCATGCCAACCCCAAAACAATGCATTCTATCACAGCGACTTACTTTTGCATTATGTTACTCATAGGGGATTATAATATTAGGAGTCTTGCCAAAGGACTCTTATTGATGCAGCTTGATGATAAGCTTGACTGTCTGGAGAATTGAACCCTGGGCAGTGTTGTTATTCACTACCCTCCAACAACTGTTAACTCTCTTAGAACCCAAGACAAACTACAGGACATGCTCTATCTACACATAGCGAATTCATCATTAGTGTCTCATCATTGTATCATCTAGTAATCAAGCTCAATAAACAACTAAAATTCACTTATTTCCAACTGAATTAAATCCCACTTTAAATACCAAAGGAGCTTCCAGTGCATGATTACTACTCTGTCTACATGTACATGCTCAACCTGCATAAAGACTCCTACTGATCAGTGAGAAGGGGAGGGGATAATAACGTCAGATATTGGGTTACAGATAAAAATGAGAAGGAGGGACTGTTTGTTCACACAGTGTACAAATTTCAGAATAAAAGTCCTGAGAAGGGATGAAGGGATGATGATGACATTTAGTTTTGGTTGATTTGTTTTGTTTTTGTTTGCTTTATTTGGACCACATAATTGGAGCATATAATTAGCAATATTAAGGCCAATCTAACCACCACAAACCCCTTCCATTTTACGCTCACAAACACTCTGGGCAATAATTTGCAACAGTAAGTCTATAATGCGAGATGAAAAATCTTTGTCCTTATAAGCAAAAAAAAAAAAACAACACACTTTCAATTATGCTAGCTTAAGCTTGATCACACTATATAAAAAACAACACTCAAACAAATAACAGTGATTCAAATGGTTCTTTAAGCAATGCCATAGAATAGCCAATTTTAATCTTCCGCTTATCCAGGGTCAGTTTGCGGGGGCAGCAGCCTAACCAGGGAGACCCAGACTTCCCTCTCCCCAGCCACTTGGTCCAGCTCTCCCAGAGGAACCCCAGTGTGTTCCCAGGCCAGCCGAGAAACATTGTCTCTCCAGCGTGTCCTGGGTCTTCCTCTGGGTCTTCTCCCCGTGCGGCGTGCCCAGTACACCTCACCAGGGAAGTGTCCAGGAGGCATCCTCACTAGATGCCTGAGCCACGTCAACTGGCTCAGCTCTCTTTTCACCACTACAGACCGATACAGAGTCCGCATCACTGCTGACGCAGCACCAATTCACCTGTCGATCTCCTGCTCCAATTTTCCCTCTTTCGTGAACAAGATCCCAAGATACTTAAACTCTTCCACTTGTGGAAGGACCTCATCCCTGACCTGAGAAGGCACTCTATCTGTTTCCGGCTCAAGACCATGGCCTCAGATTTGGAGGCACTGATCTTCATCCCAGCCGATTTGCACTCGGCTGTGAACTGCTCCCGTGAAAGCTGTAGATCACGACCCGATGAAGCCAATAGGACCACATCATCTGCAAATAGCAGAGACGTGACCCTAGGTCACCGAGTTGGATCCCCTCACCGCCTTGGCTGCTCCTAGAAATTCTGTCCATAAAAGTTATGAAAAGAATCGGTGACAAAGGGCAGCCTTGGCTGAGTCCAACTCTCACCACAAACAAGCTCGACTTACTGCTGGACCAAGCTCTGAAATCCGGGCATACAGGGACCTAACAGCCGGTATCAAAGGGCCTGGTACCCCATAGTCCCAGAGTACCCCCTACAGGGCTCCCTGAGGGACACAGTCGAATGTCTTCTCCAGATCCACAAAGCACATGTAGGTCAAACTGGTTGAGCAAACTCCCATGCACCCTCCAGGATTCCCCAAAGAGTGTACAGCTGGTCAAGGGTTCCACGACCAGGGCAAAAAACAGATAAAATAAAATTGCACTAGCTCAAACTCTTGCAGAAGGCAAATATGTCAAAATAATTTTTGACTTCTGACAGATTCTAACTCACATTTACCCAGTTACACAAAACATAAGGGATTGTTCATTGATGCAAGTCTAGTAATAAGAAGCACTAGAATAAGAAAGTAGTTTCATATATCAATTCCATCTACTTACTCCTATATGAAAAATGACCTAGTTAAACTAGAGAACTAGCCTATTTCAATGTATTTCTTCTTTGAGCTTTACTAAACTAACAAAGGCTGCAGCTAAAAACACGGAGAAGTTTGGAACTTAAAATGGAATCTCAAAGGTTTAGCCGTGGGAAGCAACATTGCATTATCTCACAACCCTTCACAATTTAGAGCCCCTCCAGTCCAATTTGGAATGAAGAGTTTCTGGTGGCTGTCATGGCAAACTGAGATTTTTTATTTTATATATGTTGCTCTACTGAATCCTCTGAAGACCACTTAAAAGCCTGGAAGGAAGACATGCAAGAACAAATTTCTGTAGATGGATTGAAGTATGTGCAATTGAAGCCTTTACTCTAACTGTAAATTTGAGATTCCAATACTGTTAACAGAAATTATGGGGTTGTTTTAAACATGTAAATGTAATTGCTGGTCACAACTGGAATCGTGAACAGACTGTAAGTGTTTTGTAATTTATTGAGGCTCAGGCTTCCTACAGAATATGAATCAAAGTTAAACATAATTATGGTTGTGCACTGCTAAATAAAGCATAACTATATTGTTGTCTGATTCAGATGATTCCTTTATCATTTATTACCATTACTTTTCTGCCAGAATTTCGATGCATAAAACATCCCACAAGATAGTGATACTGCTCAATTACTTAGTAACCCCAATTTTACACCATAAAATTTGTCAATTTATTTGTATGTAAATTCTGCCCGGCACTTGACAAGCGTCCTCTCAATGGCCAGCAGAGCTAGGCTGCTTGGACCATTGTGTTGCCTTTTTAAACAGGAAAAGCTCCTTTCTATACCCGCAGATGTAGCTCCAATTGTTGCCACTAATGATAACAGTTTGTACAGCTGAAGCATTGCACTATCCAACACTTTCCAAAGTCTTTTAGAAAAAAAACAAGAAATCACACAGCTTCCAGGACTTGGAAGTTCAGATCTCAGCCTCCTTGAGTCTCCAAAGTATATATAACTTTTCAGGACACTATGGAATGTCACTTCTGATATCAGTTCACTCATGTCACCAAGCTTCCCTGGATTTACTCATTCTAAGAAGGGATCCTGGAATTGGGAGAGACAGCGCTTTCTCATGGGCTCATCTTGTGGGTCCAATGTGAGGCCTGCTGCTTTGGCATAAACAGCTTGGAAAGCTCCCTTTGACCTCTTCTCTTTGACAATAACAAGAAGGGACTCGATTCTTTTCTTGCAGCAGAGAACACCCATGGCCCTCTGCTGGACAATACCAAAGACCACATCAGTCTCTGAGAACATGTGTTAATATGAGTACAACAAGAACACCAACTGTTAGACCATCTTAGTTGTTTGCCACAGTGCTCACTACCTATGATGTGAAATACAATCCAGTAGGAGCATTTCTGGGCAAATAGACATCTCTGGTCTCAAGAAAGGATGTGGAAAAGTGATTATGCAAAAACTATTATACACTAAGACGAGCATTTATCCTCCTGTGACAGCACCAGATTAAGTTTATGTACATAGGAATGCACAAAGATTGCACTGGGGGCGATTGTCTTCGCTTTGGCGTGCAGACCATTGAGGGCTGAAACCATGATAGCAACCCCATCATATGTCTGTGCCACAAGTTTATCCCTTAAATTGTAGCCCTGCATGTTCTCATTTAATACTTCAAAACAGATTGAGCATCTCACCCCTCAGAAACATGAAAACATAAAAAACCTATAAAGCGCTCCAGATTTTTACCTGCACTATCAACAAAGGGAACAATGACAGAAAGTTGGGCAGAGCAAGCAATATCAGTTGTTTCATCCACCTGCGATCCAAAAAAGAGAACAGCCTGAATGTAATCTCTCATCTCAACAGAAAAAGTGGCAGCAAGAGGAGATCAAGTCATTTAGGAGAGAATGAGACATACCAGAAAACACAGCTGATGACTGGAATTGTGTGGTCAGGACAGAGTCATATTTAGATAATGTTTCTGAGAATTCCATGTAATTCCCATTGTTGGATGATTCACTACTCTCATCAGGCCCCCTAAATGATAGCTCCTGCCAGCCAAGCAAGGAGGTCACATCAATAAGGCAGTTAAACAAGACTCTGTGTTGCTTGACTGTTTCATTATGTTTTGAAGTCAAGCACCTTTAAAAATTGCATATTCAACCCTGACCAGAAATTCAAAGTTTCTCCTCGTAAGGAAGACTCCCAAAATCAGGTTGACAAAATTAGCATTGTCTGCAATTGTGTGCACTTTCACTCTGACCTAGCAACCCATATTAATCATCGATTAAAAGAATAACAAAAGGATATTATACTCAAAAAAGCAAATGCTGAAATGTTGAACTGATACAAGGAAAGGAGTGTGTTTTATTTACAGTGCAAGTCATTTTGCCAAGCAAAATCCAAGAGATGGGTTGCAGTTTGCCTTTCGCCTTCAGATGTACTGGACTGAGCTCCCAGTGATTAAGTGACAATGTATATCTCAAAATGGGATCTAGCCTTTGGACTGATCTTCCATCGTCATCACGTGGAAGCTCAGTGTCCAGGCCGGCCAAGGCCAGCCCATAGCTCCGTTCACCCCCAGAGACACTGATGGTCTGGGGCTGGGACCAGATTGTGGCATTTATCCAATGTCTGTCAATTTTCTATGTTCCATGTGGTCACATGGACACTCTACAGGCAAATGCACTGACCCTAAACTAGATAAGAAAACATTTTTTTGTAATTTCCCTCTGGGATTCATAAAATAGTCCTGATTCTCTCTGATTTTTTCTTTTTTTAAATCTATGGCATTGATGGTATGGGGATATATGAGAAGTTAACAAAATCGAGTCAATTTGATTCTGAACAAACTCATCTTCAAGATGTACATATTTGACCATTTAATTATTGACATTTTAGGGTAAACTGAGCTTCCCTTGCAGTCATACAGAAACCACAGCTGCAACCACCTAACAACATCATAGGAACCAGTTAGCAAAACCATAGAAACCACCAAAACAACCACAGCCTAATAACTGCATGGAATTGGAAACCTCATTATGTAATTCATTATGTAATTAAAAATGTAATTTTGTAATACCAAATTTGATTCACATTATTCAGAATACAGCAGGATTACAAAGCATCTCCACTGTCATTAAACCTGTACAGTACAACTCTTCATCTTCAAAGTGCAAGGTGAGCCATTCTACAGTCCCTCTGGAGCAGAGAGGGTTAAGGGCCTTGCTCAAGGGCCCTACAGTTGCAGCTTAGCGGACACAGATGTAAAATATTCAAGCTTTCATGTGGTATTTATTACTGTTGATATACAGCAGCCCCTGGACCTCAAACTGTTTATACTAGCGCTGTTTACTTATGCCCCAGTCATCTCAAGGATAAAGCAAACACTCATTGACATTTTCTCTTGGATAAAAGTACGATTGAGAATGAACCAGTGGCTTCAACAGGTCTATTCATTTTCCATGAAGCAAATAACTCACATTTTAAAAGGCAAGGCTGCTCTATTAATTTCTAAACGAAGGCATTTCACTCGCTTCTGCAGGTTTCTTCTATTAAACAATATTTGCTATCATAAGGAAACCTTGACTTTGACTTTGTAAAAGACCTAACTTACTTTACAGCAGAATGAAAAGGTACTTTGTTCTCCTGTTAAAGGTATTCATAGAATATATATAACTGTATTTACTTTCCTATTATTTATATAATAAGAGTTTGGACATGGCAGTGACATGGTAGCAAAAGAGTCTAAAGGTAACACTGGACACAGAGTGGACAAAGGCTGACCATGGGTAGAGCTGTTGTGTGTTTTCGAAGCTGAGTATGCTATGCAAGGCTAGGGTAATGTGTTTCTGAGACAAAGTCATAATATTGTAAGCAGGCATGTTAAACCAAAAAAATAGCAGTTTTCACCCCAATCAATGTCACATTTACTATTTTGAACCAAACAACTTAAAATACAAGGTAAAAACATTTTATGACATCGTAATCTTACAGAGTTCTACAGAATTCCTCAGCCTTAGAATGCTTTATGTCTTAGAACCTGAGATCCACATTTCAAGGCCATTTACATGCCTTGTTCTAGGCTTCATAACTCAGGATCAGAGTTATCTACAGACATGATACATATACCATAACATACTACAGGACTAAATAGTACAGATCAGCTAAAACTATTTCCAATGGAATTAAATCCCAGTTTAACTGCCATAGGAGATTCCAGTGATAGTTTACTGCTCTGTCCATGAGTATATACTCAACTTGCATGCACACAGTGTTCAAAGTTTCCAATGAAAGTCCTGAGAAGGAATAATACTCCTACATACATAGATAATAAACATTATAATTATAAATTAATGGATAATCATGTTGGGTTTTTAAACTAGTGTTAGGTGTTTTGAAGAATGTATTATGGATATCCTTGTCAATCTAATCATTGCAATCATTCATCAAAATAATTCCATTTTCAGCTCTGGATGATCAATTTCCTGCACAGTGTTTTTAAGTCCTCATAAGCAAAGAATACACAAAAATTGCAGATCCAAAATAAATTTTGGATCAAAACATGGTCATACAAGCATTTAAATTCTGTTAATGTTTACATGTCAAATGAAGAGAAGTTTGAGTAGCCTGGGATCTCCTGAACATAACAGTACCTGGTATGTACTACTGTCTCTTACAAATACTAAAAGTGAAACCTTTTCTGATGAATAAAAGTACATCAAACTACAGAAACACCCTCCATCATTATTCTGCATTCTGCTACAGATACCGTGTACAGGGATTAGGTTGGAAAACACAGTCCCTGTATGCATGCCTTTAAAAAAAACTTCTGTGTGTAAATGAAAAAAAGTTCTATTCTATTCTATTCTATTCTATTCTATTCTATTCTATTCTATTCTATTCTATTCTATTCTATTCTATTCTATTCTATTCTATGATACTAAAAAAATGAAAACTTCTAATCCCTTCACCCCCCTGTAAACATATCATTATCCTCATCATCCTCTTCATCACTCCAGAGATCCTTCCTGTCCTTTGCCCAATAACACATCCATCAGGCGTCAACAAGACCACCCGGAATGGGATTCGATTGGCAGCATTTTTCTTCTTTGACAAAGATCAGCAAATCTTAAACTCGTCATACTCGTCCTTCCTTGCCTTCTGCATCACTCTTTCCCACAAATCTCCTCTCGCAGGTGATCATTCTCATTCTGTCAGGGATGTCTGTCGAACACATTTGCCCTGATTTGTCATAGTGCTGAGTGTTAAATTACTCTGCACTGTTCCAAACACGGGCCTGATGTGATTTGTAGAGTATAACATGCGTGTGTGTGGAATTTGTTCCAGCGTTGTGTTCTTTCCAAGCAAACACTCTATTGTGGGCTCTCAGGTAGGGTTCTCATTTCCATAATCAAATATAAACAGGAACACATGAAGTATCACACTTCCTCTATCTCCAGGGAGGGGAAGGACCAGACAACTGAATAAAATTGTACCAATTTAACACATAGCTGAGGAGAGCACAGTACAATACAGTACAAAATAAAACAATAAGCTATCCATGTTAGAGTGACTTGAACTTAGTTTCAGTGGAATTCTACAATTTTTGTTATAACAACTGAGATGTAAACTATGTTTTTTGTATGTTTCTATGATTTTATAATAGACAGTAACATGTGCCAATTATTGCTATTTTCAGGAGATAACTCTAATATGTCTATGAGAATTTAAGTATTTCTCTGAATTTGACCATGTTTTGATCATGTTTTTTCGAGTTGGGAACGCAAGAATGTTGGCGAGTTGATTGTAATTAGATTGACAAATAAGTTTAAAAGAATACATTCTTCAAAATACTTGAATACTTGTTCAAGTAAAATAAAAAACAACCCGAATGTCCTTTATTTTTTGTTATTGATGTATGTACTGTATCAGTATTATCCCTTCTCAGGACTTCTTAAATTCACTTCTGAAAAACACTGCATGAGCAAAAAAAGACCACCCAATATTTGGATCAGTGTCATCTTTAGCCCCACCCTCTTTTGCTGATCAGTCAGCAAAAGTCTGTATGCAGGTTAAGCATACACAGGTGGACAAAGCAGCTCCTTGCATTTTTAGGTCAAAATCACTTGTAACACTTTTAATTAATTTAAATAACATCTCAAGACAAATAGGAGTAGCCTGGGATCTCCTGCAAATAACAACATCTGGAATATGTCCCTGTCTCATATAGTAGAAAAATAGAAGGCATTAAAAATACAACAATATTCAATGAAATAGCTTGTTTTGTTTATTTATTTTTATTTAATACAAATAATACTTTTATAAAACAATTATTCCACTATGCAATATATATACAAAGTCAAGCTGAAATTAAAACAAGCCTTGTTTATCTTGTTTTATATATATTGTTAAAACATTTTCTGATGCTTTATTTCATTACTATTCAGCAGTGAGTGAAGAGAAATTATACTAACTAGTAAAAAAAATACAACATATTTCCGCAAATATAATACCATCTCAAATAAAATGAAATGCAGATTTTTCAAATCAATACAGGAATGTCAGTGGATTGTTAATAGCGAGCACTTGCTCTCACATCACCTACCCAACCCACCTCAAGCCTCCTTTTCACTCAGCAATTCCAGTAAAAGCTATTTTGTCAACCATGGTAATGAAAAGCTAAATTGTACAAGGGGGTTGAAGGCAAATCTGAATAAGTGTTTGCTCTACTCTTCCTGTTTAATTTGGTGAATAAGAATTCTTAAAACCGGCAAGGTGTGATTATGGATTCTTGGAACTGATTATTTTTGGTGCTTTTTGAGAGGAAAAAAAATCATTTTTTTTCCTGCTGTCTTGTTGCCACGTACTGAGGGAGTTGAGGCATGGAACACAGATGGCTTCTGAAACTGGCGTATTCAACACCAAATGGGCCATGAACATTGTGGTCTGGCCACTTACAAGTATGCATTTCCCAAATGGGCGTAAACACACACACACACACACACACACACACACACACACACACACACACACACACACATGAATAACAAGCTGTCCAGCAAATTTCCCCAGTAACAGATTTTATTTCCTGTTAAGCTGTGCTCAGAAAAGCTAAGCTTTTTTTTCAGGAAAAAAAACCCCATAAATATAAAAAATAAATTAAAAAGTGCTTTTAAGTTCTAAACAAGCAGCTGAATCAACACACACATTCACATCATAGGCAACACTGTTACCTCAGAATTCTAACTTCTAAAAGCCACCCAAGCTGGGTGATGGCAATGGAACAATGTGTGTCATTTGTGAGTTAATAAAACTTTTATCACAACAATGTTTCTTCTGTTCTGTAGACATAATTAGTGAGCAAGCATAGCTAGCCAAATTGACTTTTATGCTGGCCAGTTTTTCACATTGGCTCAGGTAGCAATAGGGCTCATTTTTAAGTGTTAGAACCCGAGATTGGCACTTTGCAGGCAGTTACATGCCATTTTCTAGGCATCACAGCTCAGGATCAGAGTAACCTACATGCATGATACAGTCATGACTACAAGACCATATCTAACCATTGCAGTCTCATTATTGTGTGATGTGTGTTCACATGTAATCATGTAATGTGTTCACATGTAAAACAGCTTGTAAAACAGCAAATAATCACTTGTTTCCAACTCAATTAAGTCATAGTTTGAATGCCAATGGAGTTTCCAGTGCATGTTTACTGCTATGTCCACATGTACGTGCTCAACCTACATGCAGACACAGATTGATCAGCAAGAGGGCGCAGGGCTGATGATGTAACTGACCCAGATATTGGGTTACAGAGGAAAATAGGAAAATGAGAAGGGACTGTTTGCTCTTGTTCTTCGCTCATAGTGTTCAAATGTCAGAATAAAAGCCACAAAAATTGTATAATACCAAGACATATGTTAATTTTTATTATTTGGACCACTGTCAAGATAAATGAGATATAAAGAGTTTTAGTCACCACGAAAAAAAAAATGCATATGCAAATATATTTTTGATCAAAACATTATAGTTAATAGCTGCATAGAGGTCCAGTTTCAATTTGAATTAGGCTAAATATGTGTGCTAAACATTTATAGATACAATCCTTTTGGAAGCAATTTACAGCAATCAAAAACCCAAAGCCAAACAAAAATTCAAAGTTTACAGCAATCAAAAATCCAAAGCCAAACGAAATCCAAAGTCAATTACAGATGTCTTCTGGGAGAGTATGTTATGAGTGCTAATAAATGCTTTGAAAAAAAGAAAATTAGGAAATGAAAAACAACTCAATTGAAATAATGAGAGTGTTGCAGGCTTAAAATGAACCTGCTTTTCATTATTTGCAGATATTTTGGGTTGAGGAAGGTTTGATGAAGAAGAGAATGCAATATTGTGCAGAGCCTGCCTTGCCAGAGTTGGGACACAAAAAGGTGTCATCATCTCAAGCAACACCACAAGCCACTGTGTGAAGAATGGCTTGCAGCATACAGTAGTAAGACTGTACAACACAACCAAGGCCAAGCACAAAGTAACTGCAGATGCCAATGCTTTCCATATTGCTCCACACATTACCTATAAACACAGTTGAGGAATAGGTTTGTATGTCTGAAAACAGTATGCTTTCAATACAAATGATGGATGGATGGATGGATGGATGGATGGATGGATGGATGGATGGATGGATGGATGGATGGATGGATGGATGGATGGATGGATGGATGGATGGATGGATGGATGGATGGATGGATGGATGGATGGATGGATGGATGGATGGATGGATGGACGGATGGATGGATGGACGGAACATGCCTGAAGTCCCTCCCAATCTAATGTCCTATAAATTCCATCTCAACCTTGGCCGCATGTCTAAAACAAAGTCTTTGCAATGCTACACCAACCTGTCTTGTCTCTTTTTAATCCCATCACCTGTCAACCTTGGCCTGGTAGTTAGGGAACCAGCTTTGTGAATGAAACTGTCTCTGGAACTTGAGCAAGGTACTTAACTCCCCAGATGTTCCCCAGGCATCACAGATAGTGCTACACACTGCTCCGGGCATGTGTGCTCCCTGCCTCCTAGTGTGTGAATTCATTAAAGTGCATATGCATGTATCACTATGTGTGGATTGGAAAAATGCAGAGGACAAATTCCCCTTTGTGCAAACACAGTGGGTCAATCTACAGTTTTACTTTACTTTTAATCATTCCTGGCTCCACCTATCAGAGGGGAAAGCTAACTAGACCAAAATGTGTTACCTGTGACTAAAAAGTACTTAATAGCAAGCACATAAAACAATTGTGATTAAATTTGGATATGACTATATGCTTCTGGATGTAGGTGACTTGCTGTATGCAAGAATTGTCGCCAAATTTAATGGATGCCTTCCCTGCCATTTTACTACTGTTCTAGATAGTTACACAGATTTCCAAAATGGCTAAAACTGGTGGATTTTGCAGACCAGTCTAGATGTGTGAATGCTACTGAATGTTCATCATGCCAATCAGTCACATTTGCAATCCTGTGAGCATGAGAATTGTAATGCAGGGAAAGGAATGTTTTGTTCCTCAGTGCAAATGACAAAACCTGGTTGTACAGCAGCTCAGTTTCAGCATTGTGGTTCAACATTCCTGTAATCTTAACCAAAGATTTCAACTTATCATTAACATACAAACATAACTAAAATTAATCAGACCAGAAAAAAAACTTCCCAGTCATCAACAATCCCACTTATATCACTTCAATCTCTGTAACTGGACAACTTTTGAGCAGAAGTGAACAAAAGCCTCTTGCGTGCCATTCTGCTCCATATGTTCATGGTCTGTAGGTCCCTGCAGTGTTCTTTCAGAAGCTGATTGTGAAGCACCTAGAAGAAATGCTTGCCTTCATTCATAAGCCTTAAAGCACAACAGCAATGTTTCCCTTTCAGTTTTGTAATTTGACCACAATTCTGATGAGAATTTCTGGTAGACTGGGATTTCACACACCTTGCAAATTCAGCTACTTTCTTCACACTATGGGCTTTGGCACACCCAAATGCAATTACTCCTTTATGCCAATTGTTAACATCTGCTTTACGACCTGTTTTCCACACATCAGATGATAAATTAACTGCACTCTTCCCAATCTATGAATCCTATTGCACACCCTGATGTTTATAGTCTGATCAACCATGCACAAAACCATGTGTAGGAGCCTGAATATACTACCACCTACTACTCCTAAACATGCAAGGTGTACATACATTTTTATGTGTTATTATGTGGTTACTTGTAGCTTTATTTTGTGTACAGTTTCTATAAAATGCAGTGGAAAGTGAAGAACACATCATCGGCCGTGGCCAGATTTTTCACAGCAGGAAAAACAACTCAATCTACCAGTACATGCACTTTTAATATGAGACAGAAGAGACAGAAGACAATTGAGAGGATATTTAAACAGCACAAAGACTTGACCCAGGTCCTTGCTGTAGACAGAAAGGCATGCCATTTGATTCCAGCAAGGCAAAGCAAAGACATTTTGAAATCTGTTAGCAAGGCTCTATGACCACTGCTGGAGTGTAAATGTATTATTCTTTTTTTTTTTTTTTTTGCCAAGATTTTCTAGGCTTGTTACAATTTAATTTATTCCAACATGAAAGTCTTCAATTCCAGTGAAAAATAGCAGTTTCATTCCATTTCCCATTAGATTATATGTGATGTATGTGCTGGTGGTTGATGGAAAATACTCCTAAATACAGCATTAGGAGTGAGGTCAAAATGAGCAGTAGCTATTCATTTGGGATAACTAGTATCAGTAACTATCTTTTTGAAGCGGTGAATCTCACAGTTTTAATTACCTTTCCTCAAACCCACGTGAAAAGTAATGAGGGATTTATTAGACTTCTGAAAGGAGGCTGTCGTTGGATAGGTGACAATGAGACAATATCAGAGAACGAGAAAGTCAGACGCAACTTCCCCCTGGCTAACAATGGCAATTCGTCATTCGAACAGGAGTCTGTAATTAAAAGTGTGACGTTGAAGAGCAAATGGAATGGAGAACATGGCTGCACATTTTTAATAGACTTGCTAAAAATCAGACATGCGAGGGCCCAGCACAAGGCCGCCACAGTTTAAAATTAGCAGCTTCGTTATCCTTTAATATCACATTAATAGAAAATATTCATGCATGCATGAGCCATGGTTAATGATAGCTTTGCTTGTGCCATTGCGCCGCATGTACTTGCTACGTTATGGGTGAATATATATTTGATTAGCTACAAGGTTTCAAAAAGGCAAATTAGCATGGCATGCTCAGCGCTAATTAGCAAGGGAACATGGTGCTCGGAGATGTGCACAATTGCAAGTGCAAAAGTGAAGGGAAAAAGTTTCGGCTCTGCTTAATCAAGTGTCAGGTGCATGGGGGCTAAATCATCGTCACAATTAGCGTTAACATTCGTTAGGGTCCAATTTTGTTTTGCATTGATGAGTGAAATATGCATGATTAGGCCAGTAGAAATAATGGCCTGCTGAAGGTATTAACAAAAAATCAAAGATCGGAAATCACACCATGCTAGGCTTGCAGGCCAGCATAAATGATGGGGAACATTCAGAGTAATGATCTGGTTAAACGGAAAGTGTCGTTATCAACATATCCTTGTACACATTGTTTTGTGCTCAGACACTTTTAATGAATAAATTATTACAGATGGTCAAGGTACTTGCATTTTATGAATTTTATGTTTCAGGGGCCAAGCAGGTTTAAAAAATAGAATTCGTTTAGGTTGGGTGACAGGAATCTAATCTGGCGCTATTAAAATGAATAGTTCCCTTTTAGTGTGTGTGTGTGTGTGTGTGTGTGTGTGTTACCACCAAACAAGCTAAATAAGAGAGAGACAGAAAGAAAGAAAGAAAGAAAGAAAGAAAGAAAGAAAGAAAGAAAGAAAGAAAGAAAGAAAGAAAGAAAGAAAGAAAGAAAGTCATGAGAAAGAGAAAGACAGAGTTAGATCACAAGTATAGATGTAAAGAAGGCTGGAATTTCATATGTGAGAGGGTGCAGATGAATTGGGTTTTAAAATATGCTCTATGCCCAAATCTCAAAATTATAATAAAACAATGTTTCAGGAATCAGGATATTCATAACAAACTATCTGGTAACGTTTGGGAAGGAGTTTTTAATATGCATTAAAATCATCAGACAGCTTGATCCATTCACTAGAACTGTGAACAATTCTGAGAACACAGAATGGAGGATTTCACACCGAGCCACTCTGAATGACTTTAGATTTTAAACATTTGATTGTGCAGAATTCTGAAGAAAAGTTAATGCAAACTCCTGATATTTAAAACTCTAGTAAAAGAGTAACCTTTCAAATGCATACTTGTATGAATGAGAAACAGTTTTTGTATTGTTCTACATGTGTCGACACAAAGTGTATTGTGTAGATTTGTGATGCCATTCCGAACACTTCTGTTTGTCAGTACATGGACTCTGACACAAAAGGACAAAGGCTTAGTATAGCTGGCCCTCAAGATCTACCTTGGATTGAAATGTTCAAACAGGGAAATAAAACATTGCAAATGTGCCACCCAGGAACACCAAGGGAAACTGGGGGCTTTAATCTCCTCTCTGCCAGGGCAAATACAAAATGATCTGGTGTGGATGTTTACTGATATCAAAGAAAGTAGCAGTGCCTGAAGAAGAAGTGATATGGAGGGCAACATACATGGTGGCATAATTGCTAGATAAGAGGACTTTGT
Organism: Acestrorhynchus altus; assembly: GCA_034509495.1. Classification (NCBI taxonomy): domain Eukaryota; kingdom Metazoa; phylum Chordata; class Actinopteri; order Characiformes; family Acestrorhynchidae; genus Acestrorhynchus; species Acestrorhynchus altus. The sequence continues at coordinate 41,640,828 of CM067502.1, forward strand.
GGAAATGCAGCTTCGGCAATGTAATAAAGGATTAGAAACAAGAAACTTGTGAAACAATAGTGAAGCAAGTGGTTGACAAAAGGCTTTGAGAATTAAACAGCCTGTAACATACACCCTACGTTTACACTGTGTTGCTATTATTATTGTTATTTTTGCTTGTGTTTTTTATTGGTGTGCATTTTTGGTACCAGCAAAAACCATTTCCTACTCCATGTATATGACATATTTGATCATACACTGTCAAAATGTTAAAAACAATCAATATAAATGTGGTTCAACCAATTTTATTCAACTGATCAATGAATGAAGAGTGTTCATTGATTAGATTCATTTACTGGAATAAAATAAACGAGTCTAACTGCTCACTACCATGAAGATTAAATTTCATAGATTACAGTTGTTTAAACATGGTACTCATTCCTCTGCATGAATCCTTTTTTGTTATGTTTAAAGGATTAAGTCATTACACGTTGTGTAAAATTTGGTTAATGTTTCTTCACTGTCCACTAGCACTCCGGTCTGTTTGCTGAAAACAGAAGTGTCTCGGTCCAATTATTCTAGCAGGGGATGTTGGAAACAGCAGGATGGGCACACCAGTAGAGTGAGCACCTCTGCCCGGAGCAGTGGGCAGTCCTATCGACTGTGACTGGGGAGCAGTTGGGGAGTTAAGTGTCTTAAGTGCACTTCAGCCAGTTCAGGGAATCAAACCAGCAACCTCCCAGTCACAAGCTGTTTACCTAACCACCAGGCAAAGACTGCCTGCAATACTGTAACTTCAGTACAAATGAATAGGTCAAAATGCTACACACTGTAAAAAACAGTTTGTCAGTTGAACCTATATTTTAACAATAGTCACATCCTACTACAAACTGATTTTTTTTTCAAATAAGCAAGAATGATCTGCTCATAATTAGTCTCTTTAAAACCCAAAATGTCTCCATTATGTGTAGAATGCAACCTGTTTATGCCTGAATCATTGTGCAAACGACATAGTACATCTGTCTGTGCAGGAGTGAGTGTGTCTCGCTTGTGTTCAGATGGTGCCAGTTCACTGCTCATCCTGCCATGCCGTTTCTACCCTACTTGGCAATTAGGAGTCAGAGGGGTGTATTCAGGATAACACACCAATCTACACTGGCGATCTGCCTCTGCCACTTGCTCTGTCTATCTATCTCGATCCTCCCTCTGTCCTTGAAGCCACGCTTACTGGAGGCCACATCCAACCTAGCCCTTTAAAAATGATACATACATATATATATATATATATATATATATATATATATATATATAAAAAAACATCTACTACCAGATTTGAAAGGACAGGTCTGCACATAGTATCATTTTTATTATTACTATGCAATTTGCTGTTCTTCTGTGTTGATTGTTGCATTGTCTGTTGACATCACTTCTAATTAATGCTTCAGCTACCTTACGTTGCACCCATTTCTGATACAGATGTGCAAATGCACACAGCAGTGCTCCAAAATCTTGCAGACCACCTTCCCTAGACACAGTTACTCCAACAAAAGCTGGAAATACTTATGATTTCATAATAAAAACAATGAATTAATTGGATTCTAAGTATTTTTGTCAATACTGTGTATGCAATTAACCTTTATATTGATCAGAAAAAAAACCCTAATGTTTAAAAAGGTGTTTCATGCCTAATGCCAGACATTAGGGAGTTGGACTATGTTTTTCCTTGTTAGACTTCCAAGTTTAATTTTATCTGCTGATGTAAGCTAGGTATCATTAATGTTACATATTTTGAAGGCATTTATAAATGGAAATCTGGGATAGCCAGTATGAACAGGCCCTTTTCAATACCAGTGCCTATTATCAGTCTTATACAGCTGGCATCAGGTGGAGCTGTTTCATGAATTTGACCATGTTTGATCAATGCCCATTTCTTGTTGTTGTTAATGGTGGTGGTGATGGTGGTGGTGTTACTGTTTTCCTTATAAGTACACTTTACATCTCAGTAATCCTCTTGGCAATTGATCATCCTGAGTGTTTTGGAGCTGAAAATGCAATAAATGATGAGTTATTGTTAATTAGATTGACAATGAGATAATAAGTTCTTCAAAAACTTGTCAGTAGTCCAAAAAAAAAAAAAAGCTGAATGTTCTTAATTATGTGTTTGTTATTTATGTATCTATGAGTATTATCCCTTCTTAGATCTTTCATTCTAACATTTACTGCATGAGCAAAAAAAGAGAGCAAACCACCCCTCCCTTCTTGTTTCCTTTGTAGCCCAATATCTGGGTTGGTGACATCATCAGCCCCACCCCCTCTGGTCAATGATCAGTCAGAGTCTGCATGCAGGTTGATCATAAACACAAATGCAGAGCAGTATACATGCACTGCGTAGCTCCTTTGGCATTTAAAATGGGATTAAATTCAGTTGAGTGAATTTGAGCTATTTTCCAAGCTGGATTACTCACTGACAATTCATCACACAATGGTGATGTTACTCTAATCCTGAGTTACAGAGCATAGAAAACAGGCTTGTAACTGCCCTCAACGTGTGGATCTCAGGTTCTAAGAGATAAGCAGGGAGGATTGTATAGGGAACACAAGGGTGAAAGACATGACTGTGTGGCAGCTGCAAATGGATTACATGGCTCACAGGTCAGAGCCTCGCAGGACAGGCTCTGACTCTAAATATGGGTATTTTTAACTGAATTGCTATAGTTTCTTAGCTTGAAATGTGTTTGTGTCTGTGTTCTATAAAGCTTGTCCAAGCTGCCAACAGTTGCTTGTAAAGGATGAATGTGTGGGCAGAGTACGGTCATAGAGGGCTGGTGTCCAGCATAGCTGGGCAGTTTTCCTGTTCAAACACATCTGACTACACTCAGCTGTTGTTAATCACCAGGTTTGGTTTGTGTATTAGAGCAGGGAAAGTGACAAACTGGGCTGAAATGTTGATAACAACCATGTGACATCATGACCTAAGTCCTACCTTGCAATGGTTAGCAACTCGACAAGCAGAAGAACATGCTGCCCTGCTGACCTCTCTGCCCATTTTGGCAGTTCATTGTGAGGGCAGGTGTCAGCAACGTGAAATATAGCAAACAGTGTAGCGCCTGAGGCTAAATGACCCATGTAATAGAGGCCTAAAAACAAAGAGCAGGAGACTATGAGTGGCTTACGTTTTATTTCATACAACATCAACATCCAGCGCCTACAAACATCATATCATTATGTCAGTGCCCTGGACCTGAATGGAAGCAAAAACCTCAATCGTAATCAGTCTGTCAAAGAAGAAGCCTCCCTCACTCCCTCCACAGTGGACCACTGCTCACAGAAGAAACCCCAACTGGAGTGTTTTATTTGACAGCTCATACTGCTTTGAAATTTCGTAGATTAATGCACACACACAAGCACACATACACACTCAGCAAAGAGCCTCACAACTGCCATTTACCAATAAGAGTGAGTTATTTAACTCATCCGGCGCTCTCGTCTCTCTAGGGGGGAGCCCGGAGTCGATGTACCGTATTGATTTTTATTTCAGCGCACTCACCTCACCTGGAAAACATTTCATCTGCTTGATGAAATAATGATTTCAATATCCTTAATAACTCCCGCCGGAGACCCCAGGGGCAAGGCACATCAGGCGAATAAAAAAAGTCTTGCAGAAAATCTAAAACTACAGAGTCAGCCTCTGCAAGACCAAGTGGTATGGCTTCAAGAAGCTGCCCTGTCACAAATTTAAACTTAGGCCAACTTAAAATGAAGTAACTGATTACAGATTTATTTTACTAAAGAGACTAGAGACACTAGTTTTGGGTCTGATAATAGCATTGAAAAAGACAGCATTAACTACTAAATTTTGAGTTATTTGTAATAATTAGTTTGACAAGTATATTTATTAAAATGTGCTTTTCATAGATGCCACTGCAGAGACGTCAGCCTGTTGCAGTCTCTCCTGCAAGTTTTATTTCCTAACCCTTTACCCCCTTTTCTTGTACTTAAGCTGACATTTCTGTTTAAGTGTCTTTTGTCTTCTTGAACCACAATGGAAACCAAACTTGTGGTTTTTGCACTAAATCTCTATCTGTTTATGACCATGTCTGGACATACAGTGCAGAGTGACGCACCTACTGTTTAGTCCAGAGATCAGCTGTTAGCACTTAGCAATGTAGCTGTGCTGCCACAGGCGAGCCATGACATCCCCCGGATGCTGCAGAAAGGCTGGAGCCCTGTGTCATGCACAGAGGAGATGCTACAAGCTCGTTCTTCCTTCTGTTATTATAGAGAATGTGAGATTGCTTCTCAACAAGATGGACAAGTTCACTGCACTAATACAGCATCAGAAGGAACACCAGGAGTGTAGCATCATGGTGTTTATGGAGTCATGGCTAACTGCGCCAACTCCGGACACGCTCATATCTTTGGACAGCTTTCACCTCATTTGGGAGGATAGGACAGCAGAGAGATGTAAGAGAAAATGACAAATCTGGAAGTATCCCATGCTATCAGTCCATATCTCTGGAGACTTCAATCATGCTTCTCCATTCTCCACTCCACCCACCTTCACCCAGTATGTAACCTGCCACACCAGAAACAATCAAACACTGGACCTGTTTTATGCCAACATAAAGGAGGCATATAACTCTTCACCACTCCCTTCACAATCTAATCTAATCCACTCATCCTACCCTCTTCAGTTTGCCTACCACCCTGGTTTCAGGGTGGATGATGCTGTCATCTGTCTTCTACACAAAGCTCCTTTTCACCTGGAAAAGCCTGGGAACACTGTGAGAATCACCTTCTTTGACTACTCCAGTACCTTTAACAATATACAGCCTAGGCTGCTGAAGGACATGGTGGAAAATGTTGGTTTGGACAGTCACTTGTCTAACTGGATACTAGACTACCTCACTATACCTGACCACAGTATGGGAAGGCATGGAACTGTCTCTCAGACAAGGTGGTCAGCAGCTTAGGGTCCCATAAAAAGGAAAGGTCCTAGCATTGTTCCTCTTCACTCTGTACACTGCTGACGTCATGTACAGCTCACCAACCTGTCACCTCCAGAAGTTCTCTGATGATTCCCTGATTGAGAACAGTTAATACAGTGAACTGATTCAAGACTTTATGGACTGGTGTCTGCAGAACTACCGCCAGATAAATGTGGGGAAGACTAAATAAGCAATGGTGGACTTCTGTAGGTGCAGACACATCCATCCATCAGTGAACATCCAGGGAATGGACATTGAGAGAGTGGACTCATAAGTACCTGGGTGTTCACTTAAACATCAAACATGACTGGTCATTTAACACCATTGAACTTTACAAAAGAGGCCAGAGCAGACTCTTCACAGGCTGCTTCACCCTAAGTGTATAAAGGAGCAGTATCAGAGGTCCTTTGTTCCTGCTGCAGTTAGACTATACCACCAGCACTGCTCTCAGCAGACCATAGACACACACATTTAAACTCCACACACTATTAAAGTTTTTCAATACAACATAATGTGAAATACGGTATATACTATACTATACTATACTATACTATACTATACTATACTATACTATAATAAACTGTACTATACTATAATAAACTGTACTATAATATACTATAATAAACTGTACTATACTATACTATACTATACTATACTATACTATAATAAAATGTACTATACTATAATAAACTGTACTATACTATACTATAATAAACTGTACTATACTATAATAAACTGTACTATACTATACTATACTATACTATACTATACTATACTATACTGTACTGTACTATATTATAATAAACTGTACTATACTATACTATACTATACCATACAATACTATACTATACTATACTATACTATACTATACTATACTCTACTATAATAAACTGTACTATACTATACTGTACTATACTGTACTATACTATACTATACTATACTATAATAAACTGTACTATAATAAACTGTACTATACTTTATCCATTATTTTTGTTGTGTATGTATGTACAGTAATGTACAGTATGTTCGTCATGACTTTTATTCTGAAAGTTGTGAGTGAAGATGGGTGTGAGTGAAGAAAAAAAGCATACAGCCCCTTTCTTCTCATTTTCTTTTGTAACCCAATATTTGGGTAATTGATGTCATTAGCCCCACCCCCTCTTGCTGATCAGTCAGAGTCTGCATGCAGTTGAGCATGTACACCTGGACAGAGCATTAAACATGACTGGAAGCTCTTTTGGCATTTGAAGTGGGACTTAATTCAGTTTGTATATCAGTGAATTGTAGCTGCATTTCAAGCTGGATTACTCTCTGATAGTTTGTGATAAAATGCACAAAATTAAAATGAAATACATTGTGTTTTTATCCCCAAATTTAATGTATTAATGCTGACAGGCTTCTGTCTTTGTGTACATATTATGGTGTATACTGTGAAAATGTACTTTTACATTCAGAACAAAATAGTATCTCAAAGAATAACTTTTCCAAAGCAGGAAAACCTGATATGACTATGTCAATCCAGCATTTTACCAGCAGTAAAGCAGCCAGTCTGCTCAACCAATTCAACCAATTTGTGTCAGATTCCAATGATATATTTAAGAAGGAATATTACTGGAAGCTGTTGCACAGGATGTTACACATTTGTTTTATGTCTGTAAATATGCACTAATTCTTTGCGGAAGTGCTTTTGTTTCCAATTGGTGCACAGCACAGCAAAGTGCCCTCTTGTGAAAAAAACTGCTAAATTAAACTACAGGTGTGTATCAAGGTATGTAAATTGGAATAATGTGAAAAAAAGATGATTTGTGGTCATAATTTCAAGTAAAACATTAGCCTATCAGGATGAGACAGTAGTCCATAATGGGCCAGAAATGGCACTTTAAATCACAAAGTGTCTAAGTAAAAAAAACTATTTAGTTCAAGTAAAAAACAAGTAGTCAGACATGTAGTCTGTCCAATAGAGACATCTCTTAGACAGAATTAAAGATGTCCACATTTTTTTTCTAGACAATGTCTAATGTTAGCAATATATGTTTACTACTACTTTTGTGAGCTACAGTTGGGACAGATGTTTTCATAAAGAAAGCTGTATTTTAAAGCTGTAAAAAATGACATGTTTTATTGTCGACCATTATGATTTCCAGGTGAGTTGTGAAGTGGTAATGTTTGAGAACCCCTGGGTCAGAACATTCCCTATCAAATGATGTCCCCAGTTTGGGAGGCTCTTTTCAATGGATTACTGAGGTGGATTTTAACTTTTAACTGATAAACTTGCACTTGAAGTGGCAGAGGAGTCTTTCCATATGTTCTTGGAAACAGATATACACAGTTTCATAACTTCACAGCTTCACAGTTTCATAGCTCTAGATCAACAACTGTCTAGCTGTCTGCTTATGAAGAGATCATAGATCATAATTTGGAACTGTCAACAGCACTCGATGGTCCAGAATCTGAGAATAGGAAGGCCTCCCCCCGATTTGATACAGCAAACAAATCAAGGGGAGATACACACTGTTTTAGCCTTTTTCAGACAACTAGCCTTTACTAGGTGAAGTCTGAAGTAGTTTGCAGAGTTTTTACATGCTCCTTTGGTGCAATCATCATGCCTCTATGACTTAAAAGAAGACACAGCTGGTATTTGATGCACAAGATGGACTAAACTGGCCTGTTGCTGTACAATATCACACATCCAACGGAATATATGATCAGCCTACGATTCTGTATCACCACCCATTTCTTGCACAGTCCTCTCACGTTTTGTTCAAACCTCCCTCAGACACGTGTGATGCATAAGCTGTGTGTTTGGGCGCTCTGGCCGTTTTGTACACAAGACGAATCATTTGTCAGAGAGCAGGTGTCTTGTTTGCACCTGAAAAATAGTTCCCCAGTATCCATTCCTCCTCCCAGCCTCTAACTGATATCCATCATTGACAATCCACTGCATGAACTAAATTCATTTATACTCCAGGTTTTTATTAAATCAATGAGCCATAACATTAAAACCACCTGGCTAAGATTGTGTACGCCTTTCTTGTTTGACAAAAGAGCTCAAAGTCATCAAGGCTGGTTCTCCACGAGACATTTACATTAATGTCCTCTGGCTCACGCTCTTATCCAGAGCGACTTTCATTTGAATAATTGAACAGATATAGACAAATGCAGCATTAGGAGTTATTGAAATAGCATGCACTTCTTAGCAGGGGAACTGAACCCCAGTCTGCCACTGGGAGAATGTTGTAATCCAGTACAAACATTCGTTTGTGTAGTAAACTCAACAAGCTAAGAATTTTGCCCATTTGTTATCCCTGAAACTGAATGGATGTTCTTCTCTAAACCAAGCAGAAATCTTTTGTTGAGAGACTCTTTCAATAGAAGCACTGGTCACAATGACTAGATGGAGCTTCCAACACATTCTGCAAGAATATTTACTGGACCAGATGTGTATGAGAAAATGTGGTGCAAAATATGCCATATGTCCCATATGCCCCACAGTCCATGATATTGTCTCACAAAGTCTATTTTTCATCTGCAGCAGAATTTCTATTTCATCTCAATCTTGTTTATGGCTATTTAAACCCTGTACCTCACAAGTTCAACATAAGCAGATGGGGCTACATGCAGTTTGGGTGCCAGCCTTAGTAAATTTGAGTGATAATATTAAATGCTTTGTGAACACATATTGCAGTCGCATATTGTGGCTGCATCAGGAAACAATATGTGCTGTGCCTTCTTTCGCATGTACATCTGGCTTTGTATCTGTAACCAGATGGAAGAAGAGTAAAGCATACACACTCAAGATCATGTGCTATAATATGGGTTTATGGGTGAGGGCTCTTGAGTAGAGCTGAAGAACGTTTGGGTGTTATGTTGTAAGAAAAAACTGCCAAGTTTTATAAAACTATATAAAACTATATAAACTTTCAGCAATTGTTTAACTGCACATTTTTGATAAATCGAAATCAAATTTTACCATAGCATAAAAATCACATACCATGAACATCATACCGGAAAACTGCAATTTCAAAACACCACCACACCCATAACAGTCTTAGCTTCTTATATGTGTACCAATAACATTTACATATACCCAGTCTTAGCAAGACCTCTAACAGTGAAAGCACTTCAATGAAGCATTAACAGGAGAATATGCTGTTGTTCAAACTGGAGAGCATTACATAATTTCCAGGCTCTACTAGTTATGTAAATATGGGTCACTGCACTAACCAGAGTCCCCTGTTTATCTTTGTCAGTGTACACAGAACACGATAAAGTGAAATGCACAGAAGGGATCCATGTTCTTCTGTCCAACATCTGCTCCCTCAAACCCAAGCTGGTCTATCTCAGCTGATCACTGACACAAGGAACCTCAATACACATCCAAATGAAATAGGCCTGACTTGGACACCTAACAATAAGTCTTGAGAAGGTCAAGCCCAGGGAACTGTCAGTCAGTCACTCTTTATCTTAGCCTCTTCTTCCTGAATAGGATCGCAGTTGATCCAGAACCACTTGGAGTCATCGGGCACAAGGCAGGAATACCCCCTGGATAGGGTGCTAGTCCATCGCAGGGTACCAGGGCACTGTGCTAGGTTAAAAGTTAACACAGCTACGGTCTATTTTACACATTGCTCTTAGCGGGCATGACAAGAAAACAGCAACAATATATGGTAAGACTGGCAAGACTTGATTATAGTGTGTTTATTACTGCTAAAACTATAATATTTGGCTACATCCCACTGTGACCTCCCATAGTGAGTCAATTCCATTGTGACCTCAAATTAAATGGCCAATTAAAGAGGCTATTAGGCGGCAGTGTTTGATTGCAGTGCCCACAGACTGACATCACTTCTGATGGATCCTGTCAGCAGCAGCATGACAGCCTTTTCTTGGATTCGCTGAGTCACTTGTCTCGCTCACACTCTCTCTTTGATAGACATTGTTCGAACAAGACTTTACCTTCAGCTCCTCGTCTCTCTCTTCCGCTCACTCTATTCTACATGCATTGTTTTCTAAAGTTTTCTATGACAGTGTTACAAAGGCATCTCTGCGCTGAACCTGTAAGTGCCTCTGGGAAAACAGGTGCAGTGAAAAAACGTGTTCATACAGGTATTCCTAATAACCCATATTTAAAATCTATGACGAGGCTAAAAATAACTTGTTCACTTTCGATACAGGGCAAAAGTAACATATGTCACCCTCAGCTCTCTAATAAGGACTTCAGAATGTTGTGGCTTATCATACTTCGCTGCTAATCATGAATGCATAGGAGCTGCTAACTCCATTACTAATTACTGTAGGTAGCTAATCAAAAAAGAAAAAAGAAAAAAAAAACATCTGACCTACCATCTACAGAATTATGCGGAGGTTTCAGCCATTTATCTCTGCAATAATGCAGTAAAGAAGAGCAAGAATTTCACATGTTGAAGATTTAACCTGATTTAACATCATTAAGTACTTATTTACCAAACCAAGTGTTGGATGATAACTATAAATATTAAACTCATACGAGGAGAGCTTTGAAAAGTGAGATATACATCAATCAACCATAACATTATGACCACCTCTATGTATTTACACTCACCATACAGGAGTGCTTTGTAGTTTTATAATTAACCTCCCTCCATCCTTTCTTTAATGGCCACAACTCCACAGGATCACCACAGAACAGGTATTATATGGGTGGTGGGTCATTCTCAGCACCGCAGTGACACTGACATTGTGGTGGTGTGTTAATGTTAGTGCTGGTATGAGTGGATCAGACGCAGCAATGCCGGTATTAAAACTGGTTCTAATCCATGTTCAGCTACAGGACTACAGGAATCTTCGCATACGTAGGCTATAGTGTACCATGTAATCATTGGTGCACACCAAACAGTGACCCCCATATTCTGATAAAAGCGTAAATGTAAACATGCACATAGACCCACTTTGCTTGCACACAGGAATTTGTCCTCCACATTTAACCCATCCACACATTGAAACACACACACATGTGCCTGGATTGGTGGGTAGCCCTATCCACGGCACCGGCACCATTCACAAGGCTGGTGCCGTAACCACCTGACCCCATAGCTGCCCTGGTGTACATGCATTATACATGTACCATCATTCCCCTAAAATATCATTATTACTGTCATGTAAAACCTTGCAAACCTTTTTAAGAGACATTTTTGGTCATTGGGAGATTTTATTCCAAGTCATTTTGGAGCATTTTTTGTTCATGGTAAAGAGCAGTCATATTACCAAAAAAAAAAACCCCTGAAGACTGACTTTTTATAGGACCTATTTCTGGCGCAGTCAGATTGCGACTGGTACAGTTTAATGAGGGGGCCTTGTCAAAGGCAATGTAATGAAACGCCTGTCCTGTTAAATATTTAGATTTACCGCTCAACCTCTGGCGAAATGGATCTGCCATCACCCTCACAAAGTCTAGCTTTGGAGAGACGAGAAGGGGAAAGGTTTATGATGGTATGGAAAGGCTCTGATCTGAGATGAAAGGGAGGAGAGCGAGCGTGGTAGAGAAAGATGTGTACTGTTAGAAGGAGGGAAAACATGCAGTCATTAGATAAGCTTGATTTTTAGGACATTCATGGGCTTAATTTGGTCTAATGTTATTAGTGTTATTGCTATTTAATATGACATATAAGTGTTTATGAAACAAATGAACATTGCTATGAAATAAGTTCTGTTGATCCTTACAAATGTAATAAATTGAATAACAGATATTTAGTATACAAAAACTGCAGTAAATATTTTAATATATTTAATTATATAATTATTAAAATATAATCCAATAGCAAAATGTGACACTAGTAATATAATTAGTTGTACCTGCAGTGAATAATGCAGCGTCTCTAAGATTTTAGATGTTTTGTAATAACTAATGATTTGCTATAAAATGTTTAAAAATGTTATTAAAAGCAAGACGTGACAATAAATTACTCTGGATTGACAAGATTTTACTAGTTCAAATCTTTAACATGTAATTCTATTGTTTTAATTGTGCCAGTATTTAAAAAAAGGAAAAAAGAAAAGAAATGAAAGCTTTAAGCAAAAGTTCTACCTGCAGACCCAAATGGCAAACCTTCATTACTTCCTCAGTCATTCACTTGCCCCCACCTGTCTTTTAAAGGGTTTTACTCGCATGCCCCTTTGCTGCTTTACAGATGCTGACATCCCTCCTTCCTTACCGCAGCCACCAGTTTGGTCAAGTTGGTCATCCAGGGGCTAGGCTCAGCCCCTGCCTTCCATTCTCTGAGCGGACTCTGACTTGGTGTGACTATGGGTCAATGCCAAAGACTTTAACTCATAATTATTAGCCTCCAGTCAGACTCTGCATGGAGGTTGAGCATGAACACATGCACAGAGCAATCAACATGCACTGGAAGCTCCTTTGGCATTTAAACTGGACTTTAAATCAATTGAAATTAAGTGAATTTTGGTAATTTACTGGAATACTCACTGATTACTGATTACTAACGAGGAGCTGCTTAGATATGATGTCTTGTCCTTTAACGGTATGTGTATCATGTCTGTAGGTTACTCTGATCCTGAGTTATGAAGCCTAGACAACAGCCTGTAGCTGTCCACAAAGTGCAGCTCTGTGGTTTTCAGAGTTAATGTGTAATTACATGGTTATTACTATGCAGATATGTCGTAAATTACTTTTAATTACTTACAGGCAGCACTTTTAGTTACACTTTCCATGTATCTTAATATCAACATGTTGCAAAAACATGGCAGAAATAGGATGTTACTGTGAAACATGGGTAAGAAATAATTGATAACACCACCATGCCTTTATTATTGTCAGCACTAGCTGGTTAGATGGTGTAATTCAATGTAATGAAGGCAGGTGTGCAACAACAGAACACTCAAAAAGAAGAAACAAAGGGGTTATCATTGTAATAGAGACATGCAGAGAGGAGAAATAATTACTCTTTTCTTCATTTTTCTTTCTACTGGCATTTCTATCATTCTTGCCTTGGCAAAAGTCTGCTTACTGGCAAAATGCTGGCCCTCTGAAATGCAGCTATGAGGAACAAACAGAAAAACAGCAAAGCAACAAACACACAGGCTGAGAAGAACCAAGTAAATCATGCCCTCAGCAATCATTCGCTCATACTCATACACAAATTGGATGAGACGAGGAATTTTGAGGTGGGGGTATATGAACCCGTTCCTCTGCCTTTTATGTAACACACTGTAACACACCCTCTGGACTAGAATAATTAAACACAGAGCGAGAAGAGATCCAGTGTGTTGGAGAACCAAGCGCGGGTCACTTGATAAGGAGAAGTGAGCCAACATACTGTAGCAGTCTTGTGGAAGGCATGGAGAGTGCTAGAAAATGGCACAAGAATGAGATTTCTCCTCATCCCATTGATGGGAGGCAGAGTTATGATGCATCTGTGAGTGCTGTTAGCATGCAGACATAAACTGAGTTAGTAGATATGATGGGTTTGCTCCTTCATGATCAGTGTTCTTTAACTCTACAGTTTTTTCTTATAACTTTTCTAAATTTTAAATTATTATTTAGAAATTGTAAGATCATCCAAGAACATTTGGAGTCTTAAACTTTGGAGGAACTTTTTCTTGTGCTAGAAGAGCCATGTTGGAATCTTCAACCATCATTTGAAAGTTTTTTTATGTAGCCTGGGACAGCACACTGAAGTAAGACATGGCAACTCTCCAGCCAAACAACTAGAGTATGGGCACAGTTTAACTCATTTTTCGTCCTCTGATTTAGACTTTTTCTTCATGTTTTCTTTGAGTTTTACTGTTTAAGGATGGATCAGATGGATAATTATTTGCTAATATTATTGTTAATAAACATAAAGACAGAAAACTGTTTTGTACATGTATTTTTTCTATCACTGGATCATAATCCAGGTTTGAAAGGGTCAAAAGGGTCAGTATAGTGTGCCACCACAAAAAACAAGTGCAGCATCCAAAATTTGCTTACATTACATCTATCATTACTTTAATATGCTGAGCTTTATAGCTTCAGTCAGTACCATCTTGTGATTCTTTAAGCACATATACATTTATGATTAAGGCAGTTAATTAATAAGGCAGTTAAGCCAGATGAAAGCAACATGCTAATACTAACTTTCCATGCAAGAAATTGGGTTTTGAAACAGGTACAAATCTTAACAACCAACTAGTGTCCTTTATGTCAACCATGTAAACCACCAAATACAAAAAAAAAGATAATGTCAATATTTGACTGACAGAGTCCTACAAATGTTGGCATATATTGAACAAATATCACTAAATATTCAGTACCAGTCAAAATTACAGTCTTCAATAATGGGCCTGTGAAGTTTAAACCAAATGGAAATATTTCATGCATAGCCAATATGGAAATGTCTTATATTAATAATTCTAAATAAAGTATTTTGGTCCGTGCAATATATTTTAATAATATTATATATATATATATATATATATATATATATATATATATATATATATATATATATATATATATATATATATATATATATCTGTCTCAGTTCTAGAATAAAGAACCACTGCTTTTTGGATGAATAAGAATGTAATAGGGTGATACCTTATTAATAGATGGGCTTTGGCATATAATTTGGCATATTAAAGGTACAATCATTACATTTATAACTGGAGATCAAATGAGTTCTTCAATTACTAACCACCATAAGATCTTCTATGATAAACATAAAGAACGTTGTATTGGTGGGGGGGAGACAAGGTTTAATAAAGGCTAATTTATTCATTTATTTATTATCAATAATAAATTAGTAATTAGTATTTAATTTCCATCCAAATTACCAACAAACATCTATAGACTTAATACTGATAAAAAATTACATTTATGCATCTACTAACTTGTTTAATTGCCAGTCTAAATATTAATATAGTTATAACATCATGACTGTTTGAGTATTTTTAATTGCTTCTCAGACTGCATTAGCCTGTGTGTTGCACTGGCCACTTTCAATATTGCATTTTCCAGGGCGTGTCATAACACTGTCCATTACAAAGGGTAATGCAACCATTAGGGGCACAGTGCAGTTTAGCTGCCATACACAATCGGGAGTAAACAATGAACAATGAACAACATCCAGTGTGGGCGTATGCAGATGTTGTCCTTTCTCTCAATAATGAAATCCAGCTCCTATAATGGCGAGCATGGTCTAAACCTGACCAGCACCATTAATTTTATGGCTTAGCCAATAGTTACATTCGCTTCAGATGTTGCTTGATGGCATCAGTGGGCAGTGGAATATCCAGTCCAAATGACCGCCACTGCCTCGCCTCTATTGATTCAAGATCCGCTCAAGGGACTAGAGACATTTGTCACATCCATCAAGGTTGTGCTTCCAAAGGATTCGAGTCAATGGTTTTCAGCAGGTGCTCTCACAATGCTCCGCCTGTTGTTCTTTTAAAACTGTGCCTGCCCTTCAAACAGAATATTAGTAATCATCTCGGGTCCAATGTTGTTTTCAGTATCAGATCGTACAAATTACAGTCATTAGATCACAGAGATTTGTGTTTGTTTGTTTTTCATGGTTATGTTGCATTATGTTTTGTAGCTCAGCAGAGAAATTTATGTCATTACCCTTACCCCAAAAAATAGAGGCAATTAGCCCAAACATGCTTAGTGTCTGGGAGTTCCAGTTCACCATCTAAGTGATTAATGTGGATAACAATTGATGGGCGTTTGCCTAAATTATCTCACACTTGTTTTGAACAGTGTTTCAAGCTGACGAAGTGGTTTCTGACATGGTATAATATCCTGTCATCTATAGAGGTGAGCAAAAGCACGTTGCATTTGTAGTGGGATGACCTACCAATGTAACGCACCAGGGTGGTGTAGCCAGGTGTTCATCTGGTCATGACGATATATGTTTAAAAATGTCCTAATCACTTCTCATCTGGTCAGATTAAGTATGCTGCCATTTTGTGTGGTAAGCGCATTAACTTTTAGGGCTGCTGCATTGAATATCAGTGAGAAGGTAGGGAGGGTCACCTGGGCATTCATTTGCATATGTTCACTCTAATAGAGTGTTTAGTTTTATAGGGCAGTCACCAATCAACCATTAATGGAGGTTGTGCTTAGTACTTTGGGTTGTTTAAGGTAGGTCATCCCATAATGGACATTGAGATTTCTATTATTGTATTATTATAGTACTATTATTGATGTCTTTTTGATTTATTTATTTATTTATTTATATTTTTGTTTTCTTGAATAGACAGTTAAATAACAGATAAGAACTGGGCTAATTTTGTTTTTTGTAGTAGTAGTGGTAGTAGTAGTAGTGGTGGTAGTAGTAGTAGTAGTAGTAGTGGTAGTAGTAGTAGTAGTAGTAGTAGTGGTAGTAGTGGTGGTAGTAGTAGTAGTAGTAGTAGTAGTGGTAGTAGTAGTAGTAGTAGTTGTAGTAGTAGTGGTGGTAGTAGTAGTAGTAGTAGTAGTAGTAGTAGTAGTAGTAGTAGTAGTAGTGGTAGTAGTAGTAGTAGTAGTGGTAGTAGTAGTAGTGGTGGTAGTAGTAGTAGTAGTGGTAGTAGTAGTAGTAGTTGTAGTAGTAGTGGTGGTAGTAGTAGTAGTAGTAGTAGTGGTAGTAGTAGTAGTAGTTGTAGTAGTAGTGGTGGTAGTAGTAGTAGTGGTAGTAGTAGTAGTAGTTGTAGTAGTAGTGGTGGTAGTAGTAGTGGTGGTAGTAGTAGTAGTAGTAGTAGTAGTAGTAGTAATAGTAGTAGTAGTAGTAGTAGTAGTAGTAGTAGTAGTGGTAGTAGTAGTAGTAGTAGTAGTAGTAGTAGTGGTAGTAGTAGTAGTAGTTGTAGTAGTAGTGGTAGTAGGAGCAGTAGTATTTGTTTAACATTCTTTTAATTTGGTTATCTTTTTGTTTTGTTTTGTGGTTAAAAAATAGCTCCTGGCCTTGGTTTCTGTACCCAGTCTGCACTTAGGATACTGTGGGACTTTGACATCTAATTTGCTGTGCTCCACAGAGGTTGGATACTAATACACTGCTTGTCATGTGTGTGTGTGTGTGTGTGTGTGTGTGTGTGTGTGTGTGTGTGTGTGTGTGTGTGTGTGTGTGCGTGCGTTGTGGTTTTAATTAATAATTGGTGGTGCAGTTTATTTTTGTTTGTTTGTTTTTTTGTGTTGAAAATCAGGAGTAAAAAGTGTGATAAAATTTTCCATGGGTGTAAAGACCAAGGTGGCGCATAGTGTTAGTGGTGCTAAGTAGTGTAACACTGCCATGCATTGCAAAAACAACACTATAAAGCACTACAATATATGTCAAAATGTTAACAGTGTATTTCTCAATGCCAAGCATGGGCTAGTGGCACTTTTTTCCATAGAATGTATTTTAAAGCGTAGGTTTTGTGTATACGTTTTACCATTGATATAACTATGCCATTCATTCCTAGAAAGCACATAAGCAGTATTGTTGTTCAGAATACTGTATTTTGGTAATGTAAGTTATACTCTGTTACATCTGCAAGGCATCATTACAACTCAACTGACTCAACTTTCGCATAATGTTGAATTTCTTTGGGTAGTATGTCTTTAAATGGGTTTAAAATTCAGAACAGTACTGGGTGCACACTCAGCCAGAGGTCAAAAGCACTGGTACCATAGCTGGTCACAAGGTTCTAACATTTGTTAACTTCTGTAATCAATGTAGATGTTGCTCTTTTTTGTATATTTTCATTGACCTAATAATAAAATATAATAATAAAAATAATAAAATATAATAATAATAATAACAACAACAACAACAACAACAATAATAATAATAATAATAATAATAATAATAATAATAATAATAATAATAATAATAATAATATTCAGAAATCTGCATATTATAGGATCAGAGTATCCTGTTAAAAGAAACTTGTTTCTAACTGAATTTAATTCCAGTTTAAATGCCAAAGGAGCCAGTGTTTACTATTCTGTCCATGTGCACATGCAGACTGACTGATCATTAAGAAGGGGTGGGGCTAAAGATGTCACTGACACAGATATTGTATGATAGAGGAAAATAAGTAAGTATTGGACTTTTTGTTGCTATTTTTTTATCAAAACATGATCAATATTTACTAATATTTCCACCTAAAATGAAGACAAATTTGAGACTAGGATCTCCTGAAAATAAAATAATAAAATATTTGCAGTGACTGCATGGTGAAGGTGAAGGTATTACCTTGACCATAGGTATTATACAACTTGTCACAAGTAGATTGTTATCTAGGCCTGGAACAGTGAGTAAATGGTTGGAAGTGGAAGACTTTGCTCTGACTATGCCAATTACCTCAATAAATTTGTTTTTAGGTCTGTATCCATTATCTTCTGGCATGGGAATGTGATCTCCTCTGGACATAAAAAAAATCCATCCATCTGTTTGCATTTTCTGTCTTATTGCTGCTCTCTAGCATAAAGTGCTCCTTTCTGATGTTTTCTCTCCCCCAATTGTACACACTTCTCTGTAATGACATTGCACAGAAACCCATCTGTTGGGAAGGATCTCAGATACATTGAAAATATCTGAATCAAATGTGAAAAATAACTGAAGTGGTGGAAAGCAGCAAAAAGCTTCATGGTTCAGAGGTTCAATCCAAAAGTAAAGCCCCCAAAAGCCTGGCGGAGCACCAGGGTAAACTTGTGCAATCCGTGCCTAAAAGACATCAAGGTGACAAATACAAAAACAGAGGCTACAAAGTACTAAATGCACACTACATACTAATGAAGTACTAATATGTTTAATGTAAAGATACACTAATGTTTGTTCTGCTGGTTTATTCACAATTTATGAATCAAATAGTGTGAATTTTAAAATTGAATTTCAGTAGTAAATTCAAATTATTGAACTGAATTTTTAATCAGATTTGAGATTGGAGATTTCACCATTGCACGAGTATTAAGTAATTCTGCTCACAAAACAGTTCAAATTCACTTATTTCCAACTGAATTAAATCCAATCCCATCCAGTGCATGTTTACTGCTCTTTCCTTGTGTATATGCTCAGCCTGCATGCATGACTGCAACTGCTCAGTGAGACTGACTGTTTTCTATCTTTGTTTACTCACATAGTGTTCAGATTTCAGAATAAAAGTAGTTTTTTCAGACCACTGACAATTTTTTTTGGATGAAATTATTATTATAAATATTTTTGCCAGTCTAGTCTAAAAAAAAAATAACTCATCAAATAACAATATCTGGTATTTGTGACTATTTGTTTCCTATAAATAATTTTCTTTTTGGTGAATACCTTTATTTATTTATTTACATTTCAATTCAAAATTTGTCCTGATAATTGAAACCTCAGTAAAAATCTAAACCAGGTCAAATAATTATAATAAGAGCTATTTTCACAAAGATAATTCTGAAGCCTCTGTTTCAAATATAAGAGATAAAAAAAAAAAAAGTTAGAAAGGTAGAAGATTCTGTTTCAGGTAGCTCCAGCACATCTACCAGTTAAGAGAGCAAACTTCAGACACCAAATGTTTCTTGGCCAACTGCTTACTTTGTAATATGGGGAAAACAATTTGTTGCTTCTGTAAGACCTGGCCACATTGTTGTTGCTCATGCATACACCCCATGTTGGTATACTTAGGCAGGAAAAGCTCTAAAGCAGCACCCCTTGCATACTGATCCCACCCACAGCATCTTACTGAGGCAGCGCCTCTGGAAATGGGCCTAAAATGAAAGACATTGAAGCCCACTGGTCAGATCCTATGCCAAGTGTTGCGGTCCACATCCAGAGAGAATACTAATTAGCCTCATTTTGCTATGAACAGTGAAAAGGAGAATCCAAGTCTAGGTACTGGTATCGGACATGGCCTGTCAAGGCTCCAGACCTTCCTTTAATAGTCTGTCTTCATTGTAGAAACATGTCAAGGGGCTAGGGAAGTCATTTTTTCTCTTCTGAAATTTTTCTCTTCTGTTGTTCACTTTGTAAAGCAGTGGGGAAAAAAAACATCTCTTTCTGCTTTTAAACATCTATTTCCACAGTGCTAATGTCTCATTAATTCAATATGAATTTTGTTTCTGAAATTATCATCTAAAAATTCTGCAAATTCTTCAGCTTTATGTAGCATGTCAATGAAACACATAATGGGCGGTGGGATAGGAGGACATTATTACTGTTTTCCCAAATGAGTGCACAAGCTCACTCAGATGCAGTTTAGTTTTAGAATTGCCTTCTGAAAGTGTGTGAATCCTCACCCTGAAACTATCGTAGTACATCCAACAATAACAACACCATCAATCTTGGTATACGGATAGAACAAGAGCACTAAAAAGTGTACCTTGAGAAATTTGTAACATTTGCAAATAAATTATGATTCTCAAAGAGTTCCAATCCACTGGAAATGCTGTTTTTCTAAATACACACAAGCCAGCCTGCCATGTAGTAGTAGAAGAAATAAAACTGCAGCCTTGCCAGATATATTATGCTTTTCTTTGTTATGTAGGTCCTAAAATTAATGAATGAATGAATTCTCATATGTTTCTGTTATAACATTACAGAAACTATAAAAAATATGACTAAAACCTAAAAGCTAAAAACATATTATATTCCAAATTTAAGCATTGTGTTCCAACGGAGCATTTCTATTCATCCATTTTATCTTTCAATGTAAAGGACAAAATATAAAACATAGCAAAATTGGAGATTATTTTGTGGAACAGTGACAAAACTTACTCTTTTAAAAAAAACATATTTGAGAAGTTAAAAAAATGTGGTCAAAATAAGAAAGAAAAAACAGACCTACTGGATATGTACTAAACTCCATCTCCACTGACACCTGTCCCATTGGCTCCAACCCTGGTTGCACAGTTTTGACAAAGAATTGTGTTTGTGAGCAAAGCATGGTTTCCATGATTGACCCAAGGCTTTGATTGAAACCTCAGTTACTTGTTGGTTTAAGAGCCTCACACAGTCAAACAGATGGAGTTTCAGTCCAGTGCTTTTCTCTGAAAGGAAGAAGATAATCTAGCGACACAAAGGCACGTTAAGTACCATATAATCCATTCTCACCGGCAGTCGCTTACAGAAGGTGATCTCTTATTTTTCCCCCTTTTCAACAGGTTCAATCATTATGTCTAATGATACTTGATGCATATTTTCCATTTCCTCTTGTTGTCTTACTATGTATTTTATTTCTGTGATTAAACCATACCTTAGTAAGCACACTCCCTTTGCATTTCATGCTTCGATAACGTCTCCGCTTCCTTCCCCCTATCTTATGTGTTCCTGTGTCACATGTGGAAGTAAATTACTATTTGATTGCCATCTTTATTACACACACCCCCATCCCTCTCCACTTGCTCCCACCCCATTCCAGAACCGGCAGACTAACTGAATCTCAGAGCTATAGAGTGAGAGAGTGTCACCGTGGTGAGGAGCAGCTCCATCTCGATGGGGTCTCAACTACAATTAATGATGGGTGAGGGGAAATTATACATTTATTCAGAGCTCATTAAATGCAAACCCCCTAAGGAGCCACATTCTGCTCTCCAAAAAGGTCTCCCGCGGGAGTGCTCATTTTGTTTGGGCTGCATAAGTAACCTGGAATTAAATGCTGCCAACACCACCATCTCCGCCATCTCCAAGTCCACAAGTTGTTTGTTGCAGAATAGTAACTAGTGAATATTTGAGTGGGAGGAGGATTAATGATGTAAAGTAAACTGATGCATAAAGTTAGCAGTAGTGGTTCTAGCTTGTATGGAACCTTTTTGCCATAACTAACAGCCACTAACAGGACAGCATGACTAATTTTGGTCATTATTACACCTTCTGTCCAATCACTGCACTGACACTTTATCTGCACATTTTCACAAGTGACTCACTGACTGGCTGGACATTACTGCTCCTCTATCCATATCTCTTTGCACGGACAGTATTTAGATCCTCTATTCAATCCTGGGTCATGCTGCTTGCCATCGGCAGCCAGAGCCAGAGAGCAAAATTGGCCATGCTCTCTCTGGGTGGGTAGATTGCGCTCTCACACTTGTGCGATGCTGGTTTGCACAGGTGTCTGTTAGATATTGTATTGGAGCTGAGCTGTATTGCGCTTTCCAATGGAGTTTGAAAAGGGGTGGTGGCTGGCTTCACATGATTTAGGAGAGTCATGTGCTTGTCTTCACACTCCTGTGGGGAGTATTGTTTGTGGTAGGGGAAGAGTCCAACAGTGTTGGATAATTGGCGGCTCCAAATTGGGGGGAAAATTGGTATAAAAAAAAAAGGGTGATCTGTTTTGCCTCCCATTTTCTACAGTGAGCAGACACCCTACATGGTAATTTAATCCTGAAATCCAGACATTATTAGAGTGAACTGGGTGCACATTTCAAATAAAGTTCATGTGTCACTGTTGCAGTATCGTTTCAGACTGAGAATTGTGGTTCTGCTACACTTGTGATTCTGCTACTCGGTGAAAGTGTGTCTCAGTGTTCCATCATATCTGTTGAACCAGACACACACAGATTTGCACCTGTGCACCCTACAGTTTCATCCTGCAATGTGGTTTGCTTGGGCATGAAGCGCATGTTTTGTGGAAGAGTAGACTAAAATGGACATGAACTCAAGACACTTGTGCAGTTCATGTTTGTCAGTCTAGGCAGGCTTTTACTTGATGCATAGAGTATATGACCTGCATTATAAAGGCATAGCAAACGAATAGGAAACAGGCTCACATCGGAGAATGAGCATTCTGTGTCATGCTCTCTACCCAACTCGTGAACAGCTCGAAACTTTTTTGATTGCATAACGTTAGTTTTGGCAAACTACAAGTAATGATGAATTACTCAAGCGGAATGTTTGTCTTGCATCATAGATCTATCAACCGAAAACCTGTATCATGTAATTCTTCAGAACACACAAGTATCAGTAATTTAGCAGTCTGCCCCAGAACTTGGCCAGGTTATCATCTGTAGCTTCTTGGGCAGTATAAAACCTCAGTAATCATATAAGACAGCTGCTAATGAACACTTTTTAGAGGTGTTAGCGTGGAAATTTACAACCTGAGATCCACACTTGGCAGTTACATGCCAATTTCCAAGCTACATATCTCAGGATAAGAGTAACCTACAAGAGATGAAACACATATCAAAACAAACAAGAAAACTATCTAATCATTCATCACTATCTGATGAACTATCCTTGAGCAATCCAGCTAACTCCATATACTCAAACTGCATGTACTCCATATACTCAAACTGATCATAAAGAGGAAGGGTGCTAATGACTACACTGACCCAGATATTAAGGAAAATAAGAAAGAAGGGGCTGTTTACTCTCTCTCTCTTTGCTCACACAAGAAATGAGAAATGATAATAATGATACATTTTGTAGTTTGACATACTTTTATTTTGAAAAGATATCCCACAAAATTGGCCTAGTATTCCAAAGGTTAACTGTTCATTCATTGTTTGTTCCAAAATCAAGGATAATAATATTTAAGTTTCCTCACAGCAAGAAGGACCTGGGTTCGATCCCTGGGTGGGGCGACCTGGGAAACTTCTGTGTGGAGTTTGCATGTTCTCCCCGTGTTCGCGTGGGTTTCCTCCGGGTACTCCGGTTTCCCCCACAGTCCAAAGACATGCATGGTAGGTGAATTGGTGACTCTAAAAGTGGCTCTTAGTGTGTGCATGTGTGCGCCCTACGATGGACCAGCGCCCTGTCTAGGGTTGTTTCCCGCCCTTGCGCTCAGAGTTGCCGGCTGGGCACCGGCTCCCCCGTGACCCTATTCAGGAATAAGCAGTGTAGAAAATGGATGGATGGATGGAAGTTCATTAAGTTTATCCTGCTTTTGTTTGGGATAACTATCTCTGCTATACAAAAAAAGGCTTTCTACTAATGTACAAATGTACTAATGTACATCTACTAGATGTTACAGAATTGCTTTGATGGTTTGATTGCTTTCAGTGGCATAAGTGTTAATGAAGTCAGGATGCTGGATCATTACCAACCCCCTTATCCTAACACCTCCCAGAAATACTGGATGGCGCACCATCATTCCAGAGAACACAGTTCCAGTGCTCCACAGCTCAATACTGTTTGTTATACCCTCTAACCCATGCCTGGCATTATGTTTTAGCGTATCTACTCCAGCAAGTCCTATTATATTTGCAGTGGTTTTTACAGGAATTATACTGTGTGTATCTGCAATGGATGTAACTTAAAGTAGCTGAATGCATTCACTAAGAGGGGTGTTTACAAACATTCAGACATTGTGTAGATAATAGTAGTTTTAGATAGTAATTGCCAGAGTGCTAGATGCTTTCAGTGTGATGGCAACTATGGCCTGATAAAATGCAGGAGACTCTCAGTGGCGGTGATAAGAACCAAGGATTGCAATGTCCACAGTAAGATCTACAGCACAGCGATTTTATTTTCCAAAAAAGACCAGTACATTCAGTATATTTTCTAAATATAAGTTGCGTTTCAGAATTGTTTTGCCTCACAACACCTTGCATGCACCTCTCAACCTTGCAAACACTTTGCAATTTCCCTCTGGGATTAATAAAGTAATTCTGATTCTGATTTTGATGCATTTTAGGGCAGAAAGTTCACTCAACTCTATTGGAAGACTGGCTTACACCTGCTCAGTTCACCTGTCTTGAGTATCAGGATCATAGCTGTATAAGGCCAAAGCCACTTTAGGAGGTGGTCTGAGATAGATTTGAGATGTCACACATGCATTTTTTGGGAGGCTAAAGGTGAACACACAAAACTCTTGACAGACAGCAACCTAAGTGGGAATCAAACCCACAACCACACTACCTGCGACACCACCATGAGTGGATTTGCACATTCCATCCCATACAGCAATTGGATTTCAGTCTGACTATCTGGAGACTTGTTTTTAGAATCAAAAAATGCTTTGGCTGTTCAATTTCTATCATTAGAACAGCACATTTCATTTCAAAACACTCACCTTTACGTGTCCCCATGTTCACGTGAGCTTCCTCTGGGGACTCAGCTTTTCTTCTACATTCCAAAAGCATGGTTATCAGGTGAACTGGCTCATCTAAATTGCCATGAATGACTGTGTATGTGAGTGGATGTATGTCTGTATACCCAGATATGGATTGGCTAGATAAGGGTGAACCCCCTCTAGTGCTCCATGAAGTCCTCCAGTTGGACAGTCATTTCTGGTAGAGAGTGTGATTGGCTACCACTTCTCACCAGTGTGTGTTGGCTGAGTGTGATTGTGAAGAGTGCTGACTTTAAAGCATCCCTGGGTATCTAGAAATGCACTATATAAATGTGACTCCATTCATTCATTGCGTCTCAATAAATAACCACTTAACCCTGTTGGCCACCAAACAATATGCTAAACCACACGGCCACCAAATAATTCACTATGATTTCTGCATTTAGATTGAAAATTTCATAACAAACATAGGGTTTCAGGGGTCAAACAATGACTTTCCCCTTTACGTTTAAACATCTCAGCCTAATGTGACATTTGTGATCTGTGGAGGAACAATATTTGTTTTGTTCTGTGTTTTTCCCCCCATAAACCACATCACTGCTGTTTCTCATTTCCAAGCTTGATTACACAGACTGCTATTACATGCATGCTGTGTGTACATCATATGTGATGAACGCGTTTCCGCAAGCCTTTAAAAGATGTCACACCAGCATGTTCAGCAATTTCCATCAACACAATGTTTCCCTCTTAAATGACTAACAGTATCAGCATGACTGTTTCCCACAGGGTCGTACAGTTCAGATGTTTTAGCATACAGTGTGCTAGCGTGATTTAAAGGTCATGGAAACAGAGTGTCCAAACCCAGCATTTTCACCTCCCCCGAAATCAGCCAATCTGAACGGAGAAAAATAAAACAGATGAACCAGACCACTGACTCAGAAAAGGTGAGACACCCTCCATGCTCCAGAATAAATCACTTCTCTTTTGCAATATGGATTTTCTCAGGCCTCAGACAAAGGAAAAAAAGGCACAGACTTGGAAGATCATTAATGAAAGAAATTTAAAACGGTTGCCATGTCAAAAACCCCGCAGAACAGTAATTGAGAAGACGTCTGTAGCAATTCTGAGACAGAAACCGTTTTAGGTACAAAAATGTGAAAATATGATGAACTAATAGTTCCAGTTCTAAAATGTGAAGGGTCTAAAAATAATGGAATATACACTAAACAGTCATAACATTATGACCACCGCAGAGCAGGATGGTGGATATGTGGATAGTGGATCATCCTCAGCACTGCGCTGACTGTGACATGGTGGTGGTGTGTTAGCATGTGTTGCACTGGTACAGGTGGATCAGACACAGCAGTGCTGCCGGAGTGTTTAAACACTGTGTCCACTCACTGTTTACTGTATATATTACTTCTCTTTGTAGATGTAAGGTCAGTTGGTCATCTTCTAGTCCTTCATCAGCAGACACAGGATGCTGCCCACGGGACATTGTTGGCTGGAAATTTCTGGTCGGTGCACTATTCTCAGTCCAGCGATGACACTGATGGGTTTAAACATTGCTGTGTCTGATCCACTTGTAGCAGTGCAGTACACACTAATACATCACCGCCATGTCAGTGTCAGTACAGTGCTAAGAACGACCCACCACCCACAGAAAACCTGCTCTGTGGTGGTCTGGTGGGCTCTGACTATTGAAGATCAGGATGAAGGGAGGCTAACAAAGTATGCAGAGGAGCAGATGGGCTATAGTCTGTAATTATTGAACTACAAAATGCTTCTGTATGGTAAGTGAAACTGATAAAATGGACATTAACAGTGTTTGAAATGCATGTTTTGTTTTGTTTGTAATACAGATGTGTGTGTAAAGAAACCTTTAAACACCCATTCACTATACGTACAGATGTTTGTGGACAACCTTTCTAATAAAAGCATTCCGCTACTTTAAGTTGAACCCATTGCTGATAAAGATTAGGCATCATGTCTAATGGCAGGAGTGGGTTGAGGAGTATAAAGCCCCCAGCATTGAGCTTTGGAGTAGTGGAACTGTGATCTCTGCAATGAAGGTGCTCTTTCCAACACTTTTTGGGATTAATTGAGGAGTTGGGGACGAGGTGCAGTGGAGATCATCCAACATCCTGACCTCACTAGGATGCAATGCAATCAAATCCTCACAGTATTGAAGACTCCACCACCCTAATGGGTGAGCTTGTTGGAGGAGAGCCCAGAATGCTATCCAGACCATCATAAAAAAGAAAAATTGTCCCTCGTTTCTTGATGCACCACTTTTTCTGATGGCATTGACCACCTTTATAATACTACCACGGTTTCTCTATCTTCAGGTGGCATTGCTATCCTGTCCTGTCATATCCTCTCTCTGTCCAATTCCTTCAGAAATAGGGTATAACGTTTGGCATTTTTAAGCCAAGTTTAAGTTGATTGTGACCTTTTCATCAGACCAAATTCTCCACTGTCTGGAGACACTGTCTCCACCAGTGATGATAGCTTGCCTCAACTGCCTGCAGTTAGTCTGAACAATCTGAAAAAGTCACATTGCAGACAACCCAAAGTATGATTATGTTTAATGTGGACAAAGGCTACCTCTTGTACTTCAATCAAGTCTGATGGTAGGAAGGTGCAAGAGCAAAACGTCCCCTAGCCATAGTAAAATCAATGAAAATGCATGGATTCTAAAAGATCAACAAGAACATTACGCAGGCTGCAAAGAACACCTAGCCCATCGATATTGCTCAGCTAAACATGGAAGTAGTCAATCTATGCATATTATTGCTCCTATTTGTCCATTTAGAATATTCCACCCTGCTGCCAAGAAATGCCTGGGTCTAACTAACTCTGGCATGCCTGCATTGGCCCTAAGTCTACTGGCTGCAGGCCAAGTCCTCCTCATCTATGATCAACAGCTCTAAGCTGGTCACACAGGAATACCATTCTCGATAGAGGCTGACAAGTTAAGCTGGGCTCAGACCAGCAGTTTCCAGAATTTATCCAACCATTCTCAACCATTCAGAGAAATCAACAAAACAGATCAGTGTAGAAGAACACCTCCTAAAAGCATGTAACCAAAGTGGACTACAGGGAATACTGCACGTATAGCGTCTCCTGGGGATGGTTATGTATTCTTTCTCCTTCTAGGGGCATGAAAATACTCATGCAATGCACATCAAAGTGAGAAGTGTTCACTGAAACAACGACAGAAGAAAACGGTGCCATTTCCCACAGCCTACACTGTTTACACTGACATGCAAACAATAACGTAAATACGTTCTTAGTCTGAGAAAAGACACCAAACCAAGATGTCAACATGGGTGGTAAAAGAAATTAATTTCAATTCCATTTACATGAACACCAGCATAGACTGACTTGTAACAAATCACATTCAATTGTGCAAACTGTCTCAAATTGTTTGGACAATACAGTGTTTATAGCTCTGTTTTTAAGACCTTGTTGACGCATTACATCATTTAAACGGTATCTCTAGCAAGTAGATATTATTTATCTGTAAAATCACAATCAAAAGAGCACAGAACCAGTTCCAAGACTGAGTTCTTGCTATATAGTTCAGTAATTTCACTGGCATTGCTCTTCAATATTACAAATAAAATTAAAAATCAGCTTTATCAAACTATGGCAATCAAATAATCAAATGCCCTCAACTAGAAACCTTTTTTAGACTAATATTAAAACTAATAGTTGTGTACATGTACACATATTATGAACAGAATACATTATTTTTAGATGATTATCAACATCCAGAACAGGTCTTGTCCAAAACTACAAAGATTTGTCAGTAGAGTCAATTCCCACTGATAGTGTAGTCCATGTGTGCGCTCCATCTGTCTCTCAAAATAGGCCCATTTAAAAGCACCTTTTTTTCAAATGCAGATGCGTCAATGCTTTTAAGTCTGTCTTTAAGTCACTTTATGTAACTTTCACCCAGAATAATAATGAACAAGCTAGTAAACAATAGGGGACATTTACATTTACATTTCTCCCTTTACCTACTACCGCTGGGTGATGTCATCCGAAAGCATAACATCGACTTTCACTGCTATGCGGATGACACCCAACTTTACATGTCAGCAAAACCTAATGAGGATCCTTCACTCAGCCGAATAACAAATTGTGTTAGTGAGATTAAAAACTGGATGACGCAAAATTTCCTTCTTCTAAACTCTGGAAAAACCGAGGTCTTAATATTAGGATCTAATAAAACCTATAACCCGATCAACCTAAACGGTTTTTCAATCATACCGAGCTCGACTGTGAGAAACCTTGGCGTCATATTTGACTCCGACCTTACATTCGACAGCCAAATTAGTAACGTAGTAAAGACAGGATTCTTCCATCTACGCAATATTACTAAACTGCGTAAATCACTCTCACACAAGCACGCAGAGATACTGATTCATGCATTCATCACATCTAGACTAGACTATTGTAATGCCCTTCTAGCTGGTAGTTCAGGGAAATCACTACAGAGGCTACAATCAGTACAAAACGCTGCTGCGAGGGTTCTCACCGGAACTCGGAAATTTGACCACATTAGTCCGGTTCTTTCATCCCTCCATTGGCTTCCCATTAAATTTAGAATCGACTACAAAATACTGCTCCTAACATACAAGTCACTAAATGGCTTAGCTCCACAGTACCTAAAAGAGCTCTTAATACCTTACTTCCCGTCACGCAGACTGCGTTCTCAGGACACAGGCCTATTGACCGTCCCTAAAATCAAAAAGAACACTGTTGGGGGTCGAGCCTTCTCCTTTAAAGCCCCCCAGCTCTGGAACAGCCTTCCTCCTACTGTTCGGGACTCAGACACTCTCTCCGTCTTTAAATCACGCCTGAAAACATTTCTCTTTTCGCAGGCTTTTCATTAACACTTTTAAGGGGGCACTAATCTCTCTCCCTCTCTCCCCCCCATGTCCTGAGCTGCCCGAGACACCTGCAGATACCGGCCCACTCATCCACCTACATCCTACTATCAACTTCCAGACCTGGCTATCCCACCTGCATGGATCTCATTTTTCACTACTCAATCATGCATACCTGTAGCATTACTATCTCAGCCAATCTTTATTTATCCTCTCTCCATTTGTATTTATTTATTTATTTTATTTATTTTCCCTTCATTATTTTTTTTTCTTTCTTTCCCATTTTTCCATTGTGCCTTTGTTATCTGCTCTCCGGTGTCGACCAGAGGAGGATGGGTTCCTCTCTTGAGCCTTGGTTCCTCTCAAGGTTTCTTCCTCCTATCTGAGGGAGTTTTTCCTTGCCACTGTTTGCCTACTGGCTGCTCATTTGAGGCTTGGACCCGGATCCGTGTAAAGCTGCTTTGTGACAACGTTCTGTTGTAAAAAGCGCTATATAAATAAAATTTGATTGATTGATTGATTTACATGAGGATAAACGATCACAGGTACATTATCATCAATGTTAGTCTTTTTAAGTTTTATAGATGATAACAAGTCCACTTTGACTACTGACTGGTCATTAGCAAGAAAGGGACAGACAAAGGCATGCTTATTTTTCTTCCAGATCCCTAGAGAGACATAGCAGAGCAGCCAATACAGAGATTTAATCATGAGGTGTGGTACTATTTCTTTTCAACTGTGTAGGAGGAAGCCACATACTTTTACTACGATACAATCATTAGTATTAGTCAGCAAGGAGAGACAAAGCCACGCTTATTTGTCCTTCAATTGTCCGATAGTTGTAGCAGAAATATATATATATATTGAAATAGTCCACCCAGAATTCAAATTAATGATAAAGAAAAACTATTAAAACTATTAAAGGACATTTAGTGTGTTGCTAACTTGTCACAAGTAACGTTTCCTCACTACCCTTTAAGTATTTACAGGAGACAGTCACACATTATTTTATTTTCAGGAGTTGTCATAGGTTACTCTAATTTATTTTCATGATGTACTTTAACACACACACACACACACACACACACAAACACACACACACTCACACACACACACACACTCACATATATGCGTGTGTCCGTGAATAGAAAATCAACCTTTTTTGTTCATATCATGTCTGTAGGTTACTCTTATTCTGAGATATGAAGCCTAGAAAATGGCATGTAACTGCTCGTAAAGCGTGTATTGTAAGAGTTAACTGTGCACATGACAGCAGAGCACTTTTGAGGATCATTAGCATTTGCAAGCCAGGAAAGGGTCAAGCATCTTTCCTTTGACCCTCACCTATCCAGCAGGGCACCTGCATATCAACAACACCCAGACCAGGCCCCAAGGGCCAGTACCATCAAAGCAAGACGAGGCCAGGCTGGTTGAGGGAATCCGGGCACAGCAATCTCCTTGATCACGTTTAGCAAGATGACACGAGCCCATTAGTACGTGCTGCACAGAAACCTCCCTTCTTTACGGACTTCAAATGCTAGTCTTCATTTCACAAAAGCCCTTGGAAAAAGGATCACGTGTACACTTTTTTTCACTACGATGATGCGACTGGCTTCTGAAGGGATTACGACTGAAGAGAATTTGTATTGGTCAATACTCTTGGTGTGTTACGGGGTAATGAAGTTATGCCCTGTGAACATTTCAAAGTCTGCCTGTAAGATAATTAACCTTGTGTAATTAATACTGCTGGCCCACAATGAATGTAGTCGAGGGGGGTGTAGTTTAATTGAATCTGAAGCCGTGTCAAATATAGTGAGGAAATCCTGGCGGTCTTCTTAATTAGCGGGTGGATTCCGCTACTTCATTTGGCTTCTTTCCCTGAAGAGCGACATGTGGCCAGAGGAAAGTGAGAAAGAGAGCAAGAGAGAGAATCATGGATGAGAGAGAGAGTGACAGAGAGAAAAATAGGTGGTGCGGTACAGGAGAGAATGAGAAAGTGTGATGAAGGGAGAGAGAGAGAGAGAGAGAGAGAGAGAGAGAGAGAGAGAGGGAGAGAAAATGATCAGGAGGTGCCCAGAAGGGGAGTTTCACTGAGCACAATGTCGATTAATTACACACCGAACAATACCCACCGCCTGCTGAGTTCTTCCCCTCCATGCCATAAACTTCTCTCTCTCTCTTCCTCTCAATATCTCTCATCCACACCAGCCCTCTCTCACTCTGCCTTATTATACAGCTTTAGCCTCTCCTCTCTCCTCTTTCTCTATTCTCATACAACTTCGGCTTCTTTTAATCTTCTCCTCCCCTCGTTCCCTCCGTCGCCTCTCTCCATCAATATCGTTCCCTGTCCCTTCTACCCTTGCTTCACTTTTTCCCCTCCTCCTTCCGATGAACTGTGTCTCAGAGCTCCGTGCCCTTGGCTCTGTCTCCTGCTGCCTGTGGAGGATTTGGGCAGAGATTGGTCCAATTGGCTGGAAGGCTGTACCTGGCCTTCTTTTAATGCAGTATTATAATTGATCCAGGCCCATTCCTTAGAGGGACCGGATCTAATCTGACAAGAGCATGGCATTCCAACAACTCCTATCTAACTATTGATCTGGCCGACTGTCAGTCATCTGTAGGCCGCATAGACTGATCTATACAGACTTGCATGGAATCAATGTATGCCTTCCATTCTGTATAGCGGTAGTGGACAACGAGTACACAGCATTTGACGTAAATCGATATGATGAACTATGCAGGTTTACTTTATATAATTGCTAGCCTAAATAACAGCACAAATGTACCTATTAGAATTTGAAACCTCTTTAGTGTTCCCAAGTGTAGGCCTTAAAATACGGTCTGTGGACAAAAGTATTTGGACACTTATTCATTCATTTGTGCAAGGGTATGTAAAAAGAGGCGTACCGGGCTTTTGTTAAACTAACTGTCTCTACTGAACAGGCAAGATATTCGACTAGATTTTGGAGTATAGGTGTGAGGACTTGATTGCATTCAGTGACAGGAGCTTTCATGAAGTTAGAATGTTGGATGATCACCAACCCACCTTATCCCCAACTCCCTAACTCATCCCAAAAGTACTGGACGGAGCCTCGTCACTCCAGACAACACATTTCCACAGTTCCACAACTCAGTGCTGGGCATTTTACCCCTCTAGCTCACACACCTAGCAGTTGGCATGGTGCAGCCATATTTCTCTGTAGGGACAGTTGCAAGATCCAGTAGCTGAATACACTGATTAGAAGGAGTGCTCCCAAACATTTGGACATATAGTGTACAAAGTATTTCGCTGCTGTCCAATGAAAAACATGTATCTGCCTTTTCATTATCCTTCCCATGTGTTTCGGATTCTCTGTTTAGTACTATTACTGCTGTCTATCTTGCAGTCTATCTTTGTCTTCATATGTTTGACCAATTTGGCAATGTTACCTTCATTCCATTAAAAAGTGCCATACTCTCTTACCAATACAGGTGCTAAATCCCATCATAGGAGCACTGCCTCTATGCAGGTTTCACAACACTATAGAAGGGATGGCCACGAAGGCTTAGACATAGAGTGTATGACTGAATGGTCAGCTGTAGCAATTGCACTGCTTGTCCTTCATGCCCCACAGATGAAGTCTGAATTTAGTGAGTTTACCATGCCATACTTTACGTTACATAAATATATACGAGTGACAGGGATATATATGTTTCCACATGGTCAAATCTAGAATATAAAGCATTTTCTGCAAATGAAAACAGGATTAGGAAAAGCATCTGCTCCTGGGAGGACTACAGAACATGGCAGTGTTGTATGCTAATGTTTTTAAGGGGTGGGGGTAGTGTGTTTTTCGCAAAGTCCCTTGATAAAGCTGTATCTCCATCTGCTAACAAGTTGGAATCTCTCAACTGTAACCAATCACTTTTGGGGAGTTTGTGTGCATAGCATGTCTTTTTTTGAGTGCGTGTGTGAGAGAAAACAGATCGAGAAGTTCATTCTCAAGGTCAGGGAGCAATGTTGGTCAGATGAGAGGAAGAGAAATGGGGAATAAGGAAGCAGTTATTTTATTGGAAGAAGACAGAAAGTGGAGGTATCCTCATTTTCTGCTCTTCTTGTCCAAGGATAGTCACATGGGGAGTAGTAGGTCTTGGCAAGTTCTCTAAAAAAGCTAGCCACAGTTTATTTTTTGCTACTGAATAGTGAAGTCTAATGAGTCTAATGAGAATGTTATGGTGTATGGTTCCAGGAAACCTTAACCCTTAGAACCCAAGGCTAGTTCTATGGGATTGTGTAGTTTGGCATACTATTATACACCAAAAAATGAGAAAAGTATTTATAGGAGACAGTCACACATGCCAGATATTTTTATTTTCAGGAGATCACAGGCTACTTAAAGTTGTCTTCAATTGAGATGTGAAAACAAATCTCACCATGTTTCAGTCAAAACATGTATTTAGTCAAAATGAGAGGTGAAAATATTTTTGATGAGTTTTTTTTTGTAATGATTATATTCACAAGGATATTTATAGTAAGTTGTCCAAATAAAAACAAAAAAAAAATCATCAAAGTATTTGAATATTTTATGTATGTATGAATTAGGATTATCCCATCTCAGGACTATTATTTTGAAATTTGAACACTGTGTGAGTAAAGAAGGAGGTCATACAGCCCCTCCCTCTCAACAATCAGTTGGAGTCTACATTAGATTGAGCATGTAGATGCCCACAGAGAAGTAAACGTGCTGGAAAGCTCATTTGGCTTAAAAAATGAATTGTAGCTGTTTTCTGAGCTAAACTACTCACTGATAATTCATCACATACTGATGCAAAGTGTGGATCTTGAGTTAATTCACCAACAATGTGAAAAGACAGTCATACTTGCCATTTACATTGTTATTTTCAGGAGATCCCAAGCTAATTTGTTTTGATTTGAGATGAAAAAATGAATATGGTCTCATCATGAATTTGACTGTGTTTTGATCACATTTCCTTTGAACCTACGTTTTTATTTTATTTTCATTTATTTTTGCAAATAAAGACTGAGAAAGACTTGACCTTGACTTGTTTATCCAGAGTTTTTGAGATGAAAAGAATTTGGAGGTGTTATTTGTAATATTTTGATTGACATGGATATTTATTTCCAGTTTCAGACACAGACAATACCTGACTGAGAAACTACTAACAGCAGTGCTTCCTCCAGTCAGGGAAGCCAGTGAAGAATCAGGTGTGACCCAGGTGCTTACCTAAAAACTAATTCTACTACAGTTTCTTCAGCTGGCTGGCAGCACAACATGCCCATCTGACCCCAAAAGAACAGCAGCATTATCTGGAAATTGATTTATTTATTGATTTAAAAAAAATAATAAAGCTAGACTAGTGTTGTAAACCAACAACAGGGCTGTAAATGGGCTTAAAAAATTCAATTAGTCATTATTTATCAAAACCAAACTCAAGCTCTGGTTAAAATACACACTAATTCTACGGGACCTTTAAAGCTATGCCTGGCAATATTTGATTATTTATCTCATATTTCCCCTGGATTTCTCAAAGAAACACATACACACGGACAAACACTTCATCTCCATAACAGACGGCACACACACTGAGTTTTCAGCCTATCTCACGGCTCTAATGTACAGAAAAACATCTTATTATATTTCCAAAGTGAGACATACGCAGTACTAGTTATTTTAATTACGTTACAGCTGCTGTCACTGACTGCTCGTTCAGTTCACCATCAGACAGGGCGCATTTGACAAACAGGCTCGGTTCCCCTGAAAGAAGAACAGATCAAAAAAAGGAGAGGAAAACGAGAGGAGGAAGGAGAGGTCTCGGAAAACAAATGAGGACTAGCCCCAGGCTAGGGGCTGTCCAATCGGCATGGCCACTCTAAAAGATAGATGTGTGTTCCCGGGTCATCCAGAAGCCGAGACAGACATGGAATAACCCAGCTTGCCCCATAGCAGCGTTTTAATTAGCCCGTTTTTCTGAGCGGATCTGAAGTCAGCATTGTGGTATTGAATCGAAAGGGTCAAGGGTAAGGAAAGCCAGAGGGAAGCTGTTCCCAGATCAGTGGAGAAAGGAGGAGCCACAGTGCAGAGACTGGAGAAGTGCAGGGCAGTCAACAGTACACTAGTAATACACTCAAGTGAGCTTGTGACTGTCATAGTCTCTTTCTCATATCTGATCCCATTTAGTAAAATGAAGCTTGAGCATATTTTTCTACATTTAAATAGATATCTGTGTTTGAGTGTCAATGCTGTATAGATCATTTCAATGAAGTATACAACATCAAAGTAAATACACATGTCTGGTCCTTTAGCATTTCCGGCAGCACCATTTTTAAATACCCACCTGTCAAAATGACAAGTGAATACTCTGTTCTCTCCCAGTGAGGCAGTCAAAGCGTACCACAGTTTAGATTTACATATACATTCATGGCATTTAGCAGATGCCCTTTTCTAGAGCGACTTCAAAAGTGCTTTGCTGTTCACTCAGAAAACATCCTTAGCTAGTAGACATTCCTCACGCTTAGATGAGGATGCACACAAATACTTAGTGGAAGCGTTGGGAATATTTGTTCCTGTAGTGCAGAGGGCATCCGTAATGTGTAAGGGGAAGTTGGAGCAAGTCAAATGCTAAAACATACTCTGAGTCCACTACATGATTTTTTAATCCTTTCTCAGTCTGGTCGAGAGTGTGCTGGTTGGCTCTATTCTGCAGATTTTTTTCCATCAGTCAGTGTGGGCAGTTGGAGTGAGAATCAAGTAGTGTGTGAGGGACACAGACATTTTTGGCATCTTGACCACCCTTCAGACAAGCTGGAGAATATCTAATGTGTTTTTTTTTGTTTTGTTTTTTTTTTTTTTTTTTTGCCTGACTTGAGCATAATCTAGTAATGTTTACTGGTCAGCGACTCAGTTTGAACAGGTCCTGTCAACAGCCAATGAAAACTGAGCATGAAAAGTAAATACAGCATGGTGATGAAATAAAACAAGCCATATGTTCACATTCCATTTTACATTCCACCTTCATTTTTTGAGCGGCTTTACTGTAGAATGGCAGTAGAATGTATGAGAAAGAGTAGCACCATTTAACATGGAACCGAAATTCGTTCAACTTCAGCTCATTTAAAGGGTAATCTTCAGTATATACTGCCTAGTTCCCACCCATGACCTCAAACACATTTTTTTCCCCATTTTTAACATAATGAGTGCAATTAGCCACAAAAGCAATGACTGTAGCAAGCAGCTGTACTCACACGGAGTGCTCTAGGTGACGTGATGCACCTATATTTTGGAGTGTGTTTGTTTCTGTTCAGCAGGTTCATCCTGTGGTGTGTGATTCCCAGTTATTTAGTATGCAATGGATATTGTGTAATCTGCTTTGACTTTGAAAGTCATGCAGTGTGTGATCCCTTGTCATTTAGTGTGTTGGATATTGCATAATCTGCTATGACGTGAAAAGTCATGTAGTGTGTGATCCCTATTCATTTATTGTGTGATAGATATTGCATAATCTGCACTCACTTTGAAAGTCATGTAGTGTGTGATCCTTAGTTATTGAGTGTGTGATGGATATTGTATAATCTGCTATGACTTTGGAAGTCATGCAGTGTGCGATCCCTACACGTTTAGTGTGTGTTGGATATTGCATAATCTGCTATGCTGTGAAAAGCCATGTAGTGTGTGATCCTTGGTCATTTAATGTATGATGGATACTGTATAATCTGCTACATCTTTGAAAGATGTGTAGCGTGTGATCCCTACACGTTTGGTGTGTGTTTGATATTGTATAATCTGCTATGACTTTGGAAGTCTTGTAGTGTGTGATCCCTTAGTCGTTTAGTGTGTGATGGTTGGTGTATAATCTGTAATGTATGAAGGGGCAGGTGGTGAGGGAAGACTGAATGTGCATTCAGGGTGAGTTAGCTCGCAGTTTGACAAATGAAAGCATGCATTTTCATTTGTTTAAAGTACAGTTGGCAGCTTGCTCTGACCTCTGCTTTACATGCGCTCAGTAAATAATCTCAGATTAGGTGAGGTTTAAAGTTTCAGCAGTCCGTGTGGTTGTGGAGCAGCTACAATCCAAGTTTTCCATTGTGTGATGTCTGCTGGAAATCCGTACACTTTAAGTTCTGAAAGCAACACAGTTCTATTTTTAATTTCAACATCCATTCAAGAAATTAACCGAAAAGTCAAACGAAATAAGAGGAGGGGCTATGGTTACTTGCCATTGTTGCGAACACTGTTTACCATCGAACAGAAGCCTCTTAGGAACAGCTACGTCACTTCTTACATTCATGAATATTCATTTGAAACAGTCCATATTGCGTCATTTCCAAATGTCTTTTTTAGAAAATCACTGCTATACTGGCCTAGAGTCAATGAAAATGTCCTGCAGTCGTCACATTTTGTTATCCAAGCCTATAAAAAGTAAAATCAGTAAAACCTTGTATCCCCCCCATTTATTGCTTTTATAAATGTAATTATGGTTAATGTAATTTGGCTTGTTTTTGCAAGAATTTACAAAAAAAAAATACTTTGAAATGTCACAGTGAAATGTTGGATTAATGTATAAATGTAATTAATTAATAAATTCTCAATGAAACATGTCAAATAAGCAGATTGAATTATGACATAGAGTGACACTCTCGTTTTACCCTCTGTCTATTTGTCCTTGCACAAAGACACAGTCCTTCCTCTCTCTGTTTTTCGCATATATACATACAATCTCTCATATTTCCCCTGGATATCTCAAAGAAACACATACACATGGACAAACACTTCATCTCTGTAACAGACGGCACACACACTGAGTTTTCAGCCTATCTCTTTGGGCAAAATGCCCAGATCTGTCCTGCCATATTCCAGAGGTGAGGAAATGAAAATTAAAGCCAAAATCATCTCTACCTTCTCCATTTAAGTGCAGACAGGGTGGACATGTAGATAGCAAACACAGACAAGAAGGATAGGACAGAGACAACACACCACTCCGTATCTCACAAGTGCATGTTGGTCTTCAAAAAACACAAAAACACTCGTCAACCAAAGAACAAGGTTACATTTTAAACATATCAAGTTTTAATAACAAACCAAGTCATTTCTTACTTCAATAAAGTTCCTTCAGGAAGACTTTGAGGGATTTGAACAGCTTTGAAATCACAATGATGCTCTACTGACTGTAATAATGAGAATAGTGTCTCTGTTATTGACACTGCTCTGGGCTTGGAATGCTGCTCTCTGCACTGTGCATCTGTTGTGATGTGAGTAGGACAACACCTGCAAGAATTACAAAATGACGTGTAACATCAAATTAATGTAAATGCAGTAATGCTCTAACACCTCAGTCCACATGACTCCCTCACTTCCTGTGAAAATTCTGTATTTCTCAGCTTGTCCAGAAAAGTATGAAACATTTGTGGATTAAAACAAAGCACGCATGCCAGGGGTGACGTGTTCATATCAGTGCTGTTTAGCAGAGTTCACGTACATCACTACCATGTCTTACTTCTTCAACAGACACAGCAACACACTATGAAAATAATAAACAGCATTATGTAAACAAAATATGTTTGGCCTCCCTTATATTTGGAGAGAGTAATCCACTTGTACACCATGGTTGAAAATACAAATCATGCTTTCAGCTTCCCCTTAATGAACTGCCGGACACCAGTATTTGTTGACAAGCTGAAGCATTTGAATCGATGTGGTCAACTTTTAGAACCCAATGTCCACAAGAGCAGTTACATGCTGTTAGGTTTCATAACAGAGTGACCTCCAGAATGATACACATATGATATATTATGTGGTGAATGATCAGTGAGTAATCAACTCAAACTCCAAAACAGTTAAAATCCACTTGTTTCCAACAAGTTTTAATCCCAGTTTAAATGCCAGAGGAGCTTCCAGTGAATGTTTATTGCTCTTTGCATGTGTTCATGCTCAACCTGCATACAGACTCTGCCTGATCAACGAGAGAGAGAGGTGGGGCTAATGGCATCACTGACACAGATATTGGGTTATAAATGAAAATGAGGAAGACACAGGCTGTTTGCTCTCTTTCTTTGCTTTCCTTTCAGTGTTCTAATTTCAGAATACAAGTCCTGATAAATTAAAATACTGATAATAAAGATTTTTTTTCACTGTCAAGTATTTTGTAGACCTTATTATTATAAATATCTTTGTCAATTATTGATGACCATTCTCCAACAGGATTCCTGTCACCTAGAATGTTTTTAGACTTTATAAGCAAAATACAAACAAGAAATTGTAGACGCAAGTAATTGCTGTTCATCTCAAATGAAGACAAATTTGAGTTGCCAAGACTCTCATAAAAAAATAACAATTTCTGGCATGTGTGACTCCTATAAACACTTTTCTCATATTTTGACAGATATTGTCCCACCGGTGGGATTTTTCAGTGACTGGTCTTTGGTTGGTAAAGTCCCACCAGTGAGATTGGAATGACTCAAGACCTGTCTCAATGTGTACCATCACAGACAGACAGAACTCACTTACAAATCAAACCGCATGATTCCCAAGAAAGTACTTTCATTGACCGTTTAGAGTTTTATAACTCTAACATATACATCAATCAATTCTTCCAAGTCTATCATTCATTATAAATTTATTTAACATGTACCAGAAGTAAACAGATGTTTTCCAAAATACAAACATCAGGTATATGTTGCTTGTGTATCAGCAGTACTTTCAATTTCTCACTTTTTGTATTAAAACATTTTGAAAAGCTAAGTGTCTCTGAACATTTTTAGATTGTTTATATATACAATGTCACACACACACACACACACACACACACACACACACACACACACACACACACACACACACACACACGCGCGCGCGCGCACAAAAACTATGTCTGAACACTTTCCAGTCCACTGCGCTAGCACTCCCTTGCTGCTCTCAGGCAATGAAGCAAGACATGATAGTTCCATAGCTTCAGTGTATGCAGATATTTCCCATGCACTCATCAACTCCCACCTGTGTGTGTACGCGCGCGTGTGCGTGTGTGTGTGTGTGTGTGTGTGTGTGTGTGTGTGTGTGTGTGTGTGTGTGTGCTTGCCTGCAGTGGATGCTCTCTTCAGCCTAACAGACTTCCTCTCCAATAAGCATTTCATTATCACCACAGAGACACTATGAGCACTATTTCCAAGGGTGACTTTGGAGAAATGTAACCTATTTTCTGGGGCTTCGGAACTATGTCTACGATGAAGGGCACGTCATTACACAGCAACATGAACCACATCATTAACCTCCACTGTAATTTAACCTACATTAACAGAAGCCGATAAATCAGCAATCCGACTCGAGCTTATAAGACAATGAAACTGGAGAATAACCTAAGT
Organism: Acestrorhynchus altus; assembly: GCA_034509495.1. NCBI lineage: Eukaryota > Metazoa > Chordata > Actinopteri > Characiformes > Acestrorhynchidae > Acestrorhynchus > Acestrorhynchus altus. The sequence goes on from CM067502.1 coordinate 41,681,966, forward strand.
CATTTATTATATTGTTATTAGGAGCATATTTAGTGTGATTGCCACTTTTATGGTTTCGCAACATATCTTGTTAATGACATCCTTCCTTGGTCATCAAAAGGTGCTCTAACTCATATGGTGTACATGCTCTTAAAGGGCCCATATCATAGAAAACAGAATTATCCTGAAATGAAGGTTTGACATAGTACGTTAATAGTGCTAAAGTATGTGCTAAAATGTACCATGTTCTCACAGTCTGGTACATCTGTTATAAATTCACCATGGTTGTGATGTCACAGTCATTACACGTCACACAAAATGTTAATGGTTCCCTTTAATCTGTCTGTAATCAATTTCTACTGCACAGGGTAGGTTATACTATATGGTCAACAGTATTATGACACTGGCTTATGCATTGCCACTGACAGACATGTAATACTGGATCGATTTCTTCAATAAAAAATGACCAAGTGTAAAATTTTTGTCACATTTGTTTAATTTGGTTCTCCTTACATTTTTAGCATGTTGATTTAAGATTTAGGTGACGCAGAAGTATTGAAAGTTCTAAAAAGTTCTCCATATTATTCCTGATATTTATGTTTAGTTCTTTCATTCTGTCTCATATTAATAATATTTTTTTAAATGTAAATGAACTCTTCTTCTCTTGCCATACTTGTAATCTTGTAATACTTGCAATTACTGAATGTAATTAGTTTCCTTTCTGTGATGAACTGAGCTTGTTAGCACAATCAGACTGGCTGTCTAGAGCTATAACGAGCCCACACAGATGCTTAGTCTCTGGATGACCCTGGATCACAACTGTACATTAAGAATGATTCACAGGTGAAAAGGTCAGCTTATATAAGAACGATGGTTGAATGCTGACTCAAATGTTTCTTTACTTATGATTAGAATAGTTCAAAATGCTTTCAGCCCTGGCTGATTTTTTCACCCCCTTTTGATTCACGCTTCACAATATTATTCCAAAAATGCATAGAGAAAAATAACTATTCATGGCCAAGCACACCCTGTGGACCTCCCCTCTGAGTGTCAGTCATTGGCTGAAGATGCCACTCTTTGCCCTTTGAGCCTGTCAAATTCATTCTCTTGGGAGGGGGAGGGGTATGGGGGTGTACACCACTCAGTCTCCTTTGGACCTCTGTTGACAACTGTAGGCTCTTCAAATTCTGAGAAAAACTCATAAATATTGCATTATGAGGCGAGGGTGACAAGTTAAGAATGACATCTCAGAAACAATTGTCGTGTGGTGACTTGTTGTGGTTCAGTGTGTTAAAAAATACAAAACATAATTCCAACACTGACGAGATCTAGGATTCTTAGCATTGACATGACAGCATGCATTGCAATTGCCTTTCGCTTAAAAAAGAGCCTAGAAAACATATCACTTATACTTTGCATTTAATCTTTGATGTGTTTGTAGATTTTTCAAGTATGAACTACTGGACTGAGGCCCTGCCACAGCACCTCTGTTAGATTCAGGATTGGAATTTGAGTGGTTAACTCTAAAACAGCATTTTTCTAATTTTCTAATTTTCAAAACTTTTCAGTTCTTGGTGAATTGTCTTACTGAATAACTCAATTATGTATTTCCCAAGACAACAATTTCATGGTTGCTTTAATAATAGTGGTTGTTAAAAGAAATACAAGTCATACTCATACTATCAACACTACCAGCATCATGTTTGACTGATAGTATGGCTTTCCTCCTGTAAAACACATGATTAGTTGAAGCCAGAAATAAAAGGACCTGTGTTTGTGTTGTGTTAAGCCTGGTCTGACATCCATAAAGACTAGACATGTTTCATTCAAACATAAAATGGAAAATTAAAAAATAGATTACATAGACTACCGTGATTAATAGGAAGTAGTACTGAGGCACAATGAAGAGACCTAACTTGGAGTTTGCTTTTAGCAGAATCCTTTTACAGTCATTTGATCATTTTATGGCTGTGTTGCAGTCCAGGGATGCCAGGCAGGATAAGCAGTGGTCCACCTAATGAGGGCTGAAATCTCTAGGCCACCCTGACAATGTCCACCATACATCTGGGAGACCAATGCACCAGACTGTTCTAATAGCTTCTGTGCAAAATCACTACTGAAAATGGTTCTGAATGCAGCTCTACCTCTGAGGCAGAACAGTCTCAATTAAAATAAGCAACAGGCAGATCTTTAGAAACCTGTATCTGTTCCTCTTCACCTAAATCACTATTGCCCATATTTTATGTATATTATGGTACTGTATTGCAAACACATTCTTCATGCATGGTTCTTCATGGCATACCACGGCAGTAACTGCACAAGACACTGACACATGAAAATGTTATGGTGCTCTCTGTGCCGACATGCTGTGGAAAGAAGCCTTAGAAGGTGGCTTGATAGTTTTCCAGTTTTCTGATAAATGAACACCGTATGAAAAAAGAATTGATTTAAAAATATATATCAAAATGAATTGCACACTTAAAATACATCCAAATATAACGCCCTGAGGAGCAAGTTATTTTAACGGATTAATCTCTGAAGCAGTTGAGTTTGTTCTGCCTCAGAGGTAGCGCTGCCTTCAAAACCCTTTTAAGTAGTGATTTTGCATACAAGGATTCTGGGTCAGTATAATACAGAGCCATTTCTCAGACAAGCTTTGAATCTGGCATTTCAGAAAGTTGAAAGCAACCTTTGAAAAGCTGTTTGTCACTGGCCACTCGTGCTAACTGATACAAGAATCATGTGGCTTGCAGCTTGATATGCCAGTGTTTATTTGGGAAACCTTTGTCGGTCTCTCTTTTTGGCATTGTGTGTGTGTGTTTTAATTTTGGGATTTAATTTGCAAAATCATGGTGAAAAACACACAAAACAAATATGGAAATAGGGAGACAAATAGGGAAGCCAGGGGCACACAAACCTGTCGAGATAGAATGTAAATGAAACGAGAATATATTTGATTTCACATCACATTGATTTTACATTCAACAGTAAAAATTGCAACAATATTAATTCTAAGGGCTAAAGAGAATGTACTTTTCTGCCACAGAAATCAGAAACTCCTCCAATCATAACAAGCAATGGCACTGTTAGCCCTTTCTAATTACTTAAGTTTAGGTGTAGAAGGAGGGCAGCAACAACAAACGGTGGAAAATGTCAGCCATTTGTTCAGCTTCATTTTTCTCCGCTGAGGTCATAGACAGTGTGGTGGGAGGCCAAAGTGCTGTTAAAGCTGTGGCATTTACCTGTACACTGCTTCCTCAGACACCTTTGGTGACCTAGCTGTCACCTCCTATTTAAATGGCAACCAAGTTTAGCTAAATAACCCGGAAAACTCTGTCCACAGATTCTGACACGCCCCCACACCCACAAATGTCATTTGTGCTCGAAACAATGTTACGAAGCAGAGGCCGAGCTGCAAAAAAAAGCACGACGCGCAGTAGTTAGCATGCTGCAGAGCAAACGAAGAGCTATTTTTTAACAAGACATAAATGAAGCAATAAGGATGCATTATTTTCCATATGCGCAAAGTAATCAGCACGCCACCTAATTGCATGTTAATCCACCCTGTCTGCCGTTCCTTAGGCGAAACACTCCCTCTGCTGAGCACGGATGGCACTGCCTCAGGGCAGCCTAACGAGACATGATTTACAGCCAGAGAAAGCCCATAAGGTGTGTATGCGCGTGGGAGCTACTGAGGCGTGTGAGTCAGAGTGTGTCACTGGAGTGTATATGTGCACATACGTGTGTGAACATTTTCCAAAGTATGTCCTCTTGTGAAGCAAAAGCTGACCCCTGACCTCCCTCTGGTTACACGGAGAAGAATCCGTGCAAAGTCATACAGCAAGTCATAAAACATGAAGAACAACACAAATGACTGCACAAGTTGATTTGCAGGAGATGTTACAAACCGAAAGACTAATTCACCCGTATCTTCCTTAGAGCTTCCTCAACTTTCAGATACCTACGTTATCTTTGTGAGATGTTTTCGTAGAGTATGAAATACATTTCCTGATGTATTTAGAATCTCATTCGAATCATTACATAAGTATTTAGAGGAGAGAGTCACACATGCCAGATATTCTTATTTTCAGGTGATCTTAAACCACTATCTCAGAAATCATGTAGGAAATTGATCATCCGGAGTGTTTTTGAGCTGAAAAAGCATTTTGATGAATTATTTGTAATGATTAGATTGACAAGGATATTTATAATCTCTTAAAAACAAAAACAACATGATTGTCCATCATTATTAATGATATTTTTGTATGTGACAGCATTATCCCTTCCTTCTCATTTTCCTCTATAAATCAATATCTGTGTCAGTGTTTTCATTAGCTCCACCCCCTCTCAATGATCAGACAGAGTCTGCATGCAGGTTGAGCATGTAAATGTGGACGGAGCAGTATACATGCACTGGAGGCTCCTTTTGCATTTAAACATGGATTTATTTCAGTTGGAAATCAGTGAATTTTCTGAGCCTGCTGATAATTCATCACATAATCATAGGACCGAGATTATTAGAAAGGGTCTTGTAGTTTGTTAGAGGATCATGTTTGTAGGTTACTCTGATCTTAAGATATGAATCTTGGAATAACGGTGTGTAAGTGCACGCAAAATGTGCATCTCGTGCTGTAAGAGTTAAATTTGTTCTTGAGAACAGTCCTAATAAAAAGTCCATGTCAGATTCAGTTCTTAGCTTTGCTCTCATAATGATGGAGCCCCCTCTCCTCATAAAGAGAACAAGCCTCAAATAAGAAACGGTCCCAAATCTCCCTAAAAACTGCAAAGTTGATTTTAAGAAGACATTTCTACTGAAGTGTTTGGCCTAATATTAGTCAGACTTTATTGATTCACATGCAGTCGGTCTTGGAGCAGTACAGCATCTTCTGCAGAGCAGTGCTGCCTGGGGATGTGAATGTTTAAGCTTCTTGCCCAAGGCCAGAACGAGATGCAGACGATAAGTCCTGGGACCTGAACCCGTAACCTTCTGTATCTCTTTCCACTAAACTACCAACCACTCCAATTACCCCATGTTCTCAAGCTAGTTGATCTCTTCACTAGCGATAACAGTAACGGAGCACATGGAGATGTTTTCTGACCTCTTTTTCACTGCATTGGTATCAACAGTTAAAACAGAAAATATAGCTAAACACTGAAATGCAATCTGATCAAAAGTCTTTCAGAATCAGGGCAGCAGCTGAAATTATTGTCCAATCACAGCTCCTTGCTGAACATGGAGATGAGTCTAGAACCACTGCCAAATAATAGTGAGATGTAGTTCATTCTAGGAGGTTCCTTGGTAAACATAATAAAGGTATATGAAGTCCTATGAAGAAATGTTATGCTTAGTATTTCATCACCCGAGATGGGCATTTGAGTTAGCACCTCGAGTCGGCACACAAAGAGACTCCAGACTTGACTTGCAACTCATCCCTAATGACTCACAACTTGATTCAAACTCATGAATAATAACTCATTATCCCGGCACGGTGCGTGAAACTTTCAGAAAGTAACTATATGTCATTGATTTGGGACACACTTCCTTTTTTTGTGACTCATTACCACAATCAAATCCCAGTTTAAATGCCAAAGCAGCCTTCTAGTGCATGTTTACTACTCTGTCCACATGTACATGCTCAAGCTGCATGCAGACTCCAACTGATCTACGAGAGGGGCGGGGATGATGATGATGTCACTGACCCAGATATTGCATTACAGGGGAAAATGAGAAGGGAGGGACTGCTCACACGGTGTCCCAAATTCAGAATAAAAGTCTTAAGAAGAGATCGTACTGACACATATGTAAATAACACAAATAATTACGTCAAGTATTTTGAAGAACTTTATTATAAATGTATTTGTCAATCTGACCATTAAAAATAACTCATGGAGATTTTTTGCAGTTCAGCTCAAGTGTTTAAGCCTTCATAAGCAAGATAACAAAAACAAAATTGTAGGCAAAAGTACATTTTTGATCAAATCATGGTCAATCTCAAATGGACACATATTTGAGTAGCCTGGTGTCTGTCTCCTATAAACACTTTTCAGATTTTGTTGGTGAATGAAAGTGCAGCCTAGTTGACATAGGATCCTAAAGGTTAAACAGGGTGTTGCTGTGTGGATTTCACATTGGGGTAGTTCATCAAAAAGTAAAACCAATTCAAATGACAGTAAATAAGTCCAGTAAACATAGCTATGCAAGACTGTGATAAAATATTCTTGTCAGATAGACAGGGTGTCATAAGCAGTGAGTTTCATTGGACAGGTCCGTTGTCCAATCACATGTTAAGTGCCCATTTCAGAAAGCTGTTATTTTCAGCTTCAAAAAGCTTTAGTTCTAACTTCAGTAATGACATACAGAAAAATATGGGAGTGTGAATGTTTTTATCCCACCACACGTGACTCATAGGTGTGCAGATATGACCCTTATGGACTACTAGCAATTGTATTGAGTGCTTGAGACTGAAAATTCACTTCAGGGGTGTTGGGGGTGGACAGACACCCAGGATAGAGGGATAGAGTGCCAATGCATATCAGGGCAGACAAACGTACATTCACTTCACATACATACACATTCATTCACACTCCAGGGCAATTTAGAATCGCCATTAAAGTATGTCAAACTATGAACATCTCACAAAATTGGATAGGGTTCTATGCATTATGATCTCACTCATATACTTGTTCTGCAGACATAACCTAACATTACATTGTTTGTTTGTTTGTTTGTTTGTTTGTTTTTTATCACACACAGGCACGCTCATCTTTGTGACAAATAAAACAGCTAAAACACTGGTAGCAGACTGCTGCTGGGTAAACTATAAGTGCTGACACAAACCGTCCTTTAGCACTGACCTTGAAGTGCCTTCCCTTTCCGTGACTCCTGGCTATGATACAAAAATCAGCAAGCATCGGTTTCAGATCAGCTCTAAAACGTAATGCCAACCAACAATGTTTCTTGAAGGTGTAGCTAGAAATGGTGCCTAAATGATGCATAGACGTCTTCACCATTCCATTCATGGCAGCTTGTTTATGCTGGGCTGGTAGCGTTTTGACAGGAATCTGACAAGAGACAGACCGTGGGAGGGTCTTTGGAGAAAGGCTGCTTCGGAAACAACAACTGCAGTGACACCGATGACTCATGTAACGCCTCTCACCAACTTGCCCACCAACTTTGCACTTTTTGAAAGCAAAAAACCCTGCATCTTATCTGTAATGATAGACATAACGACTCATGGATGGTGAACTGTGGGAGTGGGCCATGAACCCTGGCTTTCAAATGCTTTTATGTCACTTACACAATGTTTAGAGAATCAGACAGAGTGAGGTCTAACTGCTAAAATAGAGCACTGTCATTTAAGCATGAGATGATAAGTGGAAAAAGCGCAGTGAAAGAATGGAGCGAGTTAAGTATCCTTCAGAACTCGGACCCTTTTATGCTGTCACAATCGCAGAAATTTACCAAGCGCATTATGCAAATAAATGGGTAACTTGGGTATTTTCATTGACTGATATTAAATAATTACCGATATAAAAAGGTCAAATGCTGCACAAGGTCTGGCAAGGCATGAAAATGAATTCCAGTTCAGATCTTGATGATATTTCTAAGCCATTAATATATTAAATTTGACAGAAAAAAAAATCTGATGTCTCAGGCAGAAGTGAGTCTTTTCATCTAAACTGTTTTATGTTTCTATAATGTCAGGGGATTATCACACACACACACACACACACACACACACACACACACACACACACACACATTTATATTTATATTTATAATTGAATATATACAATGAATTTAATCTGCTCATTTACAAGCCCTACAGAGTTGCAAGGGTGGTGTTAAAGATACAATGTGTAGGGCAGGTGTGCCTCCAGGAACGGGGTTGGGAAACACTGGGTTAGACAGTCTATTAGTTTGTTATGATATGTGTATCGTGTCTGTAGGTTACTCTGATCCTGAGTTATAAGGAGTTTATGTTGAATGTGTCTTCAAGAGGCGGATGCATTTACACTGCTTTAACATACCACTAAAATGTGTCTCGGACCACCTGCTGAAGGGGTTTGAGGGATCGTATGTGTTAAAAATGCCTCTTGGGAGTGCCTTGCACTTGCCTTTTTAGGAGGCTTGGACTTTTCCAGATAAAATCCTGATAGGAGGTGGAAACAGGGTCTTTTAGAGCTAGGCCATAATAGTCAAAACAGGATGATACTCCCACCTCTACAATAATTTCTCATTCATGACAGTACATTTTTGTTTCAGGCTAAATGCAGATGCATGAAGCCTGTAAAAAAGATCTTGTAACAGACATGGACATTTGTTTTACTTTATATGTAGCAGTTTAACTCTGTCTCTGTCAACAGAGGTCCCTGCTGCAAAGCTGCTACCAACAACTGAATCACTATTATGCCTCCATTTGTTTTCACAGAGAGTGATGTATTTAGAACTTTCACGAGACTCAAGGGGACGTTTCTTCTTCCACCCACTAGAAATCAGAGCGTTCCACTGAGACTTCCCAGTTATGTTAATATTAGTAGTTAACCTGATGCATTAGGTCTTCAGCTCTGCTTGTCAAGTCCTAACCAATGATAGAGCTTGATTACTGCTTGGATATCTTCAGGAAACATTGGATACATTTCTGCTTAGCATTTTAAGAATCTAAACTTTTCCATCAATTTTCCACTTCTGATTTGATCTCCTCTTGGTTAGGGTCACAGTGGGTTTTGAACCTACAATGAATCTTTAGGTGCAAGGCAGGAATCCCCCTGGGGGATCAGTCCCTGACCCAGTGGCAATTTAGCGTGGCCAGTCCACATAAGAGCTTCCGAGAAAGCCTTTTTGGAAATTCCTAGAACAATTTGACGATCCCTCTGTGTTCTTTGGTTTATAAGCAGGAAAAGAAACCATTTGACTTGTCTGACAGTATTTCAGGCTATTATTGGGTGTGCTAGAGGCTATAGAACTCAAAATTGTATACAGCTCAATGAATATTCTAAACTGTTTCACACATAAATTCTGTTTTCATGGTACAGCACCCTAGAGGTTTGTTGAAGATTCTGCACACTGTTTATGTCTCGCAATACATTAAATGATCCATTACAGGGTACTGCTGGAGAAACAACTGTTTCCAAGATTTCCGTGGGGGAGTTTTGTGTACCTCAAAAAAAAAAAAAAAAAAAAAAAACATGCATCATTTGCTATGACGTTATGGAAGCTATTGAAAGCACATCCCTCAGCACAATAGTTAAGAGTGACCTTTACTCACAATGAACTTTATTCACACCTTTACTTATTGTGAACAGTTGCCATCTTCAGATATGAAGATTCCTCTGGACCTGGGTACATTTGTGTACGAGACGCAAAACGCTCTAGGAAATGGATCAATCAAAGCTGTGAAAGCACCTTCAGTCGCACTGTTTTAAAATCTCTCCAGCTTTGTAGTTCATCGGCTTTAAAACACCTCTTTTTACTTTAGGCTCTAGATTCATTGTGAACCTAACCATGAAAAAGCAGAAGATATATAAAAGAAACAAGTTCTTGAGATCAGGACTTTTTCCACGAAGTTATCCAAGTATCTAAGCAAGCTTTGTTGTTGGTTACAACTTCACAAGCAGACCTGTAGACTTAAAGTGTTGGGTTAATTACTAATGTTGACATACTTGTGACAATGTAATGCTCTGATTTCCAGTTGGTGGGAGAAGAAGTATCACCAAACACTCTAGGAAATGGATCAAACAAAGCTGTAGAAGCAAGCGCAATCAAACACTTTTCAGATCTCAGAACAGTACGAGCTTTCTTTGCTGCTCAGCTTTTAAAACATTGCTTTCTACTTTCCAGTAGGCATGTTGCTATTCCAGTGATTTTCTTTTTTTAAGCAATGTGATGCATTAGCGTTTCCCATTGTTGTATGAAGCTAAGTGGACAAAAAAGGATGTAGGAAATTGCCTCTGCTTTCTCGTCATTGTCCTAAAGAAAGCCCACAGTTTCACAGTAACTGCTTCAGACAACATTTCGTGACTTGAAACCAACTCGAGGATTAGAAAGAAAAAGCAGAAGAACATTGTACATTCTTTTTTTTTTTTTTCCAGAATGCGAAAGTCCGCCCCGAAATCTGTGCTAGATGTCTTGGGAATGCTGCAGCGCTTAAGCTGCACACAGTGTTGAATTGCAAGGCTGGACTTCAAAAGTGCTGTCGCAGACACTGGCGCAAAAGTGTGTGGGTGGGAGTCTGCATGCATCACATATAAGCCTCACCAAATAAGACAGTGAAAGACAGAGAGACAGTGCCAACAGAGTATTAGGAAGCTGTTTGTGGGTTACAAACACATGAGAAACCGAAGACTGCCGAGCCACGGGTTCCTCTAGTGCACTGGACAGAACCTCAACCTTATGATGCCAGTTCAGTATATAGGCCTCCTTATAATGAACTGACATTATCTTCATTGATGTCTGACATAACATTTCAAAGGTTTATGATGGTTGTTTATGGTTATTTTTGCCAGACATTGATTTAGCTGCAGATGTTCACTATGTTTTAGTCCCAGCAGCATCGTCAGCACATTCTAACTGACTGGACTGGATATTAATTTAAACACACCACAAACACAGACAGGGAAGAGAGGTGAATAAAGTAGGTTCAAATGTAAGAGGACACTGTTGGATAGATATCTCAGGTTGGTGAACTGTTCTCAGTCCAGCAGTAGCACTGAGAGTTTTAAACACTACAGCAGCACTGCTGGATCTGATCCACTCATATCAGTGTAACACACACTAACATACCAGTAGAAGTATAGACAGTATAGACTTTTACACTTTACAGTTGCCCCGTCTAATATTTGTACTTACTTTGTGCTCTGCTGAATTATTCACATACTTGTAGGTCCTGGAAGCCATGATCCTTTGTAGCAGAGATGTGCATTTTACTTGTGTAAAATGCAAGTGTTTGGATAAAAATGACCCTTGACACAATCTGTGTATAACTTTCCTAGAAATATGACAAAGGCGAGGATTCAAGTCATTAATTATCAGCTGACAAAAGATCGTTTAGAGGAGTTTATCCGCTGTAAAACATGGTGGTCAACATTGCTGACCATCAAACCTACATGTTTTGCATGTGTGTGTGTGTGTGTGTGTGTGTGTGTGTGTGTGTGTGTGTTTATACAACTTCTGCATTTGGCTCGACTGAGACACTGGTGTAAACCTCAAATGTGTTCACATCCATAGTGTTGTGAAAGTACACACTCGGCTTTCTTCCTGCTGAAGGAGTGTGTCCTTTTACTCCTCTTTAATTCTCTCTCTTCACTTCTAAAGCCTAGCTGCTACCCTTTGGCTAATGCCATTGGCATCGCCATGGCAACTGTAGAGTGGGGAGTCACCAGAGTGCCACTCTTCAGTAGCTCTGTTAATTGTGCGCCCTAATCTATTGCTCACAATACAACACATGCACACATGCACAGGTGGCTTTGTCATGTGGAAAAAGTTTGGAATAGTTGAGAGCAGGAAATTCACTGGTCATCAATCCCAGTTTTCCATTTGGAACAAGAGATGAAATTCTGAAATACACCAACATGAAATTCCAGAGTGTGGAATAGCAGATTAAAATGAGCACAAATTCTCAGGAGACTGTAGGTTTGTCTCCTATTTACACACATTACTTCTTGATCAAATTGATCAAAAAGTTCAGTGACATCACAGAAATTACTACATTTTTCATGCCTGAGAACAAACCCAAGACCCTATGAGGTTCTTCAATGTTTCCAAAGTAAGCATTAAATGAACCATTTAAATTTAAACCATTTAAATGTTTAAATAGGTTTTCTGGTTATATTTTCTTTAATTGAGTACAAAAAAAGATGTAGATGATTCTACACAGATGGTCTTAATTAATACCAAAAGATTTCTGGTCATGTTACAAACCAATCTTAGCAAATGAAAGAACAAGACAAAGCTGCAGTTCTTTCCTAAACAACTGTCTTTGTCTGAAAGATGTTTGTTTGCATATGTTGCAAAACACTCAAATATGACTATATAACTGTAAGTATACAATTAAACATAATAGGTATGTTTATAATGACACATACTATATACAGTGTGTGTGTGTATATACTACTACTACTACTACTACTACTACTATTATTAATAATAATAATAATAATAATAATAATAATAATAATAATAATAATAATAATAATAATAATAATAATAATAATAATTACAAGAAGAAGAATTGTTGATAATATTTTAATGTATAGTTTTATATTTGTTTGGTACTACAAATGATATTTATATCAATGCATCTGTTTTCAGTCCCCAAGAATTAGCAACCCTGGCATTTTGGTGCTGAATTGCAGTTACTTGTTGATATGCAAACAAGTTGAAGTAGTACTTTAGTTACAGAGATTTTAAGAAATGCTAATTAAAAACAAAAAAATCTCTCTTTAGCACATAAATAAATGTTTTATTTTTTTGTCAGTGCTAAATTAAACCAGTTTTCCCTAGAGTGTCACAACATAATCTCTCATAAAGCGTCTCACAAAACTCATATTACCATTATTGACAACATTTACTTGATAAAGCCTCGTGTTATTTATTCATAGTCTTCAAATAAAATGTTAGTTTATAATAATAAAGTAATGAAATTTGATAAACTAGGTACTAAACCTTGACTGTACTTTATTTTTTACAAAAAGTTAAAATTGAAATATTATATATTCTGAATATTAACTGCTTTTCATATAATTGATTGAGAAAAGCTTGAGATGTTTTTTTAATGTATAATTAAAAAGATGTACTTCTGCCTTTTCAGCACCTTTCATTTGTATTTGTAATAATATATTTGTTTTTATTAGAAAAAAAGTGCAATCAAATCCACACATTTGACTATTGTAAGCTCTCTCTCTCTCTCTCTCTCTCTCTCTCTCTCTCTCTCTCTCTCTCTCTTATAATCTTGACTCTTGAGTCTGGAACTTTGCAGTTTGTGCACAGAGACAGTCAGGTAATAGGATTGAGTGTAATTTCCTCCTGCTTTTATTGAGCTCAGGCAGACAAGCAATAACCACGCAGGCAAAGCTGTGGCCCGGCTCTTTTATTATTTATACCCACTCGATTAGGAGATGAAACTCCAGCAGCCAGCAGAAGTTGCATCAGCGGGGGAGACGGCTACAGTATCTCCAAGAACACACAAACAAGAAAACTCTGAGAGCAGGGTTTCTAGAGCCATGTCAGAACCTGGTGGACTACAACAGTTTGGGAATTCTAGGCTGTAGATCCAGCTGGGTTTCTAGAAGTCAAATTGAACAGTTCCCAACAGCCCTCAGAAAAAAATCTATGATATCTAATAACGGAGATGATGTTCTGACCCTTAAGATAAAAAAAGAATGGAACATTTTTAATTGTTGAAATCCTGAAAGATTTTAGTGTTTTTGTTGTTTTTTTTTGTTTTGTTTTTTTTTTGCTTTTTTTTTCCTCTAAAGGGCGTTTTTCATGGATGGCTGTCTACCAAATCATGTTGGAAATGAGATGTGCAAATGTAACACTTTAAAACTTCAATCCAACTTCTGAGAATCCAATTTAAGGACCATTTAGAGAACTCTGAAAAGCAAGTCAAGAAATAATCAAATAATTTGCATGTGAAGCTGCAAATATAAAAGCTTTTACACCGAGAAATGTTAAGAGTGCATTTTAAACCTATAAATATCAATATTAGTGCGTCTGAAATGTAATATTGTATAAGTAATTTTATATATTTGTCTATTCATTACATTTAAAGTGATATTTTTAGTTATAAGCCATCCTGATAAACAGTAAATAAAAGATATGAAATATGTCACTTTACATGTAATGAATAGAATCTCACTCTGACCTTTTGTGTGAAGTTATTTTCTGAGATGCACTCGTTTATCTGTTTACCCTCTAATATAACAATAAATTATAAAATTGATAAAATTATAAAAAAATATCATGAAATGTGTTTCCATTGCAGTGGTGCGTGTTTACAGCAGACCTGATGCTAAAAAAACAAACACAGGCTGAAAGCTGGATGAAGGTCAGATGGTGTGAGTATTGCTGTATGTACGTAACTGTAGAACTTAAGTCCTTAACTGATTTAGTTACGGCTTTAGTTGTTTACTGTTCTTCTGTTGTCTTTGTATTTTCTCTGTATTTACAGTCTAGACTGTTGAGCCATTTAAATGCAATAACTGTTACATATCAAATAGATCCTCAGTTCTGTAATTAAACATTTGCATTCAATTAACCTTTTGTATTGACAGGTTCAGGCTTGCATATCTGACTCATTTTCTGTGCTTTGATATTAACAAATATCGAAAAAAAATAACCGAAACTCAAACCATAATAATACAATGATAAACAAGTAGACATATCTGTTACATTTATTAAAAATATATAATACAGATGGAAATTGTTGACACTGCAAATGAAATGCAAGAGAGATTATTCAAATCACTTCAACTGAAGGACTGTTTACTGTATTCTTGTCTTCATCTCCTCTCCTTTTAGCTTTATCTTGAGAAATCAAACTGGTAATGCAGGGCCTACACATACGTTCTTCAACTGCAAGCATAACTGATGGAATTCACACAGTGTGTAGAGTTCACAGAGAACAACCAAACCGGTGTTCTTCTAACTTTATTCTTCTATGAACATGTTCATCACTGTATTAATTAATAGCACATTTCTACACTGAACTAAGGTTGTGGGTAGCCATGCAGCTGTGGCCTGGCGGTTAGGGAACCAGCCTTGTGACCGGAAGGTTGCTGGTTTGATTCCTTGAACTGGCAAAACATGGCTGAAGTGCCCATGCTTATTCTGTCTGTCTGGTCAACATGGTAATCCCTCGCACATTGTAGCTGTTCCATGGAAAAAAAGACCCATAGCCTGGGCCTGTGACTGTCCCTGCACTGATTACTTGATCTACGATGATTTATGCTTACTCTAATATTACAGTGTTCTTACTACTTACTACTGAAATAGTCTTAAACACTTTTCATAGCTGCTGCCCTAAGACTTCTGCATGATTACTAAATTTGTCTGATAGTCTTATATTATCCCTGTTGGTTTCAGAGTAAAGCCTTTTTTGGATCAAGGCTGTTTCCTGCTCTCATTGTGTCTCCTATCCTGCTCATTATCATTCCTCATATCCCAGGCTTTTGCATTACTAACTGACCTAAACCCTTACAGGTTTCATAACAGTCACAATAGCACCGGAAAAGCATCCTGCGGTGAAATAGTGCTTAAATAATGATGGTTAAGGTGTTTATATTCGTTCGTGCATTCGTTTCCTCCTAGTCAAGGTCGTGCTGGGTCTGTATTACACCTGAAAACACTACGCCCAAAGCAGAACAGACAGAATGCCAGTCCATCACAAGGTAACACACGGTAATTGTCTCTAAAGTCCATGGAATGTTTTCACTAGAATTTGAAGTATTGCTATGAGGATTTGATTGCATTTAAAGACAAGAGCATTAGTGAGGTCAGGACGTTGATTGGTCATCACCACACCTCATTCCCTAAGTATTGGATAAAGCACAGGTAGGTTCTCAACTTAAATGAATGCCGGGGGACCCGGTCAACAAAGGAAGAGGACAAATGTATTGTGCTAATCCCTGGGTCTCAGCACAGTCTACCCTTTGATTCCACGTTTTCAAAGCTTAATGCTGGGGGGCTTTAAACCTCTCTATCCCAAGCCTGGCATTAGGCATGGTTCTAGTAGGTTCATGTTTGTTTGCTCATGTTTATCTGCTCATGTTCACCTGCTATTCTCTTGGCAGTACCTCTCTACAGTGACCAGGCTAGCTGTGTGTGTGCACACACAACACTTCAGCAATTCATGCAGCTTAAAGTTGAAGAATGCATTCATTTGAATAAGGTGTCCACAAATTTTTGAACATACTTTACATCATATTAATAGGGGACAAAACAAACCAACAAAATGCCTGCAGTGCCTATAGACAAGCTTGAATGAGGAACGGGACACTCCCCATCTGGTATAATGTAACTATTACTCTGTTGAGTAAGTGAGTCATCAACAGGTCATGCATTGCGCTTCATCTCACCGTCTTTCCATAACACAATAACTCCCTCCTATAATTTGTGTTTTTCATCCTTCTACTATTTTCTTGTTTGTAGCAGGTACTCATACCTCTTAATCGCCAAGTTCTGAATTTCCATCCATTAGCTCTGGTAGAGGTCCCTCCATTGGCTTTTGTAGAGGTCCTTCAAGTCAAACTCTCCAGGAGGAGGTGCAATTATCCTATCCTTTTGCATAAGAAGCATGGAAGGAGAAAATATTTCTGGCTTCTTATGACCTGCACAGACAGCAACCAGAGGTCTAGCATTCATAATGGCCATCACTTCAGCCAAAAGTGGTGAGAGAGACGGACAATGTTACCTTTTACCCACATACCATCCAAAATGCTAGTCATTCTGTCCCATACACCTCCCATGTGGGATGAGTGAGGAGCGTTGAATGTCCATGTACAGCCCTGATCTCGTAGATTATTCTTGATCTCTAGATCTTCTGTGCAGATTCTCAATTCCTTACAGGCTCCTATGAAATGTGTGCCTCTGTCTGATCGGAGCTGTCTGACTGGTCCCTGAATAGATAGTAACTAAAGCAAGGCATTGATGAAGCTTGAGGTTGTCATTGATCCAAGGACTTCAAGGTGGACAGCTCTGGTGCTTAAACAAGTGAACCTAAATGAAATGACACTCCATGGCCCAAACACGTCTAAGCCAACATAGGTGAATGATGGATCTGTCTTAAGCCTAGCTGGAGATAGATCTGACATTTTCTGTTCCTCTAGCTTACCCCTGAGTTTTCTACAGGTCACACATTTGTAGAGAACACTAGAAATCAAACATTTACCTCCAGGGAGCCATAGTCCTGATGTTTGCAGCACACCTTCAGTCAAATGTGACCCATGATGAGCCACTTGTATGTGATGTCTGACAAGGAATGTGGAGATGTAGTGTTTGCCTGGGATGATTAACAGGTGTTTTTCTTCTTCTAGAAGATCAGCTGATGACACCGTACCTCTCTGCCTAACTAGTCCATGTTCATCTTCAATCAGACTTAACTTTTTCAGAAGATTTTGCCTGGGAAGTTCTTGGCTTTCCAAGATCCATGTAATTTCATCTTTTGAACTCCTCATGTTGATCACATCATACAGTGAGGGTTTGGGCTTGAGTGAATTCTGTTGAAATGTTACTTTGCTTACAGCAACATCCTTTACAAGTGTCTGAGCATGAAGAACAAGAGTAGAAGCTCACAATGTGAGTAAGCATCGCAGTACCCCTCACAAGAGACCTCCAAGTTGAAAAGTGTTGAAACTACTGTTTTCTTCTACACCTTAGTAGCAAAAGCAGCTGCCTGAGGTCGGACCTCATCATCCTTTTCTGGGTCAATAAGATCAAAACTCCTTGAATCAAACCTTTCCTGCATTTCTGAAGCTTAAGAAAGAAGGTCCAGACAGCCAATTTCACTTCCAGGACAGCAGCACAGGTTTTAAATGATGGATATTGTGAGCAGGGTGTGGTGCTAACTTAGATTTGCTGATGTGCTCTTTGACCACAAGTGTCTATGACTCTAAGCTTTTGCAGTCGTAGAGGCATCTGAGAAGATGTGAATCGCTTTTTTTCTGAGTGAGTAATGCAGAATCTTTCACCTGGATGTTATCTGTGTAGGGATGGAGAAAGTATGATCATCTATTCTGTAAGATGTTGTATTTTTTAAACACCAACAGCGAAGGATTTGTGAGCTTCCCAAAGACAAACTTCCCCAACAATGACCCAACCTATTTCTTACCGTTGAGCGTACAGAGAGTAATGGGGCCTGTTGTGCTGATAACGTACATTATGCAAACAGAGAACATCCCTACCTAACAGAAGGAGAATGGGAGCCCTTGAATCAATTTGTGGGATCTTGTCAGCTATGGGTCTAAGGTAAGGGTAATACTGCATGACCTCTGCTGTCAGATCTGTCATCTTTCAGCAAGTCACATTCAATTAGAGCTGGAAGCTTAACTTGAATTTTCCCTTTGACTGACTCAGTTGTTAAACTGTTTGCTCTCTGCCCTGTAACCTCCATGGTGCCTCAACAGGTTTTTTTGTTTGAAGAGGAGTGATTTCATTGATCCCAAATAATTCAAAGAGCTCTGATTTTCCCAGTGACTGGTTACTCTGGTCATCCAAGACTTCATACATCCTCTCCACTTTCTCAGGATGGCTGGAGGGATGAACTTTTTTCCAGACACATCTTGGAGCAGGATCTGGGTCTGAAGGACTGTGCACTTTGCTGGGACTGGAGGTGTAGGAGTTCCTGCTCTCTTCCCGCCAAACTCTTTGAGCTTTCAAGTAAACCAGCGAGGTGGACCAGGATGCAGCGCAGAGGTATGTGAATCACTGTAGCAGTCTGTACATTTAGCTGCCATTTTGCAGTCTTTAGCTGTGTTTGGTGGAACCACAGCATCTGTAGCAAATAGATTACTCCTTCACATATGCCCTCCTTTAGGCCTATGTGCTTGCTTCTAAACCCACAATACTTTGACAGTGGATGTGGTTTGCTGTGGTTATGACATTGGTTATGTGGCTCATATGCTTTCGTTTCTTGATTAGTACATTGACCTACAGCCATGGCTGCTACCTCAGTCTTTCTCCCAGACACCAGCAACCCTCTTTCTGCACTTCACAGCCTTCTCTACATTTATGGATGTTGGAGTGGTGATTATAGAGAATGTGAAACGTGGGTCATTTCTCGTTTTTGCATGACTGCAGATGAACTGCATGAAAAAACTGAGGGGGGGGACATGCAGATAACGGTCTTCTTTATACTCAAAGCCCTCTGTTATCCATCTTTCCTGTAAGCTGCAAGGGAACTTCTCAACAATAGGATTGACACAACAAGATATGTCTAGATATGCCAAACCAGGTAAATGCCCCTCTGAATTTGCTGCTTCAATATCCAACAAGATGTCTCCAAGCTCTTAGTCTTTGATTATCTAAATTTGAGATTCTAGGGAAATCTTCAAGTCTCTTTAGCAGTGCATGCCCTATGACTTTGCAACACCCATAACACTCTTCTAACCTCTTCCACAACATGTTAACACCAGCTTCTGGATTATGGACATGCACTGACCTGACTCTTTCGGCTTGCAAGGATGACTCTGGCCCAAGCCTCTTTGTCAAGAGGTCACGTTCTTCCCTAGCATTTAAGTCTCAATTTCTGGTGACAATTTGGATGGAGAATTTTCTGGACAATCATCAAACTTCAGCAGCCCAGAAGACACAATCTCCTTGCGGATCAAGTATTTGGTTGCATCACCTGTTCGTGCATAATGAATAACATGGTCAGAGAGGCCAGAAGCATGAGACCATGGTAGAGGATTGTAACGTGACCCCTCTTCATTCCTCATGTTGTTATTTGAGTCATATTTAACTTGTGACGTCTATGTGGGAAGCAGAGATAGATTGGCTTCTGGTTGCATTGAAGTTGTGACTGCATTGAAGTTTGTCTGAGGAGCTTCATTGTCTCTAGGTGTTGGCTGAGAGAGAATTGAATCTGGGAGCTGTTGCTGGGCAATTTGCACAAAGGAGTGACTATGTACATACTCATTTGTGCGCTGAACTGGGTCTTGTGCAATTACTTGAGCTAACCCATCAATATGTTGCGCTTCAGTTTCTGCTGCTGGTTCATACACAGCTGCTTCAGCCGAGGCTGCTACTGCTGCTCTCTTTAACTGCAGGACATATATGTTTGCGTCAACATCTGAAGTAATGCTTTGATGCAAAGTTAGACAGATAGCTAATAGGAATTCCAATAAGAATTGTGAACTTCGTAAAGGGAGTCCCACAGGTTTGTTCACAACCCCGTATTCACTCATTTGTTTCTTTCTTTTCATTCGTATTTTCTTTTATGTTAAACTGCAAATCAAACACACGTAACAATAAACAACTCAATGAAAAAAAAAAACAAGATAGCAATACGCAAACAAACCCAACACTAGCCACTACACACACTAACACAGTAACTAACACTGCTAAATAATTGTCACAAAAACATTCAGTTGGCTCTATGCTTCTCCACAGCATCAACATAACTAAAGATTTACTATTTTACAAACTTACAGGCATATAAGTTCGCATTGTCAAACATAAGATGGGAGAACTCAGCAGTCCACACACACCACAGCTTGCCTGGCTTTCAACTAAAAATTAAAGCCAACAAAATGCCTACAGTCACCATAAGGGCACAGCTTAAATGAAGAACAGAACAATATTGATGGTTTTGAGCTAAAAATGCAAGTATTTTGACAATGAGTTATTTACAATGATTACACTGACAAGAACATTCATAATAAGTTATTCAAAATACTTCAAAGTAGCCCAAATAAAGATAAAGAAAACCCCTGAATATCCCTGACTTTTATTTAGAAATTTCAGAACTGTGTGAGCTAAGAAAAAGAACAAAAAGCCCCAGAATACATAATACATCAAAGTCTCATTTAACCCCTTAAATCCTTAAGGTTCCTGTTTTCCTCCACTGTTATCACTTAGGAAGAACATCGATTTGCATGTATTTATTCACAGAGTAATGCAAAAATGTGTTTGTTTTTCTTTTGTTTGTTTGTTTGTTTTACAATATAGGTCCTATAAAGTTGAAAGGATGCATACATTTGAACCAAGTCAATCAATTCAGTGTTTCTTGGGTAGACCCCTGGTTCAGTTGCATGAGCAAGGACTAATGCCAGGCAACAGCTATTGACTTTACTACTCAACTGGTAGCAAGTCAGTGCTCAGTAAAATCAGAGACCTGGAGGTAATTAGTATGGGCAGAATAATGAAAGCAAGTGGAGAGATAAGTCAATTTGTCATTAGCATGAGTCAAGAATTGAATAAAAATAACAACCATTGATTTGAGGTCAAAATGTGGAGTGGCCAAGATTCAAATAAGTAAACTAATTCTGCTAACGACAAATCTTGGGACCTTACATAAGCACACACACACACACACACACACACACACACACACACACACACACACACATTACAGCTTTAAAAAACACAAAGGCCTTCATATAAATTCAACAACCACCATTTCCTCAATACCCCTGCAAAATCTCTACTGCATTTCCACAAATCCTCACCCAAATC
The DNA here is from genome assembly GCA_034509495.1 of Acestrorhynchus altus. NCBI lineage: Eukaryota > Metazoa > Chordata > Actinopteri > Characiformes > Acestrorhynchidae > Acestrorhynchus > Acestrorhynchus altus. The sequence goes on from CM067502.1 coordinate 41,703,117, forward strand.
CCTTAAAAAAGCATTAAATATTAACATGCATCTCAACACAAAGAAATAAAGAAATAAATAGGCCTCAAAAATAAATACTTTTATCTACGCCTCCTGTTTTTTCTCCAGCGTTCTTCCATTTAGCAGCAGTAAACATCAGCCATACACAAGCAGCTCAGTTTGTGTATGACTTATTTAACAGCACCCTACATGAAGAGCCTCCCTTGAAAAGACCTGATGCTTGAAATCAGGTTCCAACACTGTAACAAACTCACATCTTCATCTACTGCAGTGGCTGTAACCCACTGCAGAACTGTGACAGCACTCATTTAGCAAGTTTGCAAGTATGTTTGAGCAAGTTTTGGCTTTGACACATTTATCCCTATGCCAGTTGATCGGCTAAGACATGTTTGGGGTGTGAATTGTACGCCTGTAGTTTTGTGCTGAAGCTAAAAGATTCATGTTCTGTATGTATAAATGATGATGTCATAAGAGCACCAATTAGCGTCATGCAAACTGTAAGGTTAAATCATCACACACTTGCCATGTTGAATTGATGAATAATCAAAAAATGTATTAAGAAGCAAGGGGGTGCATGGTGTTGGAATAAAACAAGTATGCTCATTTGCTATTTAAGATACTTAAAAAGAAAACATACTTGTTGATGAAAAAGGGCTGGAAAATATATCATTTCAGCATCATCACAATGTGGCCATGTACAATATTCACATCACAAAACATGCAAATTATCAATTAGAACCCGAGATCCACGCTTGCAGGTAGTTACATTCTGTTTTCTAGGCTTCATATCTCAGGATCAGAGTAACCTACAGACATGACACATAACACTATAAGACACATTATAAGACGTACCCTATCGAAACATGGCATCATGTGATTATCAGTGAATAATCCAGATAAGAAAACATCTACATTTCACTCATTTCCAACTGTATTAAATCCGAAGGAGATTCCACTGCATGTTCACTGCTCTGTCCATGTGAACATTTCAATTTGTACTCTAATTCTGATTGATCGGTGAAAGGGGGCAGCGCTGATGATGTCACTGGCCAAGACATTGGGTTATAGAGGAAAATCAAGGGAGAGGCTGTTTTTGCCTCACACAGATTCAAAATGAAAGTCTCAGGAAGGGATAATTATGATACATACATACATAACAAAAATAATAAAGGACGTTCAGTTGGTTTTGTTAATTTTATTTGGACTACTGTCAAGTATTTTGAAGAACTTTACTATAAATATTCTTTTCAACCTAATCATTATAAATAACTGTTTTACAAATGTTGCATTTTCAGCTAAAAACACTCTTTCCTACAGGATTTCTGAGATGGAAAATAGGTAGGTGCACATTTTTGAGGCAAATTTGAGGAGCCCAGATGTTGTTATTTCCTGAAAGTAACAACATCTGGCATGTCTGACTGTCTCCTATACTATATTAATATACGAAATACTTTTGTAATTTTTTGGGTGAACAAAAGCATGTCAAACTACCAAGACATCCCACAAACTTGGCTTAGAGTTCTAAAGATTAAAGTAATAGACGACGTTGTATTAAAGTATTTCAATTTTTAAATAGTTTGGAACTGATCTTTAGAAATAAAGCAACTGTATTTGCCTCAAGCATTGAGTTAGTGATACATATGTCACTATGAGCTCTTATAGGTTGAACTCTGTGAAGTAGAAGGTCACCAAGAGTGAAATGTTATGGCAACACAAAAGCAAAAAGAGAATGACACCAATGTTTGTTCAAGAGCAGCCTTAACTCCTGCATACCGTGAACAGCCCATAAGACCTGATGTTTTGAAGATGCTCTGTCACAGTCATCTAGCCATTACAGTTTGGCTGAGATTGTTGCACTTGTTGATTTTTCCTGCTTCTAACAAATCAAATTCAAGAACTGACTGCTCACTCACTGCCTCATTTGCATAACCTTGCATAGGGCTGGACTGGCAAGTTAATTCAGCCCTGGAATTTTATCCAGATCAGTCCGCATTCATTTTGTCGACCTTGCGGGAGTGTCCCTTTCTGATCATTTTTGCTTTGTGAACTATCCCTTCACCCTCTCATCTATCTTTGCACACCCTAATCCCTTTGTGTGATGGTGTTCTGTTATGAATGTAGATCCAATGCCAGCTCTGGCCTATAGTCATTGTTTACAAACGAGCAAATGTATTATGGTGATGCCATTTTCTCCCGAAGCCACTGCAAATGTTGCTGGTGCAGTTTACAAATCCAGCTGAAGGTTTTACTACATTGACTGAGAGACCTGTATTGGGACACCTGCTCATTCACTGTTTCTTCCAAAATCAAGGGTTAAATGAGAACGATAAACCCCCAACTCATCCCAAAAGTACTGGATTGAGCACCACCATTCCCAACAGCACAGTTCCACTGCTCTACAGTTCAATGCTGGAGACTTTATTCCACTCCAGCCCGTGCTTGGTATCAAAAGGTTCATGTTTATCTGCTCCAGAGATTTAATTCTATTGTATTCTATTGGCAATACAATAACTATACCAACGGTGTGTATCTATGTGCATTTGCACATCTGTGTCAGCAGCAATAAATAATCAAGCTTGTTTGAGATTACCTCACAAGTCAAAGCAGATGTTCTAAAATTGACCACCTACAAACACCTGAATGCCAGAAACCAAAACATCCTGGCTGACTGAATACAGTAAGAGAGGATAAACTGAAATGAGATGTTTTGGCCAAACGATTCTTTTTAATCTAAAGTGCATCTAGAGGGTGTTCATTCGTCCGTGCTCTTCATTATAAAATAAATGATTTAATCTCATCAGAGACTGTGCTGCAAACCTGCTTTATTAATTCAATTAAGCACATTACAGACAGAACATAGTTTCAGGTCACTTTTTCATTTCACATTCTTATTGTCTAGTGTGTAAAACTTTGAGTTGTCTTTTAAAGGGCTTGGTTTGAACAAATTAAAAAGACATAAATGAGCAGACTGGATATTCTGTCACATAGAGTTAATTAGGCAGTGTGTTAACATAAATCTACATTCACACACACACACACACACACACACACACACACACACACACACACACACACATACACGCACACACACACACACACACACACACACGCGCACACACACGCATACACAAACACACACATGCTGACTTCACTTGAGTCAATGGCCCCTGTCTCCCATCAGCTCCTATTTACTGAAACCATTCTCTGGCTAAAAGGTGCCAGAGCCCCAGGAGAGAAGCCAAAGGTGGCATTCAGTCCCACAGGGAGCAACAGTCAGGTCATGCTCAATCTACAAGGTACTCAGACGAGCTACTGCACTGACGACATCCAGAGGAATATCCTGTACAATCTACCCCATTTAGAACTGTACTGCTTTAGTGTTTCATTCACTCCAACCAAGAGAGACCGTTTCAGCAGACAGAAGGGTGGACATTGGTCACTGTGCATGTGTGCAGTGGTGTATGTGTTAAGTCAGTGAGAAGATTAGGAGGAAACAACAACAACAACAACAAAAACAAAACTTACTATTAACCGTTAACATTCATTTAAACACAAAGAATATGTTTTATAAAAGTTACCAAGCTTTTTCACCCAAGATTAAGGAAAAAATAAAATCCATGAGTGTAGCAATATTGAAATGCAAACAAAATACATCATTTTAACAGAGGGATCCTTAATGTAGGTAAAGATGGTATTTAGGGAGAGGGCTAGATTGGTTGAGGTGTAGACTCAGGTAATGAAACTTCACTGGTTGCTTTGTAAAATTATCTGATGAAATTTTATTTAAGTCACATGTATGATTTCCTCTTGGGGCTGATAGAACCACAACTCTTCCTTAAGAACCACTAAAGAACTTATTGAAGAATAAACAGAACTCATTTGTATAATTTGTGTGAGCTATTATTTTTAATTATATATATATATATATATATATATATTAATGCAATTGCTGCTTTGTTAACAGTTAGTTTTAAAAAATGAAATGAATTAAAATGAAATGAAACAGTAGGCACACGTAAATTTTGATCAAAACATTTGGTCAATTTCATACAAATATCTAAATTCTGAAATGAATACAAATTTGAGTACCATAGAATCAACTCAAATTAACAATATCTGGCATGTATGACGGCATCCTGTAAGTACTTTTCAAAATATTTGGCAAATAAAAGTATGTCAAACTATGAGAACATCCCAGAAAATTAGCCTAGTGTTAATGTTAAAGTTAATGTTAAATGTTAATGTTAAGTGCTCTAAAATCACTTTTAACTATTTATTTAACATTAAAGTGATTGTTTTGGAGGTATGTGTTTTTCATTGGACAACAATAATGTGCTTGATGAACTATGATTGGTCTGAAATTCCCAGCAGAGAATCAGCTCTAATACTGAGGTGATAATTCTTATGGTATAACTTTGGCTTATGGCATTCAGTAGTACAACAAACATGATATCAGACACATCCGTACAGTCAGTCATACAGTATTAACTGAGATAACGTTTAAAATATTCAGCAGCTCATACAGCAACATTGATTCTTGGATCTGGAAATGACACGGCTTTTACGTGAGTTCTCGTGGGTATAACTTGTCGTTCTCTTTTTCTTGGACACAGAGGGGGAACTTCTCTAAATTCAGCAAAATGGGACAAAGGCAGAAAGAGAGCAGGCCCTGTGATTGGGAGGTGGTGGCAGGTGTTTAACACAATTTAAATGAAAGCAAATCAGATTTGACACTTTGTTATATCAATGCAATTAGAACAAGGGAACTGCATTTTTGGCTCCATCCTAGCAGCAGGTTTAGGATCAGTGGCCAAGCGTGTGATTACACCCCTCACAACTTTTGCCACTGCAGAACTCCTGACAATGGAGATAATGAGGGTGGTTAGACGGTTGAATATTGATTCTCTGAATACCTCAGCAAAGAGCACTGCCTTTCTTTCATGCATTACATAAGTAATACATGATGTTGGCTGCTGGGAGGGAGTGATCTTGGGCAGAAAGAGTGATGCACACATAGAGATGCAGTGCATGACAAGAAAATGGGTCTTTCTCGAAATCCAAGCAGTGAGAAAATGTGCTCTGGCATTAACAAAGCCTCTTTTATTTATCACTACCTATAATTTCCACAAACGTCTGAAGGTCTGAAGCCAGCGAACCTTCACTCCTCGCTTCCCTCAAGTATGTTCACATTGTCTTGCACGCAAATAAATAAGTGATGGCTTGCGAGGAACTCAGCAGTAACATGGCACATTGCAAGGGATATCTACCCACCAACCTCGTCTTGGCAAGCCCCACCGCCATCTTGGAACAAATGTCAGCCAAGATTCAGGCTCCCAGGGTGCCCCAGAGATAAATCCACCGACTTTGAGCATGGCGCCGGGCCATGCACTACAGCTAGCAAGAGAAAGGGGGCTGGGAAGAGAATTTGTAAACACTAATTAGAGGAGAGGGGGGTAGAGCTTTTTTTTTTTTTTTTGGATGAGCACATCCCATTGCCTCTTTTTTTAACAGTGGTGAGCCAGTGTTAAGCAAACACTGTTCTTCACAATCCATTAGCGTGACACAGAAGTGTCCCATCATGTCCTGGTTTTAAGAGTCTTATGTGACCATCTGTGTGTATCCTTGAAAAGGGTTTGTATACTCTACTAACAATGGTAGCCGTGCGGAACACTGACTCTTCCAAACATTCCCCTTTTCCCAAGTGTAGCTGATCAGCCAAGATATGTTTGGCATCTGAAGTTTGAAGATTGTAAAACCCAGAGCTCATAAAAAAGTGACAGAGTTCCACAGTGTCTTCATTTTTTTACTTTATCAAATTATGACTGGGAACATTGTCACTTGCCAGTACTGTAATGTGAAGCACCTCATTGATCTGGCAACATGATCTCACAAAACAACATACAGGTTAATTGTTTTAGTCCAAAAATATGACCTATTGGGTGTTTTCACACCCAGACATTGGTAGTGATGACGAGGCTGGTATGTACTCAAAAAATCAAAGAAGATCAAATAAAAAATAAATTAATTAACTAAAATTATTGAAGAAAAAGTAAAGATTCCTCATTTGCCTATGATGAAGGTTATGTTTAGAATAAGGGGGTTTAGTTTCAGGTGCACAATAGGGTGCAGATTTAGTGTTGGTTAAGGTTTGGTTATGATAACCGGCTACTGAAACCTTCCAATCACAAGGCTGCTGTCCGAAACACCAGGCAACTGCCCTGTAATAAAAATCGATACCGGAGTTCAAAATCAGACTGATCGGAATCTGATTATGCCGTTCACATGACCATTTGATAATCAGACCTGGTGAAATTTGAGTATGAACATTATATGAATGAATTATAACAGATGACCTGAACAAAATGGTTGAAAATATTATAAAATATAGTACAATTTAAAAGCATCAAAACAGACCCCGTCATGACAAGCCAAAGAACACTTTGACTGTACAGTACTACACAGAACCATGTCGACTTGTTAAATGTTTCTTCTCATTGATGAAACATATGCTGTTTATGGTTCTTAAAACCATAGAAATGTTATTAAATATAGAACAAATATTCCACTATTATTAGGAAGCCCTTTTCAGTACTATTTGGAACATGTCATCTATTTGCTAACATATAAGGAATTCATGGGGTTAATAGTAATCCAATTTCATTTTGAGAGAAATCTGTGATGCTCTCAGAACACAGTGTGTTTCCTGAGCCCACAAGAACTAAAATTTGCACTTGAGAAATCTTCAGAAAGAGGAATGTGTAATGAGCTAAACCTGAGGCTAATTACTCTACTGACTAATGACGGTACACTTTTAACATGCTAAGACTAATATGTGCCTCCCGCTGATCCAGAAAGCCTCAAGTCAAGGAACTGTGGATGACCCTGGCATTAGATGGGTCACGTGACTGTTCCACAAAACCGTTCTGCTCACCCGAATGTCACAAGAGTTTAAATGAAGGTAACAAGAAACTTTCCGGGAATTGCTCGGGGTGCCAAAAACTCCATTGATAAGTGTGAGATGTCTAGATTTTGTACCTTGCCTCTAGATTTCCACCGAGACGTCGGCGCTTCAAAGAAAGCCCTGAAGCGCGTGATGGTGGAATGTATGAGAATGACCCTCATCTCTGTGAAGCAGGTCTGCATCAGAATCCATTCAAGTGTGCCCGTGCACCAACTTGCATCTTATGCTAATCAGTAGTTTTGATTTTCGCACTGAATGTACAACATCAAACCACGGCGGGATACGTGCCTTGTGGGGGAAAAAAGGCAAAACTGTCAGAACATTAAAATGCTATTGATCAAATTCTCCCTCTCCCCCTCTCTCTTTGTGTCATTCTTTCCCATCTCTGATGGAAAAAAAAAGTCGAGCTTCCAAAGATCATCAGCTTGTGCTCCAGTGAGTTACAAACTAACTTGAGCCCAGAGAGTCTGTGATAATAACAGAGAACAGCAGCGAGGTAATAGCTGTCACTTCATGTCTGTCAGAATGACTGAGGCTGAAATATTGCTCATAAACTGCCAAGATCGCGAAACACCAGAGGGCCTTGGTAAGTAATAGCCCACACATAGAGCAGCAGACAAGGTAGGGGAGGGAAACAAAAGGGAGTTGAGAGCATGAAAGAGTGCAAAAGAATAATCTAGTCACATCTGAGAGAGCAAATGATGGAAGTGGAAGTAAAAAAAGACCAAAATAGAGCCGTGTTGACAAGAGGACAAATTAGGATAGAACTCAGTGTCTTTGCCTACATGCCAGGCCATATTGCTCTGGGAAGAAAGCTTGCCAGGTCAAAGAGTGGTTGACAACCAGAACGCCATAGCTACACTCTTCTAAAAGGTTCCAAAAATAGTTTGTTGGACTAATGCCATAGATCAAATGCTTGAGGTCCCCCAGTGACTGTGTATGTGCAAAAGAGTCTGTTAATGTCAAAGAATCTCCTAAAACTGTGCAACCCGGCCAAGACATATTTAGAAAGCGGTACCTTTAAATATAATTTTGCAAATAAATTTGAACCAGGGATAAAGGGACATCAAAAAGTGTCAAAAAAGTATTCAATAATGTCTCTGATTTTTGAATTGATTGAATCTGTGTCTGTCTTGTTTTTGTCCATAATCAGAACCAAAAATCTGTCTCCAAAATACAGAAACATTTTACATGCTCATTCCTAATTCATTCCTATTCTGGAGTATACTGCAGAACAAACGAGTCCCACTTCTCTTGGTGGACAATAGGGACGTCACAATACCAGGAATAAAGTAGTCAATACCAATAAAATATAATTTTCTTTCCAAACAATATCTATGTCCAATCTAATATCCACCCTTTTTGAACATGAATGAAACCAACAATTTAATTTTAAGTTAAAATATTTTGTGTTTAAATGTACTTGATGATGATGATGATGATGATGATGATGATGATGATGATGATGATGATGATGGTGATGATGATGATGATGGCTAGATAACTGGGTCAGAGTATCTCCATAAAGTCAGGCAGGTTTTGGTGGTGTTTTTCTGATAGTCTGAGGAAGTACAACCAGTGACATGGTTGTGGGCATTCACTGATGCACTCCATGGATGCCTCACCTTCCACATCATAGGACTTGTACGAACTTGCTGCTTGGCGTCGGTGTTAGATACTACAGGACACCTTCATAGGTCTTCAAAGTGTTCACAGGAGTCCAGAGTTTAAAAGGTCAGAGCTATTTTACTGTTACAAGGTGGGTCTACTCACATTTATTAATAATATGACTGATCAGTGTATACTAGATCCCACATTACAAGTGACCAAATATTATATATTGGTGTTTACACCACGTTCCAAATGATTATGTCAGTATAATTTTCAATTTTGCAACTGTTAGAGGATAATAAAAATTTTATTGAACAAACCTCCCAATAATAACAGTATTATATATACATAGTATGTGTGTGTGTGTGTGTGTGTTTTGAGTACCCTAGGATCTCCTAAAAGAACAATATCTGGCATCTCTCTCCTACAAATACTTTTCTAATTTCTTTGGCGAATAAAATTATGTTAAACTAAGAAAACAACCCACAAAATTAGCCTTTAGTTCTACATGTTATCTCTTCAGACTGACCAAAAAAATTATAATGATATAAATAGCTCCCTCACTAGAGACTGATGCTCTTCTTTTCCCCCCACAAAACAAGGAAGCCAAAGCCTCCAATGGAGACAAAGCACTAAGGCTGGACAGCAGACAGCGAGAAACATGCTTGAGTAAGCATTCTGCAGGCCAGGGCAAATTCTTTCAAAATGGATGCTTCAGTCTTCAAGGTAATTATTGAAGATGTACAGCTGAGGGGATGGAGAAAGGGAACAGTAAGGCAATAACCCTTCTCCAAAAGTGCCGCGCCCGCTATCACTGACGGTTACAAAACGAGCTCCTAAAGCTGAACTTAATTTCTCCAGACAGGGCCAACAGTGGGCTAGCAATTTACATTTCGTTCTGGGAGTCATAGTTTGTTTTTTGTTTTGTTTTTTTTGTTTTTTTTTGTTTTTTTTTTTGCAAATGGCTAAAGTGGCTAAAGACAACACAATGAAGGCAGTTTGGCTGATAAAACTGAGTCAGTGGGAGGGGGTGGAGTATTCATAGGGGAAAGGATAAATGGGTTTTTATACATGCATCAATGAAGTGCTTTTTTTGCCTAGAGAACAGTCTGGGCAAGAAATGGCAATTTTAGAATAAACCATGCAGATGTTCTTTCTGTATTTCATCATTACCACCAATTTCTGCTTTCTCAACAACTCTTCCAAGGTTGGACTAGTTTGATGTAATCCAAAAGAATTTAAATTGGACATTCAATGAATTTACCACAATGTTAACATTAAGTTTATTACATGGCAAAAACTAGGCCTAATCTTCATTCATCTTCATTAATTCATTAATTAGAACCCCAGGCTAATTTTGTAGGATGTTTTCATGGTTAACATACTTTTATTTTGTAGTTTGATTCATTTTGATGTGTTATTTGTAATGATTGACAAGGATATTTATAATAACAAATTCTACAAAATACTTGACAGTGATCCAAATAAAATAAAAACATTGTCATCCATTATTATTTTTGTTATTTATCATATGACCATTAATGTTGGGACAATAATTTCTCACGTTGACTGGGATTTTTGACAATATTCTACAAAGCTTGACCAAAGTACCAACAGTTATCTGGATGATTGCATTTAAGACAGACCTCTGAATGCTTATATTGTGAAATCTGGACCAAAGTTGGACTTCTATGTAATTGAAACAAATAGGATTTTGTAAACTTTCTGATCTGTGGTAAATAAACCTCTTCCAAAGCCAATACATTGTTGGCTTGTGGCAAGTTAGGTTTCAAATCTCCTACCAGGCAAGCGCAATGTGTAAATGTAAATGTTAATGCCTAGCCAATGCTCTGCAAATGCATCCTCTTGATGTACAAACTCAATATGCATTCATACGATAGAGGACAAATCATCAAATCAAACTGGTTTTCCATGACAGTCGATTGGAAAATAACATGATGGTGGTACAAGACAACTCAGCAGTCACTGTAACACCCCTTTGGGCAATGCTCAGTGTGCTCTTAATGTGCTGTAACACATTTTTGAATGCAACTAATTCAAAGCTCAGTCTGCAAAGCCCAACATGTCCTCAAACAGTGTTTTTTCCAAGACTCTTAACACTACATTTGCCTACAAATGTAACATAATGTTACACAAATGTAATTCAAATGTTGTGGGAAAAAAAAAACTACTAATTTTTATTAACTGCAGATCCAGTTTAGACCAGGAGTTCCAAACAAGCCTACTTTGGGCCTCACACCGACTACAGAATGATGATATAACAGTGTTGCAATAGTAAACAGCACTATGAGAACGAGTGACAACACTCAAATGCTTTGAATTGGAACGGATATAAAAGCAAAGTGGTCAACAACTTAATCACTGAATTGAGGAGATGGAATTTACAGTTGGTATGTACTGTCATTAGCAGGTCATCAACATGGCACCCAAAGAATGAACAGTACTGTGTCTGCCACCAGCATAATAGTTCACAATGCATCCATCCATCCATCCATCCATCCATCCATCCATCCATCCATAGTTCATATTGATAACAACATAATGATATCAACTAGTAATCTGACCAAAGGATTATTTAACACATTCTATACAATGTGAATATATTTGCTAATAAATATGTTTACCAATTTAAAGCTGCATTCACAGATGTGCAAATGCACAAACAAATTGTCTAGTCTCAGAAAAGAAGCACTGTCAACAGAATAGAAGTCTCTTGAGCAGATGATTATGGACCTATTGGCGCCAAGGGTATAAAGCTCCCCAGCTGAGGAGCTGAGGAGCAGTGGATCTGTGTTCTCTCAAATGATGGAGCTCCATCCAGTACTTTTGGGGTTTAGTTGGATGAAGAGATGATGTGGCACACATCCATCCGTCCTGACATCACTAATTTTCATATGCTGCACTGAATGCAATAAAATCCTCACAGCAATGCACCCAAAATCTAATAGAATGCCTTCCATGCTCTCTCTCTCTCTCTCTCTCTCTCTCTCTCTCTCTCTCTCTCTCTCGCTCTCTTTCAGTAGGTTTCTTTCATGGTTTATATATTGTTGGTTAGTCAACATCTGTAGAAGGTGAGATGGCAAGAATGGATACAACCGTATACAATGAGGTGAAATGTGGTGCTCTGTTGAGTTTATTGTGTGACACAATGGCAAACAGAAAATAAACTGACTGCACAAAAAAAGGTAAACAAAACAACAACATAATATTTAAAATATGTACAACAGACAGTATACTACATTACAGTGTCAGTCACTGCAGTAAGTATCACATCTGGTTGTTTACCAACACCCTCCACTCTCTGCTACCAGCATCTACAGGTCTACATTCCCCAGGTCTTATACGGTTAGCTTCTCCCGTGGGAAACTCTAGTCGGAGGCTAGGGGATTGTTATGTGAAACACTTCATCATTATGAGTGTTGCTCTTTTACAGTACTGGTAGGTATATATTGATATTAGAATTAATTAGACATATTTAGATATGTAAATGTTCTCACTTCTTCTTCCCCACACGGGTATAGTCTTCGGTTAACCTTAATTAGGGTTAATACTTATCCATACATCAGTGGATCAATCTGACTGGGATAAAAGACGTTTCAGCTCTTTCTGGCATCTCCTTTTGGAACTCTGATAATTTACACATCTCCATATTCAAGAGAAATATACATTTACTAAAAGAATTGTCTTTAGGGCCGATTAGGGCAAATGCCATTTTGATATATATGTCCAAAATGGCAACTTTACAGGAAAACATAAAACTGAAGAAAAAAAAAATAAAGAAAAAAAAAAAAAAAAAAAAAAAATAAATATATATATATATATATATATATATATATATATATATATATATATGCAAGGTTCTGCCAATGAAGAAAACAATACATCCTGAAACAACCTCATCTTGTTATCCTTATATATCCTCAGATGCTGTCAGCATATGCAGAAATATTTCTTTCAGTATGTTGATAAACATTGTTGTCTTTTTTGTCCTGTTCTCTTTTTTTACGGCAACTACTTGAAGCAGTGGTCCCAAATCATTTCTGTTGTTAGCCTTATGTGTTGAGTCATTCAGCAAACCATACTTTTTGCAAAATCTAATCTTTAAAAGAAAATATGAAGGTGAGAGACATTCTGGTCAGTCACATCCAAGACATGTGGGCAATCTTACTTCAGGAAAGATTGGGTCACTACAGCGCCTTTCAAAAGTTCAAACCAAAACATTCTCTGGTTGCTCTTCTATTGTATTCTCCTTAAAAGCCTTTCATTTTGAGAGTGCAAAACACGAACCCGAACATCCTAGACAGAAAATGCAAACTCACTTAAATGCATGCTATGAAATGATTTAACTGATATAAGCTTGACGGGGAAAGCAGTTCATATTTGAAATTCGCTTAATGATGAAGGCACTAAACTTACAGTCAAACATCTGCATCGCAACTATGCACAAATTCATCATCAAACATGTAAGAGAGTGCTGCTGTAAAAATAGCAAATAAAAAAAAGGCAAATCAAAGCCAGTTAACTCTTTAAACCACATTGTGAAACAAAACCTCTAATCTCTGGTGAGTCCAAAAGGGTTAACCTCTTTAATTTTCAGCGTCCTTTTTACTGGAATGTGTACCAAAAATTAATACTTAGGACATCAATGACTCATTTTGTTATGAAGAGGTTACACAATGCAAAAAAGCAAATGGTATTAACAAATTATGCTGATAAATAAAAAAAAACGCAAAGAAAGAGAAAAAAAAGAGAGATAAAGGGCTTTGTTTTGATAGCCAATTGACTGTACTGGAAAGAACTGGGTATGAATTATGCAACCATAATTGAGAATAGAATGGGAATAGTATACTTTTTTTAAGAGGAGCCAGTTCAGGAGTTGAAATGTGAATGGAAGTGCTCTTGGAAGCTATATTATGGAAAGTCCCACTATTCAACAAATAGACCCAACTTATTAGAAAGTTCAAAGCACTGAAAGAAAGTTCAATTATAGACCAGCTGACCATCGTAATAGGCTAATATGCAAACCATCATGAAAAAAAATACTTGAATTTAGAAATACTTGAAGTCAGTTTGAGGCATTTCTATGTCTGTTTATCATGAAATGTTGACACTATGTAAAAGACATCAACCAGATTCAAAAAGTAAAAATGGAGAGTTACAAGGTTTTTTATCGAAATAAAGAACGTGTAGGCCCATACTTAAATATTTCAATTTTATAAATCACATTGATTTACTTAAGTAATGAACAATGATTTCAAAACCCTAATATACATACTAATGTAACGTCCAATAATTTTCCAACAGTTTCTGTTTGATTAATAAAAACAGAGAAATTATGTTAAAGACATAAAACATGTCTTTTTATTCACTCATATATTCTCATAGCTTATTTCATTCTTTCAGTACAATGGCATTTCATGCACAACATGCAGCAGAGCTCACATGTTCTGAGTGCCAGGGAAACATAACACCTATGGTTGCATTATCATTATGATGACCACTGCCAAACAGATTGCAACATGACATCAGAACAATGCAGTACTATTTTACTCTATAATCAAACTTGATATTGATAAAACAAGGTGGCTCAATTGAATACTGAGTGGGACGCAACTGCCTGTTCCCCCATCCTCTTAATAGAATAGCATCACATCAGTTAGCAAGCTTAACAATCAAGTAAGACAGTTATAGGCAGATACGTGGTGCCAGCTTTAGAACACAGCTTTAGAAGTCCACTAAATTTGAAAATCTGAAGCAGACACAATGTTGATTGGCTTTACAAGCAGGGTATCAACCTTAGTGACAGTTTGGACCCCGCAGGAGTGAAAATAATAATAATAATAATAATAATAATAATAATAATAATAATAATAATAATAGTTGAGCAATACAGTGGCTGATTAAGAAATAAATAGATGGGTAATTGCATTTATCAATATCTATTTGGCTTAAAAAATCTTCCCATTCAGCAAATCCATACATTAATATACTGTTCTATTAGCCTAGACATGACAGGAATTTAATATAAGGTCTTTTCCCTGGACCAGGCTGCATTACCTCATCCTCAGGGCCCTCTTAGCAGCTGTCTGGGAGCATCTTTTAAAAAGCCCTCTGGGTAAAGCCCATTCTGGTGGGCCATTCTCTCCAGCTCTGGACGCCCCCTTTTGGGCAGCCTGTGCAACTGCGAAAGCCAAATCTGCTGTATACAAGAACTTTAGTTATGCTTGTATGTGAGGTTACAAGAACTTGTTGCAGCAATAACCCTGAAGAAATAACAAGAAACGGCTGAATGCAAGAGAAGCGGCTTTCAACAGGGTCTCAAAGGTGCAGGACTGTAGGTCAGAGATCCCAGAGACCACCAGCTTTCTACAGAATCCAATCAAATCCAGTGGATGTGGTCAGGAATGCTTCTACATATGTTGTTTCAAGATGTGGGCTTGGCTGTTCTTCTCTACTGCTTGGACACAAAAGCCACCTGCAAGTGCCACCCACCTTCTGACCCACTCTGGTGACTTTCTTCAGGACTATCTCAGAGGTTCCTCAACCGGTGCAAACCAGAGTCTGGATTTAGATCACAATCATTGGCATATAGAGTTGACAAGCAGGTGGTCTCGTGTAACTGAGCTTCCAGAGCAACAAGAACATCCCAAACAGAGGGAGAAAGCAGGGGTTCAACATATTACAGCACTGATGGACACAATCAGTAACGAGCCTTGTTCTCCATCCTTCAAAAGGCAAAATCCGAGCATCTGGAACCAAGATTAAGTCTAGACCTAGGCTGAAGGTTCAAAATTACAATGGAGCCCAAGACTTGGTAACACAAGCCAGAAGATGATCAAGCAGCAGATCATGATCTGCCCTACAAGGGGCAGAGATGGGTGGATGGACAGATATGGAGAAAGAGAGAGAGAGAGACTCACGCTGCTGTTGTGTCCGGTCCAGTAGACCACAGCGTGGTTGTGCGCAGAGTCTCCGGCCAGCGCAAAAGTACTGCTGGTCAGTCTTACTTCGTCCAGCCTCGAACCCGACACGCGTCCGTCGTCGCGGCTCCAGCGGCTGTCCGAGCCGTCCCTGCGGCCGTCCAGCAGCAGCCCGTGGCTCTCGGGGTCGCCCGGGTTTGGTCGGGCAGCGGTGTCCGGTCCCGGCGCGCTTCTCCTGCGCCTGGCCGTCGGTCCCGCGCGCTGGTCTCGGGGCTGCGCACCCTGCTCGCGCGCTCCGGCACTTTCCCAAACAAGCGCGGCCGGTCGAAAGTGGGCGCGAGCGCGATCCACTGACCCCCCCGACGTCAGAAGGGGTCCGAAGCCCTCGCCCGTTTGCTGGAGCCCGGCCGGCCGCGGGCACGAGCCGCAGGTGACTTCGGCCCCGCTGGGACTCAGGAGCAGCGCGGAGCCGAGCCACGCGCACAGAGCCACAGCCCGCGCGCTCTCCATGGTGCTGAAAGTGGGACCAGGAAAGTCACGGCTTCACTTAACACCGCTCTCTCCCTCCACAGCGACGGGAAAGCGCCGTGCGTGCGAGTGTGTGCGTGCGTGTGTGTGTGTGTGTGAGTGTGTGTGTATGAGGGACCCCCCCTCCTCCTCCTCCTCCTCCTCCTCCTCCTCGTGAAGCGGAGAGGCTGTTACAGAGCAACTCGAGCGCCGGTTTGGTGAGAGAGCAGAGCACAGCTCCTCAGCTAAACTGATCACCATCGGGGGGCATCAGATAGAGGAGGGGAGGGAGGGAGGAGCTGAGAGAGAGAGAGAGAGAGAGAGAGAGAGAGAGAGAGAGAGAGAGAGAGAGAGTGAGTGAGAGAGAGAGAATATGAGAAAGTGGAGAGATATAGGGAGAAACAGATAGAGAGAAACAGAGAGAGAGATGGTATGAGAAAAGAGAGATAGAGAGAATAAGAAAAATGACAGCAAGAATATGAGAAAAGATAGAGAAATAAAGAGAAAAAGTGTAACAGCGAGAGAGAATAAGAAAAAGACAGAAAGTAAATGAGAAAAGAGAGAAATAGAGAGAAAAACAGAGTGAAAGAGTGCCAGAATATTAGAAAAAAGAAATAAAGAGAGAATAAGAGAGAGAGAAATATGAGATGAGGGAGTAATAAACCGAGAGAGAGAGAGAGAGAGAGAGAGAGAGAGAGAGAGAGAGAGAGAGAGGAAGAGAGAGAGAGAAATATGAGATGAGGGAGAAATAAACAGAGAGAAGAAAAGAGAGATAAAGAGAGAAGTGAGAAAGATTACAAGCAAAAAGAGAAAAATAGAGTGAAAGAGAGAGAGAGAGAGAGAGAGAGAGAGTGAGAGAGAGAGAGAGAGAGAGAGTGAGAGAGAGAGAGAGACCTACCTCACCATACCTAACTGTTCTGTTGCAATAACTCTTGCTGTATGTTTTCTTCACTAGTAGTGAAATAGAGAAGTATGCATTATATATATATATAAAATATAATATATTATAATATTAGAAATCCACCAAAATATGTATCTGATCTTAGATATTGTCATTGTAGTCATAAGTGTTGTAGCTTTACTTAGTTTGTAATTATTTTTGCTTTTATTGTGATTTTCTTATGTTATTGTTGTAATGCTTTGACAATTGAACTAATTAAAGTAATCCCAATAAATATAATAAATAAAAGTAAAACCACTGAGAGAAAAGAGAGACTTAGTAAAAAGGGAGAGATGTGAGAGAGGGAGGGAGAAAAGAGGAAAAACAATAAACTAAGAGAGAGGAGAAAAGAGTGAGAGTATGTGAGAGAAATAGAGAGATGGACAGAAAAGCACTGAGAGAGAAAGCGAGAGAGACTTTTACACTTTTTTTTAAAACATCAAACCCAAAACACATTTCAGCCCCTACAATTGCCCCCCACCCATCCCCACCCCCAAGTTCCAAATGCACAAACCAAACCCTTAATGCACACAGCGAGATCAGTCTGAATGTTCAGTACATCATTCAGCAGTTTGCAATACTCAAACCCAGCACTAAGACGTGATCTGACCAGTGCCCTGAACAGGAGCGCAGGGTCAGTCCTACTCTCACTTCGAATGTTATTACACCTTGAGAGCACAATGGTTTTAGTGGCCAAGGCCCCTTGAATTATTTCCACTGATCTCCAGTTCTTTTGGGCACAGGTAGGAAACGTGGAACCATGCTTTAATGGTACCCCTTGCTACTGGTGGTCTCTTATGTGCCTCACCTCTCCCTAATGTGCCTCACCTTGATCCCCACAGAGAGAAAGAATGAAAAAAGAGAGACACTGTGAAAGATTATTACAGGGAAATGAGGGAATAGAGAGAGAGAGAGAGAGAGAGAGAGAGAGAGAGAGAGAGAGAGAGTAAAAGAAGGAGACACAGCAAGAGAATGAAAGAAGGGACATGGAAAGACAAATACAGGAAATGAGAGAAAGTACTGTTAAACCAGCATCCATCAATCTGGAAACTAGCAGCTGATAATGAGGTAATTCAGCCTCTCAATGCTGATGAAATTCACTCATACGCAGACACTGCTGTTGCTGACTGTTGAAGAGGATCCCTAAACTACATTGACATATTGGTGGAGAGCGCAGGACACATAATGTGAGGTAAATCTGGATGATCTGTTTAAACAAATTGAGCAGAACATCTCACCACTCTGGTGTTCCATTAGCAATGTCATCTGTACATTTTGACAGCAGTCAGGTAATATTCATCTGGAAGATGTTTGTATACCATAAGAAATTTTTCTAACAACCCGAGATCGTTCCATTTCCATAACCAGGTTCATAACTCAGGATTAGAGTAACCTACAGACATGATATCATATCATCATTCACAGATCATAAGAAACTACAAGACTAATTCTATTCTAATATCTATCTATCTATCTATCTATCTATCTATCTATCTATCTATCTATCTATCTATCTATCTATCTATCTATCTATCTATCTATCTATCTATCTCTCTCTCTCTCTGTGTCTATATATATATATAAGGATATAATTGCTGTTCACAAAACAGCTACACTTCACTAATTTCTAACTGATTTAAATCCCAATTTAAATACCAAAGAAGCTCTGTCCTCATGTACGTTCTCAGTCTGCATGCAGACTCTGACTGATCAGTGAGAGGGAGAAGGACTGATAATGTCATCGACACAGAAATCGGGTAAAAGAGGAAATTAAGAAGGAAGGGGGTCCTTTGTTCACACAGTGTTCAAATTTCAGAATAAAGGTAATGAGATTGGATTATACTGATAAAGAAATAATAAAAATAATAAAAGAAAATTAAGGTTGTTTTTTATTTGAATTGCTATCAAGTATTTTAAAAATGTATTATTATAATTATTAGTGTCAATCTAACCATTACAAATCTAAATTATTATCTAGGTGATCAATTTCCAACAGGATTTCTGAGTAAAGTGATTTGATTTATTATCAAAGAAAACACAAAAACTGAAGGTGCAAATTAATTTTTGTATCAAAACATGGTCAAATTTACTGAAATATCTATTAATATTCACATCTCAGATGAAGACAAACGAGTATCCTAGGATCGCTTGAAAATATCTGACACATGTGACTGTCTCCTATAAACACTTTTCTCATTTTTTTTAGTGAATAATAAACCAGGGTTCTAAAGGTTAAATGTGTCTGAGACGTCCTAGAGCTGCTGTCTTCACTGTTTAATCGTGGTGGGTACAGTGATGCACCATTCTTAAGCATATAAATCTGATTCAAGTTTTCAACATCAATCTGATGCCAACCTTTCATTATATAAAGGGTTCTTTGAGTGTTCATGGTTCTATATAGAACCGTTTTTTCTTTACTGAAGAACCCTTAAAGAACCCTAGTTTTTAACTGTGTATAGGGCTCTCCACCGATATCCTACATTACATACTGACTGAAAATGATGCCTTTAACTTTAGTTTCCAACCCATTAAAAAAGAAACTGAGGGTGAAACTGAAAACCTATCATTTCCATCTCAAGTTTTGTGGGCTGGCAATGACGTGTTGCAGTAATGACCATTTTCAGCTTTTCCCAGAAAAAATATCATAGGTCATGAATTCCACAGCACTCAACAACTTGAATAAGATACACTTTACTGAAGTCTTTTATTTTCTTTCTTAAATTTATAGTATTGCTATATTGTCAAATGTTGTAAATTGAAATTAGGCTGAATAAATCCACCCCACGATCAAGAGGAAAATGTGATTAAAGTACTCACTTTACCAGATGTCTAATGTTTTATCTTCAAGGAAAGATCATAGGTTGCTACGGTAATGCTGGTGATGTTGGGATGGTAATGTCTATATCATTCACGACACCACTGCAAATGAAGGCAAGGACGTTTTGGTCAGAACTAGGTTGTGGCAATTTGATGAAATTACTGTCCTGCTTCACTCAGTCCAATGATTCACCCCCCTCTCAGTCTGTCAAATGGACAAAATGTCTTAAAGTGAATCATAGAGGAATGTCTAGCAGTTAACAGTCTTTAACTTTTTAAAGGGCATTGGGGAAAACATTTACGTCCTTTTGCCAAGACCCCATTTCTAATCAGAGCACATCTGTAATTATTTACATTCATTTAACTGTAATTATCTGACATAACTGTGTACCAAACTGGATGTATTTTTTTATATGATAAAAACAAAGATTGGGAATATATATATATATATATATTTTTTTTTTTACTAAAGCAGAGAAACTCTGGTTTGGGTACAAGGTAGCAAAATAGCAAAATATTAAAGTATTATATTTTATATAAATAATTTTAATTATATTAAAATATTACCTAAGTTTTTTTATTTTGAAGTAAAGTAGTTCTAACATACATACCATTAGGGATGGACTAGCCATTGGGAGAGCTGGGAAAAATCCTGGTGGGGCATTATGGGTGTAGGCCACAAAGAGGGTGAAGGGTCCAATAGATGGAAGGCAGTTCTGCCTCTAAGGCATAAAAAGCACAATTGGTTCAGAGAATAACCAATTAAAATAACATATTGGTGTACAAACCCCCCTGATTGGATGAACCTGATCAAAGGGGCTGGTTGAATTAAGTTGCCAGTCCAGCCCTGCATACCGTATAACTTAGGAAGTTATAGTTAAAGTTCCCCTGATTGAATCACCCAAAATTAACTCACAGAGAGTGTCAGGCTAAGTACAGCCTTCACACCACAGGGTGTTCCAATCAAGAATTCTTACTGAGCACAAAAGGAAAAGTCCAGTTTACCCACATAAGGTTCAGATTTTCTTTTGTAACAAAATTGTGGCTGCTCAAATAATTAAAACATTAATCAAAACCATAAACATGTCAGGATGTGCCCTGCCCTCCTCTGCCCTCCTCACCAGAGACCAGAACCGTGTGTGTGTGTGTGTGTGTGTGTGTGTGTGTGTGTGTGTGTGTGTGTGTGTGTGTGTGCGTTCTTCCCTCGAGCCGAAGTACACGGAGCATCACAGAGTTTTCTCACGTGTGCGCACTCTCGTGACATTTATCCTTTTGTCAGGCACGCACACAGATGCAGTGGGCAGACAAGGCGTGCTGTGTGGGCAGGAGGGTCACTGTGGTGGGCAACAGGGTGGAGGAAAGGGTTGTGTATGCACGTGCAATTGTGTGTTTGTGTGTGTGGCCATACTCACATCTTTGAAGGGGACTAAATGTCTTAAGATGTGCAACCAACATTCATCAGGTAATCACGAGGAAGCGGTTTTGTATGTGCTTTGATTTTAAAGACATTTTATTGGAATTCTATGGTTTAACGCTGAGGGATGAAATCAGAGGGTTAAAATCAAAATAAGGTTAGGATTTGTGAAGCAGCAGTTTAGAGAACATCTGGTCAACCTGGGGGGGGTCTCTTTTTACCCCATGTGCAAAATCACTACTCAAAATTGTTTTGAAGGCAGCTCTGCCTTTGAGGCAGAAGAAACGCAAGAATAAACAATTAAAATAACCAGTAGGCTGAGCTTTACAAAGGCGTATCTGCTCCCCGAAGCTCAGAGTGGATGTGCTGCATGAAAGATAAAATGCAGTGCAGACAATGCTGTTGCTCATGTTCACTAGCTAGGTTAGTATTTTTAATCATTTGTCTGCACAGCATTACTTAGCTAAGTAATAAGCAAGCAACTGAAGAAAATGCTGCCTTAGAAACTAGCTGGCTACTAACTAGTAGCTAAACTAGTACTAAACTAGTTTTCCGTGCAGTTTTCTAAGCACCGCATGGAAAAAAGATCAAACAGTAACAACAAAATCTCCAACTTAATTGCACCCATTTCATGCGACGCATGCACACATGCTGTCTACATGTCTCCTCCCACATTGCTACCAAGTGTTATCGTGCTGGCTATGGGTCTTGTCCAGGTTTTGAAGTTGGGCCTGAGATGTTTGAACTTTTAACTCTAATGCAGTTTGCTTTCTTCAGCTCTTCTTCTTTTTTTTCTGTTTCATTTTCCCTGTAAGAGCTGCCTGATTAGTTCCACACCATTTAAGACCCACAGTCTTGAATCGTGTCTCACAGTGACGTGATTGTGACAGGATAGACACAAACACTGGTGGCTTTTTCCAGCTCTAAATCAAGAGCAAAGCTTGAGTCTCTCTCAAGGAAGGAAGCTGTAAGTGCTGTTCAAGCTGTAAGTGGGGGGTCCACCAGAATTTGATCGCTTGTTAGGAGGACTCTGGATCTTTTCATTTTCTTTTCCTATTCATTCCTCAGGCAAGTGGATTATCCCACATCTAATCGCTACATAAAAATTTCCTGGAAAGTGAAACATGGAAATTAAATAAACAAAGCGTGGCCTCTGACTTAGGCACAAACATAAAAGGCTTGAAAACTAAAATCCACAAAACCCATCCTGAATCACATCCACAAAGAAGCTTATACTCACTTATTTCAGCAAACTCACACACCCAGGGGAAAATGAGGAGACATATTGATTACACCAGTAGGCTTAGCATATGATTTATACCTCATTCAAATCAATGGACTGATAGATTTTTCATCTCACACTGTCGGAGACACTCCTAGCCACCCCACTGGCTACAGCAAAGATCATCTCTCTACACTGGGCAGCAGCCTGGTGGCCTGTTTCACCTCCGATGCAAGAAAAGTATCCGAAATGAAGGCAGTGACATATTTCAAGCAATTTCTATTTTACTTTTGATCAATATGGCTTGTTGATCACAAAAACAGAACGTCTCACATTATTAGAATATTTCATAATATTGAACAAAAAGAAAATACATTACAGAAATGACCAATGTCAAGTGTATTCATTTATACACTCAAAACATGTTTGGGGCTCTTTTACCATGAATTATTACATAAATGGGATGTGACTTGGAGCCAATCAGTTTGAGGCGCTGATGTTGGTTGCTCTCATAATGGCCTTCAGGTCATCTGTACTGCTGGGTCAGGTGTTTTACATCTTCCTTTTGAGAGTTTCCCATAGATACCAGAGAGCTGAACTGCCAATCATGCACAGTAATATTATGGTCAGCAAACCATTTTCTAGTAGTTCTGAAAATCCAAACTGGTGACTGTAGACGACAAAGTGTTTCTCTGCTGGTTTCTCACAAACAGCAATTGAACATATTAACTGACTTTAATCTTTTAAAAATGGGTTCCAACATTGAACCTGATATTTAAGAATTGAGTCTTGATATTAAAGATAATATTGAAGAAATGAGTCTGCAGTTTTTCTTTACATAAAATAAATAAATAAATAAACAAGTAAATAAGTAAATAAGTAAATAAGTAAATAAGTAAATAAATAAATAAATAAATAAATAAATGAAATTAATCACCTTCCCTATCTATCTATCTATCTATCTATCTATCTATCTATCTATCTATCTATCTATCTATCTATCTATCTATCTATCTAGAAATTTAAAATGTGTATAATGTTTACAGAGAAACAAATGTAAAAAGAATTAAAGACATTTTAGAATGAAAACAAAATGTATACGTTTCTGTGGAATTTCTTGCAATGAGGATTAAGCTCTGTCACCATCAAGCCGTCTCTCAGCTCTTGCACCTTGTGGGTCTGAAACCTGACACTTCTTAGGTCTTGCGAAATTACAATGGCATACATTGTGATGTGCCAGTGAAGTCTACTCAAGTTGGAAAAAAAACTGGTACACACTGCCCGAGCCAGGCAGCGATTTGTCCGTGCAAGCCCGGGTTAAGTCGAACAAGCCTAATATCTGTGTAGGTGATGTTATTAGTCTTATCCACTCTCTCTTATCAGTGAGAGTCTGTATGTAGGTTGAGCACGGACATGTCGACAGAGTAATAAACATGCACTGAAAATACCTTTGGCATCTAACCTGGGATTTAACTCAGTTGGAAATGAGTGAATTTTTGCTGTTGTTTTTTTTTTTTTACTGAATTACTCACTGATGATTCATCACACAATGATGAACATCATCCCACCTCTGTGTGTCATGTCTGTAGGTTACTCTTACCCTGAGATATGAAGTCTGGAAAAATAGCATGTAATTGCCCACAAAGTGTGGATCTCAGGTTCTTAAAGTTAACTTCAACTCAAAACCTAAACATAACCTTATCACAACAATATTTATGTTATTTATAGTCAAGTTGATTAAGTCTGAATCCAAAAATCAGTGGAAATATCAATGTCATTCCATGATTCTAAAATGACTTGACGGTTCCTTTCTTTTGCCTTGTTAATGGACCTTGGAGAAACACAAAGCAGTCCCTAGACACTCTTATCAGAAACTCCTTTTGACCCCAGTCAGCTGTCTGTGCAGCTCAGAAAAATGTATTATAATCCACAGCTTAGACAAAGTCACGACGTGCTGTTCATTACTTTGACTAATTTTCACTCTGCTGCGTTTATCTTGAGACAAAGGCAACCTGGGAATAATTTGAAAAGGGCAGCTGTGATTCACCAAGCTCTATATGCAGATGTGTTGGACTTTATCATCATCTGTACCATACGTATCCAAAAGTATCCAGACATCCCTCAGTGAAGTCTGCTACGTTGTTCTCAATGCTAACATAAGAGTTTAACTTTCTCTTCATCAATAGAAATGCACCCTCGTGAGCAGTTCAGCAGTGAGCTTAAATTCAAGTTTGGATAAATAACTAATCAGACAGTATCTCATATACATAGATAGATAGATAGATAGATAGATAGATAGATAGATAGATAGATAGATAGATAGATAGATATAATAGCAACCCTTCAGTAATACAGAAGGGTGATATATTTCACTTTAAATATGTTTACATAAAATATATATTATATATTTATATTAAATATATGATTCAATTAAATTATTTGATTAAAAAATATTCTGAACAGAGAAAATGTCTCTTTGGAGATAGTAGTTATAGGGAACATTTATTATTATTAAATTATTATTTCATTTTTTCTACATAAATAACCTTTACATTGGTGTCCAAAAATAGATTAACATGGGTGTGATGTTGGGAGAAAGAGCCATCTATTCACCAAGCGAGAGCAGGGGCTCTCAGACTCCTCCTAGTGTTTGCACATTTGACCACTAAACCACTTGGACCCTCTCTGTTCCTTTAATGACATTCCCCGTCTGTTGTCTATTTGCTTTGTTTATATTTGTGTCTAAACATTTCTACCTGTGCCTCATTTTTAGCCCCACCCTCTAGTTATGCCCCCCAGGCACTAATACACACTAATACACCCATGTTAGTGTCTTTGTCTTCCACTGTTGCTATGTGACTGCGAGAGAAAACATTGATCAACCAAGTGTGATGCAAAGGGATGCAGTTGAACTACTATGGGCTTTAGACAGATATATGCCATTCAAAATGATTTTTAATGTCTTAGTTTGAAGATATGCCTGCAATGGGTTTAAACGTGAGTAGCATGACTATGAAAGTTTAATGATGTTTACATATTATATCACTTCCTTTACTTTTAAAATGTGAGAAAATGTTTTCAAGCACATTTAGATTAGGAAATTCATGAGTACTGACCTGGAAGCACCTCATTTTCAAAAATGAAACAAGTTACACTTATATATCACCTTTCTAGATACCCAAGGATGCATTACAATCAGCACTCTTCACAGTCGCACTCAGCACTCAACCAACACATATTAGTGAGAAGCAGCAGCCAATCTGGGAAAGTGTACTCTCAGCCAGAAACAAGCATCCCCCTACAGGACTGCATCAACCACTGGGGGCTGTCAATCTATCTGGTTCTTACATTCATGCACACACATACACACTCATTTACACACCCTCATGACAGGAAACCGGGGTCTCCAAAGGAAACCCACACAGAGATGGGGAGAACATGGAAACTTCACTTAGATAGGGCCCTGAACCCAAGAACCCAAGCCACCAGTCACTGGTCTCAGTAGAATTCCAACTCTAACTACCAACTAACCTTAAACTAAAGAGACATCCTCATAATCCTCATGAAAGGCCGTATAATGAATTACACTGACATACCAAAAGTCATGGGATATCAGTATGTAAACCGCTTGGAAATGCCATCATAGAAGGCATTACCACCCACAATGGACAGCACAGTGGGTGCTTAATGTACATCAGTGCAGTGAGACTTAGAGAATCAGAACTCTGGTTCTCCAGTTGTCCTTTTTTCTACCACTTTTAGTAGGTACTGAGCACTGCAAACCAATATCACCCCATAAGATATGCCTCATGATATGTCCTAACCCAGTTGTCAAGCCATCACTGTTTGGTCCCTATGCTTATGATTGTTCCTGCTATCAACACGTCAGCTTTAAGAACTGATTGTTCACTTGCCACCTCTTGACAGGTGCCATGGTAATGGAATAATCGATGTCATTCACTTCACTTGTCAGTGATTTAAGTGTAATGGCTGGTTGGTGTACGCCTGCATCCAGCTGCACTTACTTTACATTGCATTGAATTAATACACCAAAACATTTTAGATGGCAATCCTTCTTTTAACTTAATACATTAGAATGAAAATACTCCTTTTTTCAGTGCAATTTAGACTGATATTTACTATTATCATATAAAAAAAAGATGGTTAGACTAATATGGGCAATATTTATTGAGCTATATATACAGAACATCTTGGCATGGAGGTGTAGAGGTTCTTAATGGTGTCCTGTGATAATCCATGCCGAGCATGAACATTCTCATTCAGTTCCTGCAGATTTTGTGGGAGGGGTTGATAGCACATCAGCATCCCAAACATTTTCAATCAGGCACAGGTCTGGTGAAGCAACTTGTCACGGCATAGTATCTGTGCCTTCAAGAGGAGACAGCAGCAGTATGTGGAGGATTTTTGTCCTTTTGGAACAGGGTATAGGAGGTAGGTTCAGTGTTTGCAGAACCTCATTCAGTCATTGTAAAAGTGTTTGTAATGAAGACCAAAGGTGATCATTATCCGAGAAGGCATTCCAAACTGTGACAGTCGTTCTGTAACTGATATGTTACAACAAATGTTGATCTTGGTACAGACCATAGTGGCTCTATATTGGTCGTCCCCACAGTGTAGAATTTGAATCCCCAGATGGGCAAGCACACCACTCTACATTAACATGAGTGCTTGGGCAAGACTCCTAATCCTACTTTCAAGTGCATGTAAAACATTTTTCAAATGTAAGTCACTTTGGGTCAGAGCATCAGCCAAATGTCATACGTGTACCAAGATATAGACCCTATGAAGCAGTACATACATTACTATTATGCGTGATTATCTAGCATACATTGCTAATGGGCAATTTAAAAGGCTGCAGAAAGCTTCCTGTGACAGAACAAACCCTGCAGTCTATAACAGGCTCTTCTAACTTTTTAATGGCTGCCCCTTCGCTCTCCATTGATTCCCATCAAGGTTGCATTCTGGTGACAAATGCCACTTTCGGTCTCAGTGATTAGGCTTCTATGCGTTCGCGGTGAGGACGACATAAACTGAGCACTCTGCACTACGGTTGGAGTGTGTTTTATATTCTGCAGCACTTAACCCAATGATTAGGACCAACTTACAGCAAATGTCAAAAACACTTCGGAATGTCCTGCTGTGTATTTAGCCATTCAAAGGCTCCAGTGCTTCTCCAGCATGAACAGTAACAATGATACAAGAAAGAGTGGTTGGTTTCAATACAACCAGAAGATAAAACGCACTTCAGGTGTGATGAAACTCTCTACAGCTGTGAAGAATTGCAGAATTAGGTAAATGCAATAAGTCTTATTTAGAGTGGTGCTGTGACTTGTATTACCATCTCTAGCAATTTCAAATTTTATTTTTGACACTTATAACCTGAGATCTGCACTTTGCGGGCAGTTACATACAGTTTTCTAGGCAGCATATCTCAGGATCCGAGTAACCTACAGACATGATACACATATCATAAAAAACTAGCCTATCTGTGATAAATATTCAGTGATTAATCAAGCTTGAAATTCTCTTGTTTCCAAATGAATTACATCCCAGTTCAAATGCAAAAGCAGCCTTGCACTGCATGTTTACTGCTCTGCCACTGAGCCAATGAGGGTTGAGTTTATAGAACTCATTGTGAGAAACCTCCTTAAGTAGCTGCAGGATGACAAGAAACTGGCGAGTCAACCTCCAGGTCTGTCACATAGCCTTAATCCTTTTAATTTCCTTTTGCTCTTCTACTTGGGTCATTTACATTACTGAAGGAGTGTGTGCCAATATTCATTTAGCAGCACTGTTCAGAGGAGTGACACTGTGTTTGTGTGAACACAGTTTGAACACTTCTCTACCAATTAGCTTGCACAACCAAAACGAACTGTTGCATAATATGATAAAATGTGATAAAAGAAGACCTCTATGAGTATTAAGAGCCTTTAAGTTGTTAAAGAACTTTGCAAATTAATAAGGTTATTTGAGCCTTTAAATATTACAATACACTCAAAAGTTCTTAAGAGAAACAGAAGTAGTTTTTCATAGCTTTGCTCAATAAACCCTTTGTAGCACCAGATCTGCATACACATACAATTCACATTACTTCCTTGTGTGTTGGTGTTATGACCCCAAAGGGGCCTGCATTTGGTGAACGAAGCAGTTAGAAACAAATCTTAAAATCAATTCCTCAATATCCACATGTCAACAGGGAGACTTAATTATTGAGCAGGACTAGCCATGGTGAAATTGCAGAGAAGAATTGGAATTACCCTCCTCCATCTCATATGTTCCATATATGCAAAGTAAACCATATATGCAAGTCTGTTTGAGATTGGTTAATAATTTGACATGTGTTGTGGCAAATGTGTGATTGTTTAGTAATACAAATTGTGGATTGATTATTGCTATACCATCCTTACATTTCATTACTGTGTGTAATAATTTTGTTTTGGAATATCACTTCAAATCTTTTCTGTTCTCTACCTCCACTTTCCACATTTCTTGTTGCATCTGTTAGGCACCACAGCATACCTTTTGTGCCCACAGAGAAGCAGCGCATGTTGTTCTGCTTAGTTCTTTTAGCTGAACAGATGAAGATGGAGTAATGGGGTGCTAAAGAAGTGCCTCATATAGACTGATAGATGTTCAGACAAGGTCCAGGCAATGGCACCATTTTTCAAACAGGAATTCTCAAGCGATAACAGACACACTGATGCTATTTCTACAAGTTTCAGTTTTTAATTATTATGAAAATGAATAGAAAATCATCTAATGCATCTTTAAAATCTAAGTTCCACAGATATTACATGCACTCCAAGAATTTTAGATATTACATGCCGTATATTCAGCAACTGAAAACTGCAGTACTTTTTAAGCAGGTGAGAAATCTGTTAAAATAATAATTTAGAAGTGCAGAGATCATACCAAGCAAATAAATCAGGTGAATGGGAATATTTGCTCAGAGAAGCTGAGAGATGACCAGTGGTTAGGAGTTCTTTGTCTCTGAGAAAGATGACCTTATCTTAATACCTGACAGTCTCTCAGTGGAGTTGGCAGATATGTCAAAAGGCAAAGTTTCATTATCCTCAGTCACAGACATGGATATCACCTCACCTCCCCTGTTAATTAACATCACTTTCTTACCAATCCTAACATTAGACACCGGCTGGAAAAAGATGGAAAAAGCATTTCTTCCATATTCACCTGCAGGTTAGCCACAAAACCTGTAATTGTAATGTAACAACTGCTGAGCATTTGTAATTGATCATATGGAAATATTATATATATGGCCATATATGCACAGATACCATAAAGGATTTGGATTTTCTGAATAATTTATGGAAAGATACTAGTGTGTCTCAAAAATTTGAACATTGTGAAAAGGTTTTTATTTTATTTTATTTAACTTAATTCAAAACTTAATTGTCATATTTTATATTAATTCCATTTATAGTGATTTATGAGAGTTTCAAGATTTTGTTTTAGTTTCTACATTGATTTGAGATTCTGGATTCTGGAGATTCTTGAAGCCCACATATTCTATTTTTTGCTATATATCCTGGGTGTATATATATATATATATAGCTAAAAAAAGTCTATGTGGGCTCCAAGTGGCTGGTGCTAGCATTATGATTCCAGGATCGCAGATTTGAACTTGGTTCTATGCTATTTGCTATATGCTATTTCTATGCTATATGCAAAATATCTAGGT
The DNA here is from genome assembly GCA_034509495.1 of Acestrorhynchus altus. NCBI lineage: Eukaryota > Metazoa > Chordata > Actinopteri > Characiformes > Acestrorhynchidae > Acestrorhynchus > Acestrorhynchus altus. The sequence continues at coordinate 41,733,250 of CM067502.1, forward strand.
GTATAGGCATCTGTAAGCCATTATATATACAATATATCTAGTTTATGAAGGAATTCCATACATTATAATATATATATTAGAATGTATGGAATTCCTTCATAAACTATATATATATATATATATTGTATATATTGTATGTGTATGTATGTATGTATTGTTATGGGAATGCATATTCCAATACATTTGTTTTTTACATTTTAGAGAAACTGTCCATCTTTTAAAATTGTAACATCATAGGAACCATATCACAGTGAATATTTTGCATACTTTTTGTATATATACACTTACCTGCAAAGGCTGGCTATTTTTAAATACCTGCTTTTGTAATGTCACAAAACAATAACGTGTTTGCATATATTCATCTACTCAGCCTGCAGCAGGCCAGCTACCCTTATTCAGGTCAAAGTTACAATGAGTGTTTTAGCCTGGAATCTGTTTTGAATAAGAAATAACACAGGCAGGGTTTTCAGATCAGAGGGCATCCACATATCAGTCTCAATCAAAAGTACTAAAACAGCATGTTTAATCCTAAGAGAATATGACAGGCTGTAAAATGGTCAAGTGAAAGTGGTTTAGGGCTGGGATTTTTTTTGTATATATAAAGTCCACATGTACACTTCAGGGAAAAATCTGAATTCAATTGAACTTCTCTGGGATGTGGTAAAAAAAAAAGGCACGCAGCTAAGACGTGCACTGAAAGCCATCTGGAGCAGCCATGGCCTGGTGGATAGGGAACCAGCCTTTTGACTGAAAGGTTGCTGGAAGGTTGAAGGTTGTCCTTGAACAAGGCACTTAACTCCACAGCTGCATCCCGCAGGTACAATGTCTACACACAGGAAGCACCAGATTTAAAATTCCAACATATAAATAAATGTTAATATTCTTCTATTATGGATATTTAGATGTGGATACTGTAATTCCAAAATTTGCATAGTATACTACATATGAAGTAGTGTTTGATCGTAGTTTTAACGGTTTGATTATGTATTATGAGGTCCTGTGGCCTCATACAGGGCAAGCATGCTCATATATTTCTATTTGAATATATTTTTATCCATCACATGAGACTAAACTTTAAACATCTGGTCATAGTTAAACAAGAAAACAGATTGTCTCAAAGCTTAATGTTTTGAATGCATAATATATTGAAAATATTTTGAATTAATTAATATTTGTGGGCTAATAATCAACTATTTAGACTCTGAACTCTCAGATCTAGGAGTGCAGTTAATTATGTAGATCTTTTTGCACACCGGCTTTCTCTTAAATTCTGTCAAAATAATATAGTCACAATATTTTATATTTATAAAGATTAAAATCAGCATTTTAATCTCACATTTCCATAAAGTCAGCATCATTTTCTATTCTCTAAGCTGTGAATTATTTAGCTCTTAGACACTGTAAATATACTGATTGTTAGTAGTGTTATTTGTGTTTCAAAGTGGAAATATTGTGTGAAATGTTTCATTTATATTCAAATTTAATTTTTCAAGATGGCACCACAGAAATGGCAGCCTGTTACAGTTGCTGAATTGAAAATCGTTTACTCCACCAATCAGCTGTTACCACTTAGCAACGCAGTGGTGCTGCTGCACAAGATATCTCCCATGAGCTGAGGAAAAAGAGGCATGGAAGGTGGGCTGGAGCACTGTGTCATGCGCAGTGAAGATGCTACAAGCATTGTTATGGGAAATGTGAGATCACTTCTCAACAATATGGATGAGCTCATGGCACTAATGTAGCATCAGAAAGAGTTTAGAGACAATAAAATACTGGACCTGTTTTATGCCAACTTAACGGACGCATTGAACTCCTCACTGTTCCCTCAGCTTGGAAGATTTGATCATAATGTAATTCGTTTTCTGTCTGTGTACAAACCACTTGTACACAGAGAACCAGCAGTGACTCACATGGTGAAGAAATCGAGTCTGAAGAGGCTCTGCAGGACACTGTGGGAGGAACTGAGTGATCCAAATGGGAAGATATTGACAGTCTCACCCACTGTTAACTTCTGTGTGGAAAACACTGTACCCACTAAGACCATTCTGTGTTTGTCCAACCACAAGGCAAAGATCAATCCTGAATTAAAGGATCTCCTAAAAGAGAAGAAGAAGGCCTTCAGATCAGGTAACAAGGTGAGCTGATACCTGTTCATAGGGAGTTGAGAAGGAGAATGAGAGAGGGGAAAAACAACTACAGGAGGAAGCTGGAGTTACAGCATGAAAATGTCAGTGGAGTTTGAAATGGCCTTACAGTCATTCGTTGGGGGGAGGTGATCACTCACTTGCCCCTCACCCCACACAGACATCCCTGCTGAACTTCTCCTTTCAACCTCTATCGGCTCACTGGTACCCCCGAATTTTTCACCAGCTTGCAACTCCAATATGCCAACTACACCCTCCAGCACCCAGCCCCATATTCCATGCCCTTCACAATGGCCCAGATGAGGAATGCACTGAGGAAATCGACACAAAAAACGCTGTAGGTCCGGATTGCATTGGCATCAGGCTTCTAAAGTCTTGCGCTGTTACTCTTCACCCATGTATACTGCTGACTTCATGTACAGCTCACCAACCTGTTACCTCTAGAAGTTTTCTGATGACTCCAAGATCGTTGGCTTCTTAAATAGGACAGCGAGAACAGAGAACAGATTGAGGACTTTGTGGACTGGTGTCTGCAGAACCACTTCCAGACAAATGTGGGGAAGAACTGGTGGTGGATTTCCACAGGTGTAGAAATGTCTATGAGTAAACATCCAGGGAGTGTTAATTGAGAGAGTGGACTCTTATCTTATCTCATCTCAGTACATGGGTGTTCACTTAAATACAAAACTGGACTGGTCAGATAAAACCACTGCATTTTACTAAAAAGACCAGAGAAAACTCCACCTACTGAGGGAATTGAGGTGATTTGGAATGCAGGTAGCACTCCTGAGGACCATCTTTGACACAGCAGTGGCATCTACCATCTTTTATGGTGTGGTCTGCGGGGGCAGCAGTATTTCAGTGGTAGACAGGAAGAGACTGAACAAACTCATTAAGAAGGCCAGTTTTGTCTGAGGAAGCCCATTAGACTTAGTATAGGTGGTGGGAGACAGAAGGACATTAGCCTAGCTGGAATCCATGCTGCAGAATGACTCCCACCCCATGTATGAGACACTGGCAGCACTGGGCAGCTCCTTCAGTGACAGCCTGTTTCACTCTAAGTGTGTGAAGAAACAGTACAGCAGGTCCTTCTTTCCTGCTGATGTTAGACTTTACAACCAGCTCTGCTCTTAGCAGGTCACAGATGCACAAACTTAAACCCACACATTATTAGAGTTTTTCAATTCAGCATAATGTGCTTCTCCCCACGTGCAATTATCTGTAATTCATCTGTATGTATTGTTTGATTTGTTTATTATTTATAATGTTGTAAACACTATACTGTATATACTAAACTATACTATACTGTATGTATTTATTGTACTGAGTGCTTTGCTATTCCTTTGCTTCTGTAACAAGTAATTTGTATCTTATCTTATCTTATCTTATCTTATCTTATCTTATCTTATCTCATTTTATATTATCTTACCTTATATTATATTATATTATATTATATTATATTATATTATATTATATTATATTATATTATATTATATTATTGTACTAATATAATTTAATACTGGTTGTTGCCAAAATCTATAAAAACCTAGAAACCTTACAGCTAATATCATTACTATAAATTTCTGTAGTCTGGTTCTCTAATTAACGATATTAATGATTTGAAAATACATGAGACTGATTTTATTTCTTAGTTAAACTAGTTATTTAATACCATATTTTCCGGACTATAAGCCGCTACTTTTTTTTCCACGCTTTAAACCATGTGGCTTATAATGAGATGCAGTTTTTCTTCTTATATATGTTATTTTCCAGGGTTTTGTTGTTTTTTTTTAACTTTGCGGGTGCGGCTTATATTCTGGTGTGGCTTATAGTCCGGAAAATGTGGTAATTAAAAATCAGAGGCTGTGTATAAAAAGTCTACATTTTACAAATTATCAAAGTGTAACCAGTCCTTAACAAAACATTCCAACATGGACCAGAAAAGAAGAAGAAGAAAAAGAAAAGAATGTGTTTTCATGCACTCAACAACTAAAAAAATCAGTTTTGGTCAGTAATCTGACTTTGACATGTTTATATGCGCTTGATCAGATTATAGAAAACCCAATTATGATTGATTGGTTGATTTCTTTATTTTCCACATTACATACATATTTCCATGTTCTGTGACCTGCTTGCATGTCATGGTCATGTCCTCCCATCCACTGGGGGCAGGACTCTTTAGTCAAATACATATAACCCACCCTTTCATGCACGTGAATACGAATGCAAACAAAAAGGGATTCATTAGCAGAAAGTCATGCACACGAACTAAGGTTACTAAGGTTACAGTTAAGGTTAGGGTTAGGCTAAGACCTAGGTTTTGGATAGGTTTAGATTGAGATGTAGGTTCAGATCATATAATTACACTGCTTAGTTCTTAACAATCTCTGTCATTTCTGCATGTCTGCATTATGTCAGTAATTTACTATACAGTGCACAACTCTTGAAACCACACTGGCCCGGGCCTGTGCCCCATGCGGCTGTACACACAAATATACACATGCATATGTATTGATCTGCTTGCAGAACCATCCCATGAAAGACTAGTCTGACATCCTTTTGTACACACATCTAAAAATACTATTTGCTGAATGTGTATTTCCGTTCACACCCACAACAATACAAAATTTTGTGCTACATCTGTTCTTGGCAAATAAAGCCACCGATCCAGATTCGGGTCACCAGACACCTGAACCCTTACTGGTTTTATATAGGAAGAATCTGGATTGCTTTTCTTCCAGCAGTTAAAGTTACAAGCTGACTGAGATAAACTGATCTTACATCAGTGATGAGCTGCGGAGCACAAGTTTCTTACTAGTGCTGCACTAAATCAAGATGATTTTAAGAGTTTTAGCCTGTCAGACTGCTCCTCCATCTAGTGAAGGCTGCCTGAAGCGACTCCGTTTGATCCTCTGTTCTGATCGAAGCCCAGCTAAAACACAAAGAGACGAGAGCACATCTGCACACAACAGAAGGGTTATAATAAAACTCACTCGGCCAAGAAATAATGCAAAGTTCATCAAAGGCATTTGTCAAAACAAGGGCTGGTGAGGAACCAAGGGACAGGCTAAATGTGTGGTGAGAAAGTGTGTGTGTGTGTGTGTGTGTGTGAGAGAGAGAGAGAGAGAGAGAGAGAGAGAGAGAGAGAGAGAGAGACAGCAATATAAATGTTGACATTTTGAGATGGCTCATATGGATAAACCTGGCACTTCATGTCTCTAAAGGTTAAAGTCGAGTAAACTCTACTTGGCGGCAGCCATGATTGACCTTTGAGTCTAAATCTGAGACTCACAAATAAACATTTACTTTAATATTGAAGCACATGAAACAACTGAGCTAATCTTAGTATCCATTCTCGCACTATGAGCTCCTTCCTCCATGACTGTTGCGGACAGATATAATGATGTCGTAATTATACAAAGCTACCGAATAATGTCTAATGAGTAAGTCAACCAAATAAGCAGCATGGAAAGAGCAGCAAAGCAAAGAACAACACATTATGCAATTGGCAATTGTTTCTTATTTGCAGTTCTATTTCTGTCCATTTCGTCTTGCTTTCCTTTCATTCCCTACCCCCATCATTTCACACTGGTTTTGAGGTCAGTTTCGTCCTAGTTTTTTTGGTTGAGAATGGAAGCCTACAAGTCAGAACTCATTTTGATCTTCTACCATATAAACATCTATAACAGGGCTGCCCAAAGTGTGGCCCGAGGACCAGGTTTGACCCTTTAGCATGTTTGATTTGACACGATTGAAAGTCCCCCTAACCCCATTCTCTCAGCCAGTGAAAGATACAATCAAACAAATGAGTTACAGTATTACACTTGGTGATTTATTTATTGAGGAAAAGTTTCCAGGATTCCATATCAGTGAGTGACAAAAGTATATGAACCTTTGCTTTCAGTAACTACAATAACTGAAATAACTGATTTGTCCTGCACATTGACCTGGAGGAATTTTAGCCCAGTCTTCCATGCAAAACAGCTTCAAAACTCTGTTTTCTCTGCATTTCCACCCATGAACAGTTTGCTTCAGGTCCTTCCACAACTTTTCTACTGGATTAAATCTGACCAATTGAAAACATACATTTGTTTGCTTCTTTATTATTTGGTAGAATAATCTGTATGCCTAGGTTTGTTGTCTTGCTACATGCCCCACTTTCTCTTATAATTGAACTCAAGAGAAGATGTCCTGACATTTGACAGATGTCTTGAGAATTTGCTTATATTAGTCACAATTCATTGTTGCATCAATAATGGCAATCTGTTCTTGGTTGGAAGCTGCAAAACAGGCCCAAACCATGACACTACCACCACCACCAGAGTGCTTTTTATCCAAACATAAGGCTTATCATTAAATACACTGTATCATTTAAATGGCTTTTGGTTTCATCCATTCACAAAACATGTTCCAGTAGCCTTCTGGTCTGTCCACAGGATCTTTAGCAAACTGCAGGCAGGCAGCATTGTTCTTTTTGGAAAGCACCTTGTTCAGTTTTGTCCTAATGGTGATGATTCAATGACTCAAGACCAGTTTAAGAACCTTTGTTTTCCAGAGTGTAGTTCTAACCTGAATGTTCTCCCCATCCTTGAACTCCAAGCTTATTATACAGATGAGATAGAATCAGCATTAGCATGAGACAATGATCATTGGTTTCTATGTCAATAGTATTGACAAGCTAATCAAGTCTTTGATGTGCTCTTCCGAGCCAAGCTTAAAAGGGACAGTGTCTCATTTTAAGATAAGCAACAATGCAAAGTTGCAGTTGTCTGACTTGACAATTCACTAGTCAAAAGAAAATGTCCCACATGAGCATAAGAATCCCCCCCCCTCTCTCTCTCTCTCTATATATATATATATATAGTGTGTGTGTGTGTGCCACAATATGGCTTTCAGTAAGATTCCTATGCCCATTTTTTTTGCTTACATATATATTGATATCTCAACTTTAGACAGTCTGCAAAAAATAAAGAGTTTATCACAATGAAGTTGCACTAAGAATCAAAAGTTACTCATCACCAAAAATAGTTGCACCCAGAAAGAAGTGTCAGATTGTAATGCTATTCAGAAGTAAGACTTAAATTTTAAAGGAACAATAAATAATTAAATTTAGCCTGATATGAATAATATTTATTGAGCTACACATAGAGAAGTAGTGTCTCTTAGTAAGGTGCCAGGTACGTCACAACATGCCATACATCTCTAGTAGTTGGTGCTTTGGAAGCATGTATCTGCTCTCATAGCTCTAAATGTGGATGCGATGCATAAAAGGTGCAATTCAGGATGAAATTTTGGAATGGAATTCATGGAAAAGTAGCTGGCTAGCTTCAATGGCAGCATCTCACAGTTTCCATCTAATCTTTTCTTTACTGCATCTCAGCACAGTATCACATTATTAAAGTGCAGGTTTAGTGCATAAATGTTATTGTTGAACAGCAAAGTTAACATTTCCAGCAATAAATTGCTTAGCTAGCTAAGAAGCAAACCATCAAAGGCCATGCTGCCTTACAAACTGGCCAGCTTTCTGACAAACCAACACTACAGAGTGAATCCCGAAATCATGGCACTTGTTGCACATTTTGTTATTTTACAGCCGTATTTCACAATGAATTCAATTCCTTTTTCCTGACAATGACAAAGTCAGAAAAGCTAGTTTGAAATATTTGCTAAATAAAGAATAAATAAATAAAACATTACAATATAACATACATATGTATTCGTAGCATTTGTTCAATACTTCGTTGAAGCATATTTGGCAGCCTTGAGTCTTTTTGAATATGATGCTACAAGTTTGGCACATCTGTTTTTGGGTTTCTCCCATTCTTCTTTGCAGAACCTCTTAAGCTCCATTAAATTGGACGAGGAGTGTTGGTGCACAGACATTTTAAGTTAACTCCAGAGATGTTTGGCTCGGCCACTCAAGGACATTCAAAGAGTTGTCCCGAAACCACTCCTTTGTTATCTTGGCGTCGTCCTGTTGGAAGAAAAACCTTCATCCCAGTCTGAGGTCCAGAGTGCTCTGAAGCAGGTTGTCATCAAGCATGTCTCTGTACTGCAGTCATCTTTCCCTCAATCCTGATTAGTCTCCCAGTTCCTGCAGTTTCCTTTTTTTTTAATACATTTTCAAAGCAATTCAAACAAACATTTCATGTGTGTAGAATATTTATGGAAAAATGAATTTAGTCCATTTTGGAATAAGGGTCTAACATAACAAAATGTGCAAAAAAGTGAAACACTGTGAGGAACTTTCCAGATGCACTGTATGAAAATCATTTCTTTAAAAACAGACAAACTGAATTGCACACGTTTCATTTATATTTGATCTGAGGTACAGATACACATTTCTAAAGCTCTCCCTACTACCTATATTTGGTTATTTGTTCTGCCTCAGAGGCAGAGCTGCCTCCAGAACAGTTTTGGGTAGTAATTTAGTAGTGAGTGACTAAAGAGGACAAGCATGTGTTTAAAATGGGGGTGAAATAGGATGAAAAGGGGTGAAATAGTCTCTTATTACTTGCCTGTTGCCATCCAATGTGCAGTAATATTTAATTTATGTTGGTGTTATTGCGTTCATGTGTAAATAAAGCCAGTCTCTCCACTCCACTGTTTTGTGAGTGTCCTTGTGCTGAATTTTTGTTTGATCTTTGTGGCCACGTCTCCATTCCCCAGGCAGTGTTTCAGACTAGTGTACTACTATACTACTAATCTCACATGAGGGCCAATAGTATTTTGCTTTATCATACAGTCTTTTTTCCTCTTAAAATATTCCCCTTTTTTCCACAGCTTTAAATGAATCATGCACACTAAATAGAGGTGTTTTGACAAAACAAATGACTTGCACTCTATTAGGCTGAATTTCCCATTAGGCTCAATGAGACTTTTGACAGTATAAAACCTGTCCAACCCCACAACAGTAGCTATGAAGTAATGCATTTGTGAGCCAAGCATGGATTTTACAAGAAACCATAATGCTTATCACAGATTAATGCAAAGAATGCCTGGTTCTCTCTCTCTAAGCTTCCTTTCCGAGCTGCTTTCCCCCCCTTTAAGAAGTTATTTCTCTGCTTTGTGGATTTAGAGGAGAGATTTCTGGATGCGTAGGCTGTGTAGAGTCCCACTTGCAATTTCCACTGTGCACCTCAAAGCAAATGAAGTGCTCTTGACATTAGTTATTTTATTGTGCTGATCCAAAATTTTGTTCCTTCCACTGCTTTTAAGATTCAGCTTTCCACTGCTTTTCAGTTTGTCATTTGAAAATGAGAGATAAATAAATGAATAAATATGATTATTTTGCACTTTGCAGGCAATTACATGCTGTTTTCTAGGATTCATAACTCAGGATCAGAGTAACCTTCAGATATCATACACATATTGTAACAAATTACAAAACATTTCAAATCAATGTTCTCATCATTCTGTGATGAATGATTAGAGAGTAATCCACTCCAGCTGAAATTCATTTGTTTCCAACTGAATTAAGTCCCACTTCTATCGATGTCATAGACCCAGATATTCAGTTAGAAATGAAAATGAGAAGGGAGGGGCTGTTTGCTCTTTTTCTTAGCTCAAAGGGTTCAAATGTGAGCAGGGATAAAACTGATTCATACATAAATATTAGGACATTTAGGTTGTTTTATATTGTATTTGGACCACTGTCAAGTACTTTTTATAACTTAATAATTCCCACGTCAATATATTCATTTCAAATATCTCATCTTCCATCAGGATTTCTGAGATGCTGTGTTTTTTAGTCCAAAAAAAAAACCCATTGTGGGTGCATATTCAAATATCTAAATCTAAATAATTCATCTCAAACGAAGACAAGTTTAAGTAGTCTAGGATATACTGAAAATATCAGTATCTGGAATGTGTGACTGTCTCCTATAAATATATTTAAAATATTTTGGTGAATAAAAGTATAGAACCATGAAAACATCAAAAATTGTCCTAGGGTTCTAGGGTTCTTAGGGTTCTTAAAGACAAAAAGTAGTTAGAGGGGTCTTATTGTAGGGTAAGAAAAATTGTTTCTACAGCTTTTTAAGGGAGAGTGTAAAGTGAAGCGCACTTCAGTTTTCAAGGTGAAAACAATCTTTATCGGCTGAATAACATGTAGGCTTCACGATGCCGCCTCTGAATTTCATGTACAGGAAGTGCAGAGTGCAGTACAAAATCTAACCCAGCACTATCTCCTTCTAAGTGACAGACAGGCAATGATTTTCTAAGCATTCCTATTCACAAGCTCATGAATAAAATAACTACAAAGCAGTCTCACTCCAACAAGCCAGGCAGTGTTTTGCATTGTTATCTTCCAATATTTTGCTCTGCTTCAAGACCTGTGACTTGTTTTATTCATTTTTTCTCTTCAATGTCACAAAGGAGCTTCTGCCGTTTGACTGTACTTTGCCAGACGTCTCTGTAATGCCTTGAGTTAGCAGAGCTGAAACTGAGTCAAAAACTCCCTATCAGCTCATTACCTCTTTTAGCCTCTTTTATTAGCTCAAAACATTTCTATTTTGGCCGCGCAGAGGAATCCGACTGCAGAAGACAGTCAGTGAGGGAGCTCTGCCATTTTGAGGAGCTGTTAGAATGCATAGCACCAACAGTAGCACCACGTTCTTAGCGTTTTCTTGAGTTTAGTTTGCTTCCAAAATACCCATTTAGAATTAAAAAAACGAAACTCTTAGAAAGAGAAAGTTCTGCAATCTAAAGGAGCTTTTCCAGTATAGAGCCCCAACGTCCAAACAGAAGGTCAGGGGCTTTTATAGCGAAGAGCTCAAAATATGTGTTCATAACTGTTACATTCATTTTAGCTAGTTCTAAAATGCTCAATTCAGACTCGCTCCAGTCTATTTCATTTTACTTTAATCCTGCTGAACATCTCAATTCAGTCTCACTCTACACAATAGAAAATCTCAAATCAGCCTCATTCCAGCCAGAAGAGAACTCGAGCCACCAGAAAATGAATAGAAAAAACAATAAATTATAGAAACAATAGAAATAGAAACAATAGAAAAAACAAAAAAACAATAGAAAATCTCAAATCAGCCTCATTCCAGCCAGAAGAGAACTCCAGCCACCAGAAAATCTCAATATAGTCTCACTCTGGATATCAGGAAATTTCATTTCAGAAAATCTCAATTAAGTCTCACTCCAGACACCAGAAAATCTCAATTAAGTCTCACTCCACACACCAGAAAATCTCAATTAAGTCTCACTCCACACACCAGAAAATCTCAATTAAGTCTCACTCCAGAAACCAGAAAATCTCAATTCAGTCTCACTCCAGAAACCAGAAAATCTCAATTCAGTCTCACTCCAGACACCAGAAAATTTCTATTCAGTCTCACTCCAGAAACCAGAAAATCTCAATTCAGTCTCACTCCAGAAACCAGAAAATCTCAATTAAGTCTCACCTCAGCCACCAGAAAATCTCAATTCAGTCTCACTCCAGCCACCAGAAAATCTCAATTCAGTCTCACTCTTACTCCGACTACCAGAAAATAAAATATTTTAGTTATTAGTTATTAAGTAGTTATTAAGATTAATCTAAACTAATAATGAATGAATAATTATATTGTTTTTTATCCTTCAGTTACGGATCATTGTTTTGTCATGAGCTTCATGAACCTCACTATGAACACAGCTTTCACCTCTAATATGCCATACTAACTCTTAATCATAAACCTAGCAATGCTCATCTGTTCTAAGCTCATGTAACGGAAACTGTGTTGAGTTGCACTGGTGTTTTACATGAGCACAGTGGGACAAGATAAAGCAAGGATCTGCTCTATTGATTATAGCATTAATTCCTGGTGTAGACAGCAGGCCATGGCTCAAAGGCCTGGTTGGATCCCCTGTTAGCTGACTCAGAGGAAACTTGTCTCACTAACAGGCTTAGAAGCTAGTGGTAGCCTAGAGATGGTGTAGTCAGAAAAGGACATCTATCCACTGCCCCGAGGGGCTGTTCTACTGTATGCTATGCAGACCAAATATGATACCCACGCTAAACTAATGAAGGGTGAAGTATTTGGTTAACTCTACACGCCATATATAATGACTAACACTCCTAATATACTGTCTTCATAGGCAGGCGTTTGTAAGTAAGAGGATGGATAAAGATGCTGGAAGCTGGAGTGTTTAAAGCCCTGTGAGAAACAGTTTGTGACTCATGGCATGGCATCTGATATCTATGCACCAGCTGCACAAAAGATTGTGCCTAATAAGCAGTATGTGCATTACATCCACCACTGCCTCAGTTCATACCACTCAATGTCTTTCAATAACATAAGATATCCACAAGACCAACCAAAGATCATGGTTTGTTTTATACATCAATCCTTCACCGTCTATTTTACCACACAAGAGCGTTTAGTTGTTCTATAATCACAGACAGTCATCTGTCCGTTACTCTTCATATGCTTTTAGTCTCCTTTCATCCTTATCTTCAAGGGTCAGGAGCCCAAAAGACAACCACAGAGCAGATATGTTTTGGGTGGTGGATTTTTCTCATCATTGCAGTAACACTGATATGGTGGTGGGGTGTTAGTGTGTGTTGTGCATTTGTTGACAATCCTCACAAGTCTGCTGTCGTTCTTGATGCTCATGCACCTTCTCCAACCACATTTCCCCTAACAGATAAAAAAAAATAAAAAATAAAAAATCTCACCTGTTGTTCATTTACCTTAGCTGAATTCCAAGCCTGTTTCTTAGGTTGCTCTGCATTGTGTTTACTGATATTTTGACAATAAGTCCAATAAAAATCAAATAAAAAGTTCCCTGAATGTCTTTATTATTTTTGTTATTCATGTGTATATTGTCCATTTTCAGAACCTTTTTCTGAAATTTGAACACTGTGTGAACATAAAGCAACTTCTCCTTTCAAATTTTCCTCTGTAACCCAACATCTGGGTCAGCGACAACATGAGCCCCTCACTGCTCAGTCGGAGTCTGCATGTAGGTTGAGCACCTATAAGTGGACAGAGCAGTAAACATGCACTGGAAACTTTTTGGCATTGAAACTGGGATTCAATTCCGTTTGAAATGAGTGAATTTTCTGAGCTGGTAATTCATCAGACAATGAGCAGATGTGGTTTGGTAGTCTTGCTGTTTGTTATGACATTTGTATCATGTGTGTAGGTTACTCTGATCCTGAGATATGAAGCCTAGAAAACAGCATGTTAACTGCCTGCGCAGTGTGGATCTTGGGTTCTAAGGGTTAAACACTTCTTATAGTTGTGTCCTCATCATTACAGTCTGTGCAGGCCTGTAAGGAACATGATTTCTAGCTCTTTACATGGGAAGAGCTGTCAGGGACCCTCACACATTGTTGCTCCACGTCCTCGCTGCAGACGTCTTTTTCAAAGTCCGTGAAAAGTTTTGCTCAGTTTCAGAAAAAAAGAAGAAAACAGCTTGTTGTCATTCTGTATCTGTCATGACTGCAATGCATAGAGAGAGCCTGAAAGACAGAGATGGAGAGAGAAGGGGTAGAGAGAGACATAAGCAAAGAAATACGTTTTACCATCTCATAACAAAGTGCTAAACATTTATATTTATTTTCTTCTTTGCTAAAAGAGCTCCTCCACTCAGCAACATTTAGAAGTCGTTTGTTTAACATGTTTAGAGGGAAATATTCATCATCCCAGCCTTTCATTGTTCATTTGTCTTCACTCGCCCCCTTTAGTTACGGATAGAAGGCGGGGAGTGGAAGGGTGTTATTTCAAGCCGTTGAATTATTTATCTCACATTTTTTCAGCACCCTTTCACTTTGCCTGCCTCCATGAGGAGGACACGATGCGCTCTCTCGCTTCTGTAACACAAAGAGAAGGCGAGAGAGTGCAGACAGACAGACAGAAAGACAGAGATGGGACAGGGCAGGGTAAGAAAAACAAAAGTGACCCTAATAACACACTGTGCTGATCACCCATTGGATACTACTCCAATACCCGTCCTCTTGCTTTCTCTCTTGCTTCTATCTTCTCCACCACCTCAAGAAGGTCCCATACAAATGTCCCGCATGCTCTGGGGAATTAATAAAATCTCAAGTGTAACGCAGTCTGAAAGGTTCCAGACTCTCCTCAATAAACCCGGAAAACAGCTGAACTTCATGGTCCTTCGAGCTCTACCAACCTCAGAATAGGGAATGTTCCAGAAAAAGACAAATTGGTGAAAAGCCAATTTGCACATTTTTTCTACAGCAAATGTAACCAGTCAGCCAAGACATGTTTGCTGTGTGAAGTTTGCATCTTTAATTGTGTTTATAGACATCTGCATTCCCAACATCCCGTGGAGAACAATTTCAGTGTTGTGTATAAGGGTGGGTGGATAAGGGTGGGCATTGACAGCATGCATTGGTGAGATATCCCTTAAATTAATGAACCACCTAAATAAACTCATAATAATCACTGATGACCGTTCATTAGGGCCATCATGGCCTGCTGGTTAGGCAACCAGCCATGTGACTGGAAGTTTGCTGGTTCAATTCTCTGAACTCGGACTGTCTGAAGAGCCCTTGAGCAAAGCACTTAAATCCCCAGCCGCTTCCTGGGTGCAGTGGATAGGGCTGCCCACCACTCCAGGCATGTGTGCTCACTGCCCCCAAGTGTGTGAATTCATTAGTGTGTATGTGTGAGTTTCGCTGTGTGGATGGGTTCAATGTGGAGGACAAAGTCCACCAAGCATGTTCATTAATGAAACTATAGATTATGTAGATTATCAACAGATTTTCAGACGGATAAACTATCTGGGGAAACAGTAGATCATCAGCATTGTTAGGGTTTAATATTAGAATAAATATTTAGTTAAATATATATCTGAGCAATAATTTAACTCATGTAAATACAGTTAACGAATCAAATTTTGTTTTTGGATTTTAACTGAAGTTTTTAGGTTAGTTTAATGAAGTGGAAACATGAATGAGTCAAATGAGTCAATGTGAATTATTACCGTAATTACTATCACGAGTTAGGTGAACATGTTTGGCCATTTTACAGATCTTTGAGTTGAATCAACTTATAATAATTGACCTTTATCTTTACAGTAAGTGAGTCAGCTGTGCTGCTTCAATAATATACATTGGGTTTAAGTGTGCAATACAACTTATAGCACAAGACACCATCTTTTACATAGTTGCCATGTCTTTTCCCCCTCACTCACCTTCAGTGTTAAGTGTTTAATTCCAGCTAACTTCTCTTAGGTATGCAGTGTATATAGAAAGGTTGACTGCCTGGCCTCAGTTTTGAGCAATTTACTGTACTGCTGAGTTTTATTTGCATGTAAAATGTAGGGATGCATTTAATTGAACCAACCCAAGAAAAATGAATTATTCTTTCCCACAGGTTTTGGCATTTTTTCACCACTGATTACATTAAATAGACTAAATTTTAAATGTTGTGAAAAAACAACAATTAGAAACCTACAGTTAAAAAAACCCCCACAACATTTCTATCATCCCAGCAGATATACCAGCAAAGCACAATATAACTTAAATTGTACCTCCTGTTGACAATTCCACAGAACAGAGTCTGCAAACAGTCCTTCTTTGGTCAGTCTCTGATAGTTCATCACACTCTGATGAGACCACCATGGTTAGATGGGGTAAGTCTTGTAGTTTATGTGTGCATCCTGGCTGTAGGTTACTCAGAACCTGAGATATGAAGCTTAGAATTCCAGCATGTAACGGCCTGCAAAGTGTGGCTCTTGGGTTCTAAGAGTTAATGAATAAGTAAGATGAAGCCATTGATTTGGACAATTTAATAAAGCTCACCTTAAGATGTTGCGTGTATTTTAAATTTACATGGTTAAGTTGAAACAACATGGACTATAGAGTCAAATTGCTTTGCAGAAAAGATTGCAAAGTCAAGCTAAATATGAAGTTACGAGCTGAAGTATATGTTTAGGCTGCTAATCAACATGGGTTTTTGAGGTTTAGGCTTTAGAGTAAAGTTAAGGTTGGTGTACGTTTTGAAGTTTTATGGTGAGGGAAACTTAAAGTGAACTTATATATCCAGCCATCCATTCATCCATCCATCCAATCTATCCATCCATCCATCCATCCATCCATCCATCCATGGTGCTCCTTTCCTTGTTTCACTGTAAAAGTGCACAACACAAATATTGTGCTGTTGACATTAATACAGAAATTTTAATGGGTTAATGCACTAATTAATGCATTAGTTAATGCATTATCTTTAGCATAAACTTATCAAATAAAACGCTCCCTGAAACTTTTGATTAGCAAATTAAAAAATTCTAAACACTCATCGTCCATAAAAAGTCATTGGTCTTGCTGACGTATTATAATGAAACAAGTAAAAATAACCTTTTCCATGCATAACAAACATGTGTTTTATCTCCCTTCCAAAAACAAAAGGAAGTACTAGCATTATGTTGATTTTACTTTGATTCTTTTATTTTATGTTTAAATGTCCATCATTAAAACTTAAAAAGAAGGAAAAGTGTGAGTGTCAGTTGTCACTATTCATAATTATTCACCCTATTTGGAGATCAGTTCATGTTCTGCTGACTATTGACAGAAATTGTTACCAGGGTGCAAAAACTTTTGCATGTCACCATAAATCATTCAGTCTGTCAGTATCTGGAGCATTTCAAGTTTTCCTACTAAAAATAAATCCTTCAAACAGCAGCCAGAACTTGTAGATCTTGATTGAGTGCTGAAACTTCAGAAGGAAAGTTAAGGAAGTAAAGAGGAATGACCTGATCATTCTGCATTTCCAACTGGATCCAGAATATTTTGTTCAGAGGAGGAGTATATTTTAAAGTTCTGGATTAAAAAAAATAAATCTGGCATAAGGCTTTGAGGTGTGTGTGTGTGTGTGTGTGTGTGTGTGTGTGTGTGTGTGTGTGTGTGTGTGTGTGTGTGTGCAGAATTGATCAGCCAGCCCTTCCCGGTAAAATATGGCTGGAACGGAGAACACAGGAGTGGGAGATGAGAGGAGTGCATCTATGAAGTGTGTTGATATTCATATTGAGTTATAAATATTAATGACACAGTAAAGCACGGTCCTCTTTAAACTCGCAGTGTTATTATTGAGCTCCTTCTCTGCAGCCGCACGCTGTAAATGACACTTTTGTTTACTGTGCACTTGCAGAGCTTCATTACGGTGCTAAATCAATGTGAGCAGGTTGAACATGTTTAGAATGGAGTATATCGGAAACAGGGGGTTGGATTAATAGGTGGTTCTTCATTTACACAGCAGGTCGTTTGGCGTACATGTTCATGAATCATGCCAAAATACCTTGTTTCATAGCCATATGTAAATGTGAGAGATGTAAAATCAGCATTGAGGTGCCACCAGCAGAAAATACAGGGTCAAAGATGAAGCACTGTAAAAGTGAAGTATTCAGTCTGATATATTCCTTTTTAATACGCCCTGCAGTGTAAGGGATATAACCGCAAGAAAAAAAAGGGTTCCTTTACTCTTACAACCCAAGATCCACACCTTGCAGGCAGCCACATGGTGTTTCCTAAGCTTCATAGATCAGAATCAGAATAACTTACAGTAATGATGCACATATAATAACAAACTACAAGACCATTGTGTTCAAATCACAACACTGATGACCATATATTGACCAGGTATTGGATTATTGAGGAAAACTGGGAAGTTTTTAGGAAATTAGGAAGTTCTTTCTTTGCTCTTCTATTTATTCTCTTTTTTTTTTTGCTCACACAGAACAAAAGTCCTAAGTTCAAATTTCTGAATAAAAGTAGTAAGAAGTGATAAGACTGATACATGCATGAATAAGAAAAATAATGAGGCCCATTTAGGTTAATTTGGACCATTGGCAAGTATTTTGAAGAGTGTATTATTATGATTGTCCTTGTTAATGTAATCTTGCCTTTCCATCTTAAAAACACCCTGGATGATAATTTTCCACCAGGATTTCTGAGATAGTCAAAGACAGGAAAAAAAGAACACAAAAAATTATGTTTCTGATCAAAACATGGTCAAATTCTTACAAATATTTAAATTCTGTAAACAAAGAATCGACTGTGACTGTCTTCTATAAATAACATGTTCAAATGTGAATAAAAATACGCTAAACATCCCACAAAACTGGCCTTGGGTTAAGGGTTCGTTTAATAAGTTAAAAATCTTGTTTCATTAGAGTCATAATGATATTTGCTCTGAAGTAAATGAAAGGCAGCTCAGTTTTTCACAGTGTGTTTGAAGCTGTACATTATGGTTTAAAATAAAACATTTTAAGCTGTCATTCACCCAAACATTAATCCTGAAATCCTGAAATATGAACAGGGGAAAAAGGTGTTCTGGACAATATAAGGTGAATATTGTTAGTGACTCATATGGGAACAGGACAATGAGGTTCTATTCCACAGGAAAATAATGGTCAAATAGCCTTCTGGCAAACATGTGACATCAGAAAGGTCTTCAAATCATGTCTGTATCCTGTCAGCCAGTCCAGTCCCACTTTTGCATGCCTGGTGGATGGACAAGCAGGGTCAATATCTCACAATTAAGACCTCAACTGGACATCTGTGGACACACAAGATGGGTTCAATACAAGGGCGTGACTTTCTGTGACTGCACAGAGACCTGGGGCTCAGCTGGGGTTTGCTTTCGACCCAGGCCAAACAAAGCCATTGGTTCATTATTTGAATCACTGACTAGGACCTCTGTTTGACATCAGTGGTTTTACGTTCAGATTAACTGTGGGTACTAGATGTTTAAGCGTTTAAAATGATGTAAAAACGTTCGTTCTAGATTCTCTGAGGAATGTCAAATGGTGCTTTTCTCACCAGAAATCTGAGGTGGCACTGGGCGGAAGCTCACCATCACTGGAAAGCCTGGTCTGATGAATCAGATGGTGAGGTCAGAACTTGGGTGGAATGCCAACAGAATGAGTCTTCAGCCAATCAAAATCAATATGTTGGTGAGTTCATGCAACACTAATACTCCTAAGTGTAAGAGTGTGTTATATCAGTCGTTTAAACCAACTGTGCGTTCCAGTGTCATCAAAGTTCTGGACTCTTGTACCTCCTGTAAAGTGAGATGTAAAAATAAACCCAGGTTATATTAGCCCACTGCAAATCAAGATGTGGGTTAATATTTCCTCATATCTCCTGGAAAAGGAGTGTTCTGCTGGATCAGTCAATGACACATTCACTTTCACTGGGCATGGCACACATAACTCAGGTTGCTCAAGTCTGTGGCAAATATTCATACCTGCTGCAGACACTGCCCACATTGTGGATGAAACTGCAGCGCATGCTTTCATGAGCTGTGTGCAAGGGGGCGCGCAGTTTGGTTCATACAATCCTCATTGAGTGTAGCATAATTATTTTCAAGCTAATGGGTTAAATGATTGGTTAATTTCTTCTAAAATTTTATCACCAGTCAAGCAACAAAATACTGGAGCAGCCACTCCCATCACATTTGCATAGAGCTTTCTTATGCCACGTGAATCGGTCATAAATTTCACAGATGTCCTGCAGTAAAATGACTTTAGTTCAGCTCCACAGGTAAAATTAAGCTGTCTGAACAGGGCTTAAGAAAAGGAGCAGAAGTGCTCATCGGTAAATAATAACAATACAGTAACAAATAAACAACAGACAAACATTTTTTATAATTGTGGATAATTAATGCTTTATAAATTTTCACGCAAGGTTATGCAAATGCAATTTCATGCAAGTGGCAGTAGTGGGGAAAAGCCTTGTGGCTAGAAGTGCTGGTTCAATTTCGTGAATTGGCAGGGTATGACTGAAGTGCCCTTGAGCAAGGCACTTAACATCTCAGCTGCTCCCTGGGCGGCGTGGATAGGGCTGCCACCGTGTTCGCTCACTACCCCTAGTGTGTGAATTCACTAGTGTGTATGTGTGCGTTTTACTGTGTCGATGGGTTAAATGCAGAGGACAATCCCCTGTGAGCCAGCACAGTGGGTCAATATGCATGTTTACGTTTATGTTTCTCTTATTGCTCTGAGGTCTTAAGAAAGTTAAGATCGTGTCGACACAAGTTATGACGTGTGTCATGATGCTTGAATTAAACAGATCAGAGTGGTTGTAAATATGGTGGTTAATGAGCTAGGTTTGTTCATGCATGCAAGACCTGCCATTGTGACCTTTCTCCTCCCCCCCACCACCACCACCACCTCTCTCTCTCTCTCTCTCTCTCTCTCTCTCTCTCTCTCTCTGTCTGTCTCTCTCTCTCTCTCTCTCTCCCTCTGTCCTTTGACTCCCTGTTGATTCTAAAAAGGCTATCTTCATTAGCACTCTGCTAGTATTGTCAGTTTCTTGTCAAATGTCCCTCACACCACCTCCTCCCAACTCACACACACACGGACAGATGTAATTATCGGCCTCTCCTCACTGTGGTGATTGTATTTCCTTTATTTGTTTCCCTCTCCCCTCTCCCCTCCTTTCTTCCCATCAGTGCCCTTGATAAAAGTAATTTACCTGAGCAACTTGCTGCTGTGGCCTTATAAAAGCAGACGCTGGCTGGAACTTGACCACTTCATTATCTTCTTCCACGATTGGGAACATCTCGCTCTGGGAGCGGGAAGATATGTCTGCACCAGGGGTTCAAAGAGTTGCTAGGAACAACACCGAAGCGCTGGTTCACACAGAGCTATTCATGCAAACTGCTGCACATTTGGCCTGCTTTTTAAACACATCACCATTTTGATCGTGGCTGAGAACAGCGATCAAAAACTAGTCTCTTGGATTCACTCCTGCTCTGCCGAAGCTTATTTGGAACCAAAAAAGGTAACATAAGGTGTGCTGAACCAGCCTTTGAAGAGAGACTCAACAATGCATGTTCCTGAAACAGGTTTAGCATGTCTGCTGTTTGTGTTCTCTCCAAAGTTTCAGGGAGACTGGAATCAGGCAAAGATAACAGTGTAGAATCTTCCATATGTTGCACTGTTGTCAAACAAGCTGCACAGTACAAAGGAACTGTATGTAAGTGAACGTATGTGTAGGTATGAAAGTATGTGGCAAATTCTTGTTCTATTAAAAGTGCAGGTATGCAGTCAAAAATAACCTTCAGTGAAAGACATAAAGTTTCTACATTTAAACACAAATGCAGGAGCCTCCTAAGCAGCACAATTGTTCAAGAGTCCAAACAAGTATAATGACTTTCACTCTCTCTGGATGGCCCTCCCTCCGTAAGATTACACCCTCAGGGGCATCATCTGGCCTGGGCTCACAAGGCTATAGCCCTGAATATTTTTTAATGAGCCCCAAACATTACACCATGACTCACCTGCCCCCAGCCCACACACACACACACACACACACACCCTCTGTATAATGAAAATGACCACCAGGGGACAAACAAACTTCAGGAACTAAATAAACCTTACCTTGACTCTTTATCTTTAAACCTAACCCTAATAAGATATAAACTAAACTTAACCCAAACCTAACCTAAACTTAATGTAACCCTATGCTTAATCATAAATATAGTAAGTGTGAAATTCTGTTTCTGACATTTTTGTTCATTCATTTTCTGAACTGCTTATTCCTGAATAGGGTCACGGGTGAGCCAGTGCCCAGCTGGCAACTCTGAGCGCAAGGGCAGGAAACAACCCTAGACAGGGCGCTAATCCATCGTAGGGTGCACACATACTAAGGGCCACTTTAGAGTCACCAATCATGCATGTCTTTGGACTGTGGGTGAAACCAGAGTACCCAGAGGAAACCCATGCAAACACAGGGAGAACATGCAAACTCCACACAGGAACTTCCCAGGTCGCCCCAACCCAGGTCCTTCTTGCTGTGAGGCAACAGTGCAATCCGCTGCACCACCGTGCCGCCCCATTTTTGTTCATTGATTCCTTTTTTAGAAGCTTTGTCATTAAGAAAAGCATTATGCTGAAGAAGTATCACAAATGAGACATTGTGAATTGTAATATATTTATATCTGCAAATCATACTAATGTTATGTACATCTTAGTCACGTGTAACAACCAATGTCCCTGCCCCAATGATCACATTATGAAGAAATTTAGAAAATTAGTGTAAAATATGAGGCAAACTGTGAGAACACAACTGTAACTTTGTTGTCAGTCTTCTTCCTGATTGTAGAAAATGTTAGAAACATGAAAAACTGCCACAGCAAAATCAAGGCTGTATGAAAAACAATTTTTGTGCCTTTTTATGCAAACTTAAGTACAATTTTACAAGTTTAATCTACATTAATCAGTCCAAGGGTTGCAGTGCAGGATAGGGCTTTAATCTCTGACCAATATCCGGAGTCTTCAAGCACTTTCATTGATTCACTATCCATTGCTACATTTAGCTTTTTAATTGTGGGCTAAATGTTTTTATAGCCTGTAGTATCTTCTTATCAAAGCCTAATACGCATAGCTTTTGTTCATTAACCAACAACCAACAATTTAGCAAAGCTCATTCAGATGACATCTGAATGGCTAATAAAAGACGAATGGGGGTTAATTGACCCCCTCATTAGCATTTTCATCGTTAATTGTCGGCTCATTAGAATTTTCATCAGTGCCTTTGAAAGCGGGTATCTAGAAGCGCAACCAATCTTTCTGGTCTGTGTCACAGTCCAGGGCTTTGAGGCTGAGCACTTACCCACCAAAAGTGATGGATTCATTTTCAAAGCCAGACAGTGGATTGGGGTGCAATTATCCAAGGTGCTGGCCTTTGATCTGTGCTTCTCACCCTGTCTGTCTCAAGGTGCCCAATTTAAAGAGCATAATTTAGAAGGGGGAAAATAGAGTGACAGACTACCTTTGTTAAGGTAAGGGTCTCATTAGGAAGAGCATTCTATGGATATATTCAAAAGAGAGACAGAAAGGACAAATGAATGGGGTCAGGAAACACATTCGCAAAGATGACTAGTTTGGAAAAAAAAAAAACCCAGCTGGTTTGTATTTGTGTATTACATGTGCCATTACATCTGTGATATTAAAAAGCTGCCAGTGGTTGCATTTATATTCTGTATTTGCATTTAATCAATCTCAATTTAAGGCTGATTCATTAATCAATACTGTCTCAACATTTTTATTTCAGTAGATTCTGCAGAAAGCAATTCCCTTACAGTTCTTTTTCCATATATATAGATGTTTTCTTTTGCACTGAGTCTCAACTAGAGATTACGATTTGCCTGGGATTTCTGTTTGAACAAGAGAATTGGTGGCAGTGTCACTTCTACAAACGAGACCATGACTGCTGACCCCCCCATAGCCCAAGGCTCTTGAATCCTGACAACCGCCCTTAGTCGTTAACCGTTTGTACGTTTTTTTGGCCTGTGCACCCTGATTTCCCAGGCGCCACTGAAACCAATGTCTAGTGTTGAAACAATGCCTGGGCCTTCATAATGAGGCTTGATGATGCTTAAGAAATGAGCTGGCTGGGTCTATACGTGCCTGGTGGATTTCCCTAGCCTTTCGCACAGAGCTGTGACCTTTTTAACTACCAAAATTAATTGGTGTGAGCTAACCTTTCAGAGCCTAGCGTCAAGCCCTGTGGTACCCCGATAGACTCATTAACACAACAGCCTTTGGATTGAGACTCCCACTCACCATTTTTTCGGTCAGTGGCCAATGGCCCTCCAAGAAAGGGAATACATTACCAGTTTGAACTACCAACTGCAGTTTGAGCCAGTGCCTGAAGCTCTTTGCTGGACGTTTTATGAGATGCCTCTTGGTGAAGTGGGCAAGGCATGTCTTGGGAATTAATGGCAAAGCTACAGCCATTTGCCTCCAGGTAGAAAAAGCACTTTTATGTTCAACTTGTTTCCATTTTCTTAATACGAATCAAACACATCTGTCAGCCAGTCACGGCTGCTGATCACACAAGATGGTTAAGATGGTGGTAGTTCTAAGCCCTCTTCTGCATTACTTAGTTTAGGATCTAAATTGTTTCTAAATTGTTTTTGTCTTGGAAGTAATTAATCAAATTCATCACAATCAAATCTTGATTTATCTTGATTTACAATTTAATGTCGGTGGTATCATAGAAGTCTCAGGTTTGTTTTCATTTATCATGTACCCAGAAGGCCTAGTGCTCACATTTGGTCTTCAATAAAAACACTTTGACATGAGGTCCTGCAACCAGTAGCCCTACCTTCTCTAAATGCACAATCCCATGCACTGTTCCACCAGGACAGCACTCATCCACATATTTCTGCAACCTCAAGAGCTTCTCTTAAAAACACAGATACAGTCAATATTCAAGCTGCATTGGATGGATTATTTGAGGACATCATTAGGAAATTCCACAACTCTATTCCGAAATGTCTGGCATCTTGCCCAAAGTCATACTGAGAGATACTTCTTCTGTATGTGTACCTGGATAAATATTGCCCATATCAGGCTAAATTTATTAATAAAATGATTACTAATTTATTGTTATCTTAAATGCCCTTTTCTAGGCTTTGTAACTCGGGATCAGATGAACCTACAGACATGACACACATATCATAAGACACTTCAAGATTTTCCATAACTAAGCCAAAGGTCCCTTCCAGTGCATGTTTACTGCTCTGAGCACATGTACATGATCACCTTGCGAGCAGACTCTGACTGATTAGTAAGAAGGGTGGGGCTGATAACATCACTGAATCAGAAATTGGTTTACAGAGGAAAATTAGAAGGGATGGCCTGTTCACTCTCTTTCCTCTCTCTCACACAGTGTTTAAATTTCAGAATAAAAGTGGAGAGAAGGGATTATATTTATACGTGCATAAATAAAAATTGTAGGCACAAATACATTTTTGATCAAAACATAGTCAATTTCATACAACTATTTATTTTTTTGTTGTTTGTTGTTGTACCTCTCGAATGAAGACATAGAGACAAATTTGAGTAGCATCATTAAATTGTGGCCATCTCTCAACTACTAATGAAACCTGTGTAAATAATACTAGACTAATCGATCTCATTTAATTCTACTGAGCAAAAAACAAAGAGGTCAGATCAAGCCAATTACGTTTATGATGGTTGAAGAATATTAGGCTGCTCAGGTCACACATACAAAGCTAAGGGCTTTACCCCTACATCCTTCAATCCATTACCTCTTACACTGAGTCATAGGTGCTCAACCTTATGCTGCGGACAAAAATACAGGTCTATTGTAGTGGTCAGTCAGCAAGCCAGCTACCCTTGTTTTTCTGATAACCCTTTCAAATGGATAGGCTTGGTTTAATAGGCGCCCAGACACCTATGTTTTATTTATTTCTTTAGTTCACCTCTGAAACGTCACTGTTGTCTGTCCCTATTGATTTATGGCATCATGGGTGAAAATTGCTCAGTGCAGGTCTCATCTGCCCTTGTGCTTGCTCCATGATGTGTGTTTCTATGTACGCTTCCTCTGTTCACACCCTGCAAGCAGTTAGTTCAACTGTCAGAGCAGAGATGGCTTGCTTATCTCCTACCTCCCTATTCAGAATGCTGCATGGAAAGTAGAAGGGGCTATCTGCTAAGCCTCCCAGATTACAAGCATTAAACACTAATATACTGATATGAAGGTGGGCTAGAATTCAAGGAGCAACAAAAAAAAAGGTTACTTTAAAGGGAAGTATATTAAATCTTTTGAAAATGACACACCCTGAACCACCAGCCATGGCACTCTTACACTGTCTTTAGAAGGCTAAAACTTAAAAGATGCAAAAAATTGATGCTGGCATACAAAACCAAATAAAGCCATTCAAGCTTCAGATATGCAAGAAAAACTAGCCGACTGGGATTTCCTAAGTCCTGGTACTGAGATGGTGGACTGATCTTCTGCTACATATCCAAACAACTGATGAATGAAGACCCATTCATGACCCATATATGAAGACATATTGTGTATTTAAGCTACTGTCTAAAAGTCACTTGTGATACCATAGCAACCACCTTGCAACACTATAGCTTCATGATTCACCATAGCAACCACCAGACACTGGTTTTAAAATGCCAGATGTTAAACCTTGATGCTGGCCTACAAAATCAAACAAAAAAACATTCAAGCTTCAAATAGGACATTCAAAATGCATTGAAAACCAGTATACAGGAACATACTCTGTCTTGGTATCATGTTGGTGGTCTGATCTTCTACTAGGCCTCCAAAAAAAACAACCAAACAACCAATTCTTTTCAAGAGCAATGAAAAAATACTAGTCTCACCAACCTTGTGGTTATTATAGCGCTTATGAAATGTCTGTGTATTGTCAATTGTTTGTATTAAGACATCAGGTACTGTGTATCCTTGTTTGTAGGTACTAGAATTGTATTACCATTGACTCTTGTGTCCAACAGTATCTTAGCTCAAGGGTATTTTAGATACTGCACACTAAAACATGCTGTGTAGAAACAATCCAGTGCTGGGTCAATATTGAACAAACACAACATTGGGTTGTTCTGGACCAGCAGGTTGTATTATTCTGATCCAAAAATATATGGTCAAGCATTTAACCCAAATATCTTGTAGTTATTATTTAATTTCCATTTGGCAATGTCATAGCAACCATTTGGGATATCATATTCACCGTTAACATACAATAGCAACCACCTAGCAACAGCCCCATATATATATAAATGGTTGCTATAGTTGCTATTGTATCTCAGGTGTTTGCTAGGTTGTTATTAAATGTAAATTGAAAAAAAAAATGTTAAATTGTAGTTTGAATTACAAGCAATAGCAGTAAAATGCTCGACCAAAAATATGAGGTCAGAATAACCCAATGTGCTGGGCCAAAACAAGAGACCAACAAACCAAACACTGCATTTGTCCAGTATTGACCCAATTTTGGGTTGTTTCAATCCATCCAGGCAACCTGGATGATTGCCCATTGGCACCCGATGGCCAGGGACACCAAATTGTTGTTTAAAAAAATTATAATAATTTTAATGATCTGTTTACAAAAAGCTTGCTTTAAATCATTCCCACTTCAGTCTAGTCAGTGTCAAATAATCAAGCAGTGAATATCTAACAAGCCTCATCCTTATACAATCCTTAAACCAATGGGCATTTGGTGTCTACATGTAAAAAAATAAACAAACATTCTGGTATTATCTTATTCAATGTGTATTGAATTGTAATTATGGATCAAAACAAGTGAGCTGATTACCTCATCGGTATCCCTGACTGCTCTTAACAAGGTCTTGGCCAGATATGATCAATGGAAAAAGGTGTGTAATAGAGCTGAGCATAATGTTTGCACATCACAGAGTTTGTGAAAACAGGGATCTTAACTCTTCCAACCCAACATCTGCACTTTGTGGGCAGTTACGTACATATAACAAATTCTAGGCTTCATATGACAGGAGTAACATACAGACATGACCCTATCTAACCATTGTGGGTTGATCATCACTGTGATGGATTATCAGTGAGTAATTTAAATCAGAAAATAGCTCAAATTCACTTTACTGATCTGTCCACATGTTCCTGCTGAACCTGCATGCAGACTCTGACTGATCAGTGGGAAGGGGTGGGGCTAATGTTGTCACTGACCCACGTATTTGGATATAGAGGAAAACGAGAGGGCTGTGTGTTCGCTTTGTTCGCTCAAACAGTCTTCAAGTCCTGAGAAAGGAAAGTACTGATACACATAGTACATAAATAACAAAAACAAATAAAATTATGTCAAACTAAGAAACATCTCAGAAACGGCACACTAGCAAGTGTGGATGAGAGCCATAGCTGGTACACTAATGATGTGGGAGGAGTCAACATGGCACAATAGTGATTTTGATTGAAAGTTGCAGCTGTAGTTGATATTCAGGGATCGACAGGGGCCAATTCACCTTCCAGAACATGTTTGGACCCCCCTACGGCCTCCCTAAAACAGATGTGAATCCCCCACTTCTGCGAACACATGCAGACAAAGCAGCACTAATGTAAAAAGATTATTTACCAGTCAGACCCTTTTAAAGAGAGTGTGATGGTAAGAGAGCGAGCAAGCGAGAGAGAGAGCTGTGCACTGTGATGGTGGATCTCCTACACAACAGTATTGATGGAGAGCAGTGTGTGCGTAGGCGTAGTTTAAGACAGTTGATGTAGCAAATTGAATATGAAATAGAAAAACGATTGAATAGCGTTGTTTAACACCGCGAGAGCTTTGTTCATCCGAAATAACTTGTAAGAATTGTGTTGGAAAGAAAACACACAAACAAATAAGACAGAGCTGATATAAAAGGCATTTATATCCGAAATTTAAATCATAAAATGACACTGAAGGGTAATCACTTGTTAAAGTGTTTTTGTATGAAACGTGAGAAATACAGAATTCAGATCATGCAAAATTGTCAATTTTGAAATTGTAACTAAAAACTATATATAAAATGTTGAATGATATTATTTTGCTTTTTGGTATCTGCAATGCACCAAGAGCTAGAAACTAGTTGGCCCCTCTAACATTACCACTGGGTAGACTGGCCCCCCAGGTAAAAGGGTCTAGAACCGCCACTGTATGGCTGGTGTGATAAAGCCACAGCAGCTGTATTTCCCTGTCCACCATGATCGATGACAGCTAATTTAGGGCGAGCTAGTGTTATGCTGAGTGTGTAGTGATTTTTTCTGTAAAATAATCTGCTAACGATTGTGTCACAATGACTGGCGGTCACTCATCTGGAACCCCAACCAAAACCCAAAAACACAGAAACCTGCTGTGTTGCTCTGTAACTCTAATTGCATCACAGTTTTTGTGTCTCTCCAGTTGCAAAAAAAAAAAGAAAAAGAAAAAAAACCTCTATTATGTTATTGTGTTTCAGTTTCAGTTCAGTTCATCAGTGAAACTAACATAAGCCCTGCTTGCATGTTGTGTAACGGACATTTCAGGTGCTTCCCATCAGTAATTAAAGACTAAACAGCATTAAATAATGTGAATAACGGGGTGGAAACAAAGTGCTTTTTTATGGATTATAATAGATTTATTAGAACACTCTAATGAATAAAGTGATACCAAATGATGTAATTAGTTCACAGTTGTACAGGCTTTCTTTATCAAATCATGACACAACATCTCCCATTGGCATCAGCTGAAAAGTTCAAATCCACACAGTTTCTCATATGAAACAAACATTCACTGCACCATCTAATAAATTCACTATGTTCAGATTTACCACTTTAAGAAGGAAAGAGCTCATGTGGCCATGAACATCCTGCAAGGCTGGGTGTGTTACTTCAAAGAGTGCAGACAAAGGGCATCCCACCAATTAGATATCAAGCTAAATCAAGCCCTGAATCAATGCCAGTGGATTTGAGTAATTACAGAGGTTTTGCATGTGAACTGCACTCCAAGCTTGAAGTAAGTAGGTTGATTAATGTCCATAGGACACACACTCTTTCCCTGGATGAAGGAAGGACACCGGATTCATTATGGCCTGCTTTTCTTGACTGTTTCCTCAATTTCAACAGTTTTTTATTATTACAACTCCATCACTAATGTAGAGCAGAAGCCTCAGCAATCAGACATCTGTTAAAATTCTAAAAAGACTAATCGAGTTTACTTGAGTACTTTAGAGTTTAGTATTTGCTCTATTAGGAAATTCCTTTGTTTTCCTGAACTCTGCAGGAAAAGCTTAATTGGTGTGAACTCTTTACATTATAGTGGTAGGAAAAGAACAGTGGTTACCACCAAATTAGGTGGTTCAAATGAACATACAGGGGAGGACAGAGCCAGTCCGAGATTTCTCTGCTTCATACATTTCTTTGGTGACCAATGAGATTGTTAATATTTGAAAGATTTCTGCCCACCACTACATAACATAGGGTAAATAATCTCTATTTGATCATAAACTGAGGTGGAGTTAGGGATGCTCCAGAATTGAATTTGTAATTTGTAACTATCTGGGGGTGCACTCTGTGGGTTTGGAACTTATCTAACTTTTGGAACTTATCTAGGTTTAGCTATCAGCGTAAAATATGAGATATGTTCTCACTCACCCAAACACACAGCACAAATCCAAATAAACTGGCGGTGTGGGAGAGTTGGGTTCCAAGTGTGTTAACCAAATCGAACCGAAGCTTCACTGATTAAGAGTCACGCATGCAAAGCTGTGGTTAACTGATTAGAAAATACGCAATTACAAAACTTAAAATGAAAATTTAATGTAACGAGTGGATTTGGAGCGCTGTTGCCTCGCAGCAAGAAGGACCTGGGTTTGATCCCCGGGTGGGACGACCTGGGAAGTTTCTGAGTGGAGTTTGCATGTTCTCCCCGTGATTGCGTGGGTTTCCTCCGGGTACTCTTTCCTCCACAGTCCAAAGACATGCATGATAGGTGAATTGGTGACTCTAAAGTGGCCCTTAATGTGTGTGTGTGTGTGTGTGTGTGTGTGTGTGTGTGTGTGTGTGTGTGTGTGTGTGTGTGTGTTAGCCCTACGATGGATTAGCACCCTGTCTAGGGTTCTTTCCCGCCCTTGCGCTCAGAGTTGCCGGCTGGGCACCGGCTCACCCGTGACCCTGTTCAGGAATAAGCGGTTCCGAAAATGGATGGATGGATGGAGTGGATTTGGAAAATGTAGTGAGGAAAAAAACAGATTTGCTCAACAGTGAAGTAAGGAGTAAAAATAAACAGTATTAACTGCCAGAAATACTCAAGTAGAACAGAACTATGTCAGAAGTACAGTAACAAAGTCGTTATACTTCATTACTTGCCATCAGGGCTGGACTAAATTCCTGGGATTTTGATACAGTTTTGGCAAAGAAGGGTTGAGTGGCCTACACCCCTAGTGACCCACTGGTTCTCTTCCTGGTTCTTCCAGTGGCCAGTCCATCACTTCTTGCCATCTCAGGATGCAAAAAGTAAAAAAAAAATTATATGAGAATGTCTTTAAATTATTACACAGACCAATATAGGGTTGGAGAATTAAACTCTTTACATTGTAATGACATGATTATGTCTTTTAAAGGGTTTCCTTATTATATTACAGACATCTAGAAACTGGATTAAAAAAAAAAAAGATTGCTCATTGAATTGTGCAAATGTGAAACTGAGAAGTGAGCTCTCCCTCATCTAAAATTTACAACATTTGCCACTGATTTAAAATATGCATAATGGATGATAACAGTAGGAATGTAACTCCATTACTGAATACAAAAAGAAAGATAGCAAATCATGCATAATGCATTTCTTTCATTATTGGACACAATTTTAGCCATATCACTACATATTATGGTACCAAAACAGAAACAAAAATAATGTTTCTCCTCAGCTCCAGCATGAGACAAACACTACTTTACACACCTTTATGCACAAACAAAGGGGGACGATGGATATTTGACAACCTGCTTTTAAGCACGCGTGATAAAAATGCACTGAATTATATGTTTGGTCCCTCAGGATGAGACATGAACACGAACATAAATATTACCAGAAGAGTCTGAAACCCTCTGTACCATTTGCTATTCATAATCCAGTGCTGTGCCATTTTGATGTATTGCATGTGTAGTGCTTTACACTCTGTTGGATGGCATTTAAAAGGGCATAGTGCTCAGTTTGGCTCTCTCACTTACAATAATGTTCTTTCCTAAGCAGCTAATATTTTCTGAAATGCTTTAAAGGGATATTTCACTTAAACTTGGAGCACATCAGTTAGCCGTTTCATTTCTTTGACAATGTACAGGGGTCAACAAAGTAGTTATTGATAGCAATAACAAAAGCTTGGTGTAGATAGTTGCTGAGCATTGGCATACAATACAATACAGATCAAATCAGAATGTTCTCATTCGTTAGAAGGAGCGTCAACAAACCTTTGGACATGCTGTTTGATATGTTGTCTGCCAGGTCCAATAAAGGCCCTGGTAATGTCAGAAGTCTCTAGAGAGTAAAAAAGTGCTGTGAAAGCATGTGAGTCAGGGCAGTCCTTAATATCTTAGTATTTTATCATTTTCTTACAAAATCCCTGAAAATCCCGGTGATATTGCAGTTATCTGATGATGGGACATGATGCTGATTTGTCCCCTTGTTACCTGATTTACATTCTTTTTTTTTCTTCTTCTTCTTCCTTCCTCTCCTACAAACCAACTCCACAATCTTTGGTCTGATAGGGAAATGTTTGCTTTTTACAGTGTTTGACTAAATGTACAGTGAGTGACACCACTTGTGTAATGTTTTGCAAGCAGGCATCAATAATTGAACTTGTCCAGTTGCTACCAACAGGAATTAATAGTGGTACAATATAGTGCCCAATTGTACCAGTTGAAATGCAAGGTGGAATTGTGACAAATAAAAAAGAAGAAGGAAATCTTGTCTAGTTTTAACCAACAGGAATAAAGGATGTAACTTTCTCCATTTTTACCAGATGCAATGAATAACGACACTGTGCCCTTTTTTGCCAACAGGAGTAAACAATGTTTTCCCCCACCCCCCAAAAATGAAACAGGAATCAATGATTTGTCCATGATGTCCATTTTGTGCAGACATTGTTCAAAGTTCACCAGCAAGAGTGAGAGATGGACCTTTTGTCAAATCTTTACCAACAGAGATAACGATGGAACTCTGTCCAGTTTTTACCAATAAGAATAATTAATGGAACATTGTACAAAATTCACTAAGAGAAGTGACATGGCAATTAAAAAAATACAATAAAAATGAAAAAAATAAACGGAACTAATCCTTATTTGAAATAGTGCAATTTATTTTTGGTTAGATAGAACTGTACTGATCCCTTAGGACGGTTCCCTCAGGGGAATTAAGGGTTATAGTAGTTAATAAGGTGCTGGTTAAAGAACATGTCTTTTAGCTGATGTCACAGAACTGACTGCACCCTCTTTCAAGCATGTCCAGTTCAATAATATTGCCTTACTGGAAGTTTTAAAAGATACGGTGGCTCCCTCCATGTGACTGAGCAGAAGCTCAAAGCTTATTCATTTTCAGGAAAAAATGAAAAAAAAAAAATCAAGATTTGACCGCAGTATTTCATAGCAAAACTTCCATGATCTACACGACTCTCATCTTCCATATCATGCTGTCAACTTTCTCTGCAGCAGTAATTCTCGAGGTGGGTCCATCATTTGCTCCTGAGATTTCGCCTCAGATCTGCAGTTTATAGATCTACTTTGCATGCGCCAACATTTAAACGTGTTAAAGTAAAATCCCTTATCTATATGCAAATGAGGAGAGATCAGCTTCAATAAACGTTTGGTGAAACGTCTCCAAACACACCAGTTTATTTGTCCGTCAAGCCATAGGACTGGGCTAGCATGAAATGTAGCATTCTGCCTGTCGCAAACCAGCAGCCCAGCCTTTAGACATATAGAGCAGTGGTGGCGAAGAAGGTTACACTACTCCATTAAAGTCCTCATGAGCTGTTTTCTTTATCTATGCTTGAAAATGAAGGTGGCAAAATGGATTCTTTGGAATAATGCTAATGAATAACCAGTTTTGATTCCCTACAAAACCTTTCAGTGGAAAGATTATGTTGAGACAAATGAAATATGACAACAAAGAGGAATAGGCCTAACCAGACCTGATCTAGGTCCAGTTCTTCAGGGGCATCTGTGCATTACAGTGTTACACACAGGTGTGTTGCAGGATCTGAACTCTCCAAGGTGATGGATCTCCTGGACCAAGACTGTAAAAGTGATTCTTCTCAGGAGACACATGAATTAGACTTTTTAGCAAAGTATGTGCTGAAACTCACCTGACTCCTGGCAGTATTAGGGGTAGGGTTAGACACTCAGGTTACTATCCCTGCTGAAACGCCCAGCACAAGACCAACTTCTGGTAGCTGGCTTTGCATGGTGTAAGCTGGTCTTTAGTGGTTAAAATGGTTGAGAGCTGGTTATCCACACAAAAAGACATACCCTGTGATGGTTAGCTTGCTGGTTAACCAGTTCTTTCCCAGCGAAGTGTATGGGGTATTTGATTTTGGCTCCACCAGCTTGGTGAACACTGAATTTTTAACAGCAGATGTTTTCAGATGTTGCTGTTGATTGAACTGGTCTTCATTTTACAGAAGTATTCTTGTATTGCAGAGAATATTGCAGCTCTATTTTATACAGTAAAGCATAGCAACCACTAGTGATTCTAAATGTAACTAATTTGTAATTGTCAATTCTTATATGATTAGTTCATTCCTAATAATTCATATCTAGATGTACGTTTTGGAAGGCTTAGGGGGCTTAAAACTCTTAGAACATTAAGAGGCAACTCACTGTTAACTCGCCTGAGCTGTGGTTTTGGGGTTCAGTACAGGAGTAGGTTCACACGGAGAGGAAATCCACTATCACCTATCAAATACCACCTTTTTCCAGCTGACATACACCAGAGATTGTATAATAAACGTCATACCCCCAGAACACTTGGCTACAATGTCAGTAAGGCAAACTTACCATCTTTGAAAATGTTTTGAGAATAATAATATCTGGCACGTGTGACTGTCTCCTTTAAATACTTTTCCATTTCTTTGTTCCGTACATCAGGTTGTGAAAACATCCTGCATAATTAGCCCAAAGGTTCTAATGTCTGCTGTTTTAAAAATGACTGTTTTCACCCACACTTTCACAGAGTGCACATTTTCTGTGTTTTAGAGGGGCCAAATGTATTTTGTTCATTCTGGAATGACAGGAAAGAAAATAGAGCCAAAACCTGAATAACAGAGATTTCGCCTGTTGTTCAAAAAGAAGAGAAAAAGCCATTACCATGTTTGTGAAATTGGAGGTGACCATTGTTATTATTTTCTTATTTTCTGCTTGCTGTTTTTTTTCTCTTTCTCCTAAAGTGCACATCCCCACCAAATACAGCTTAATGCATCAGCCCTGGGAGTCAACCTTTCCGTGATACCCCACCGAAAAAAAAACAAGAAGCAAAATGGCACATATTGAATTATGAAACCATATCAAATCTCAAAGCAGCAAAAGAGCAAATTGGAGTTCATTTGGAGTGCGGCTGGAGACGACCGGAAACAGCCTCCGTTTGGCCTCACGTGACTGAGCTAAGAGTTTTATTAACTGTATTGAAGACCACTCTGAAGTTAATGGGCAGACAACAGGACATTTGCATTTAAATTAGAGCGAGTCCTAAAAATCCTATCGAGCTGAAGACTTGGAGCGGAGGAAGGGATGAAACCCTTGGAGGGCAGAAGGAGACAGAGGAGGAGGAAGAGGAGGAAGAGGGGGAGGAGGAGGAGGAGGAGGGGGAGAAGGAAAAGAGGGAATTTAAAGCTAGATTTTCAGTTATGTTTGTTTGTTTTGTTTTTCTGGAAACAGCACCTGAGAAGATTCCTATGATTTTCTCTTTTAATCCCCACACCTTCCCACATGACCACACATAGACGTATTTCTATCTTTGTGTGTATTTTAGTCATTCCATAATATACTGATAAACCATAACATTATAGCTACCTCCTTGTGTCTACATCCTCTGTCTGTTCTATCACTGCAATTCTATAATTACAGACTGTAGTCCATTTGTTTCTCTGCTTACTTTGTGAACGTGATCTTCAGTGGTCCCCACAGGACCACCACAGGGACTGTATAATGTGGGTGGGCGATCCTCCACATCTGCAGACGCTGTTGGCTAGATAGTTCTGTTTGGTGGACTGTCCTCAGTCCATCAGTGACATTAAGGGGTTGAAACACTCTAACAGCACTGCTTTGTTTGATCCACTCATACCAGTGCAATACAGATGAACACATCATCACTGTGTCAGTGTCACTGCAGTGCTGAGAATGACCCCCCCCCACCTACATAACACCTGCTCTGTGGTGGTCCTGTGGGGGTCCTGACCATTGAAGATCAGGGTAAAAAGTGATTTACAATATACTCCTGTACGATAAGTGGAGCTGATGAAATGGACAAGGAGAGTAGAAGCAAGTGGTCTGTATGTTATGGCTGATTGGCGTATCCAGCTGTACTGAGGCAATTTTTCAAAGACTTTTATAAAAGTCCACTTTTCTTTATTGGGACTATCCAAACGCTAACATGCTGCTACGTGATGTGGTTCTCACAGCGTGCTAAAAACATGGCCACACTCAAACACACACACTGTCATAATCACACACACAATGTGCCTTGCCTTTCCACTACTTTTCTTCAATCACCAAACTCCTTCTCTCTCTCTCAGATGCCTTTTTTTTTTTTTTCCAAGTCCAAAATAGAGCATTCAAAAGGCGACGTTGGCGCCTCGCCTGCTCCCCTCCAGTAGCGGCCCTATCTAATTCACTCGCGGCTACAATCATTCAGATCCGCTGCTCACGAGCCACAGTCATATCGAAGCCTCAGACGGCACCGCTGCTTATCTCTGCGGCTCCTTCAGAAACTTCCAGAGAGGGAGAGCGAGAGACACAGAAAGAGAGCGCGGAGGAAAAAGGGAGAGAGTCACTTTGACCCAACTTTATCACGTTCCCACTGGCCCCTCTCACTGAGCGCTGGCTATCTGCCGTCCTTCTTTGAGTCCAATAGCGGTTTCTGACATAAAAAAAAAGGTCCTCAAGAGCCTGTCAGCATTAAAGGGCAAACTGTGAAGGATGAATGATACGCATATGTGAGCCAAATATATGCACCACAGAAGTGTCCATTTCCATGCACCGCTGTGGTTCAAATACATGCTAAGTAATATATAGGTTAGATCTTTCAAGGTACGTGCAAATTCCGCGAGGTGGGCTTTTTTTTTCACCACTAGTCAGGCCTCTTGATTTATTTAGGCAAACCTTAATAAGACAATTCAAAGTGAGATGTGAACTCCAGCCAAGTCAGATGAGCATATTTCATGATTCAAAGATTTACCCAGTGTTGCAATTATTCTACCAATTCTTGCAAAGCCTCCACGGGTGACAAGCTACCATAACTCATTCTTATTCTCATTCTATGCCTTCTTTGCTGCAGTAACAGCATCTCTTCTGGAAAGGTTTTCCCTAAAATTACGCAACATTGTTGTACGAATTTGACTGCCTTCAGCCATCAGAGAGTCTCATTAAGGTCTGAGACAGATGTTAGATAATTAGTTCTAATTCAAGTCATGCAAATACTGCTGTTTGTGCAAAATACTGTTTGTGCAAATGAAAAAATGTCAACAAATAACAGAACGGTTCCTGTATGTGCTGTCCTATATAAACCTTTTTTTTTCCATTTTCATTTTTTATATTGTGTAAAAATTCCACAATGAGCGGACCAATAGAAATGCTCCAACCTGACTTGGAATAATCATTTTATGCTGACTTCCATTTAAAGTAGAGTTTAAAATTAAATTAAAATTTACTTTAAAAATGTATTTCTGTAAAATTAATGAAAGATACATTGTCTGACAGCAATTTGTAAGCAACATTGGTAAGGACTACTAACACATGTTCCTTATACTCTTCCCTTCACTGTTCCAATCATCAGGGCTTCTTAAGCCTTTGTCGACTTGCTACAGTATAGGCATCAGAATTTGTTAGGCGTCAGATTCTGTTACTGTAGCTCTTTCTCTTTCTCTCTCTCTCTCTCTCTCTCTCTCTCTCACTCACTCTCTCTTCTACCATCCTCTGGGCTGCAGATTAAATTTGATTTAGGAGAAAAATAGTTCCTTTAAATACAACAGCTTGTTATTCTTGATTTAAGGACTTCGCTTTAAAATAAGAGTGTGTAGTTGTACCTATTGTAGGATTGTTGTAGCAGTTCAGTTTGATGATACATTAATTTAAACTACTTGCTTTTATCGATTCAAGTACAAAGGACCTTCAGAGGAAAGTTTTACCATTCTCACTGGTTGCACAGATCAATACCATTAAAATGAACATTCTCCCCAAATCTGGTGTTTACCAGTTTTGGTGTTCCTTAATTTCAGACTATATTTTAAGTGGAAAAATCTAATTTAAAGAACTGCCCAACTTAAAGGTGCCTCAGAATGGAATTTTCTTTCTTTGTTTTTTTTACATTCTAAAAAATTCTTAACTTGGTGTACAAATCACAAGTTCCTTGAACTTTCGGAGGTTCTTCAGTTTGTAACTTTGGAGGAACCTCTTAAGGGCCTTCAAGGAACCTTCAAGATAGGTTATTTGAGACACATTAAGAGGTTCCTCCAACTTCCAAAATGTCCATAGAGATCTTGTACTTTTTACAATATGGTTGAATAATGAGAGTTTTATGGAAAATGGAATCAACATTGTAAATTGGGGTGAATCCAAAACCTCTTTAATTAAATTTTAATTGAATTTTAGTGTCCACTTTGAAAAGATATGGTGATATTGATACATGTAACACTGGACAGATGCTACCACCATATGCTACTAGTTATGGGAATACAGGTTGCTATGTGAACCAGGCTATGTGGTTGCTATGTGAACCAAACTCATTTCAGCCACTTGTATCCGTGATCTTGTCCTTTCAGTCTTTACCCAGAGCTCATGACCATAGGTGAGGGTAGGAACATAGATTGTGTGTGAACCAGGTCGAGAACCATTGCCTCAGATTTGGAGGTGTGTTTCACTCAGCTACGAACCGCTCCAGTGCCTGCTGAAGGTCCTGGCTTGCCATCAGAACATCATCCGCACAAAGCAGAGATGATATCCTGTGGTTCCAAAACCGGACTCCCTCCAGCCCCTGGCTGCACCTAGAAATTCTGTCCATTAAGATTATGAACAGAACCAGTGACAAAGGGCAGCCCTGCCAGAGTCAGCCAAGACAGCCCAACAGTATCTACAGACTTGAGATACTCCGGGCGGATCTCATCCACCCCCGGGGCCCCACAACTGAGGAGCTTGCAGACCACCTCAGTGACTTCGGCCCGGGTGATGGGCGAGTCCACCTCAGCATCCTCAGCCTCACCTTCTTCATTGGAAAATGTGACAGTGGGGTTGAGGAGATCCTCAAAGTATTCCTTCCATTGCCCAACGATATCCCCAGTCGAGGTCAACAGCTCCCCACCTGCACTGTAAACAGTGTTGGCAGGGTACTGCTTCCCCCTTCTGATGCACTCCTCCCAGCTCCTGGTTTTTGCCTCCTTGACCGCCCAAGCAGCAGCACGCTTAGCCTCCCGGTACCTGTCGGCTGCATCAGAAGACCCAGAGGCCAACATGGCCCAATAGGTCTTCTTCTTCAGATGAGACGATAACAAAGTCTATCATTGATCTCTGTCCTAGGGTGTCCTGGTGCCATGTGCACTTATGGACACCCCTATGCTCTAACATGGTGTTTGTTATGGACAATCTGTAACTGGTGCAAAAGTCCAACAACAGAACTCCACTCGGGTTCTGATCGGGGAGGCCGTTCCTCCCAATCACCCCTCTCAAGGTGTCACTGTAGTTGCCCACGTGGGCGTTGAAATCCCCCAGCAGAACAACGGAGTCCCCAGTTGGGGCATTTTCCAGTACCCCCAAGGACACCAACAGCCAGCCGCTGTGTTCCGGGATCGGGCCGCCAAGGACCCCGCCCTTGACCAAAGACCCGGCCACCAGGCGCTCTCTCCCGAGCCCCAACCCCAGGCCTGGCTCCAGGGTGGGGCCCCGGTTGCGCCTTACCGGGCGATGTTGCAGGGCCTTTACTATGCTCTTTCTTTGGGGTTTTTGAACTGCTCTTGGTCGGGCCTTGGGTCTGTTTGCCATGGGAGACCCTGACAGGGGGTAAAAAAAAACCCAGGCAACAGCTCCGTGGATCATTCTGGCACTCAAACCCCTCCACCACGGTAAGGTGGCAGTTCAATGAGGGGAGACTAAACATATCACACAGTATTTCTGTAGTATAATGTCTAAAGTACAGTATTTCAGGTTCAAATCAATCTGAAATACAGAAATAAAAAAATGTGAATTTTAAAGTGATCAGTTTAAAGTGTAATCAGCGATGGCGTGCATTTATTTCACATCGTTTTCTGATGAACATTATACTGTTACTTTTCAGGATTTGTTTTTCCTAAATGTTACGCCTTGTTTCTCTTTGTTTTGTTTATCTCTGATGGAAACAATTTGCAGATTCTGTCAACTTCCGCATGGTGCATTTTAATACTTTGTGGAAAAACATCTATAAACATGCACGCATGCACGCACACACACACAAACACACACACACACACACACACACACACACACACACACACACACACACACACACACACATACACACACAATCATACAAACACACACACACACACACACACACACACACACACACACACACACACACACACACACACACACACACACAGAATGTTGATTTAATACACCTTCACCCCCATCAATCAGGGCTTACCAAACCAAAATATTAGATTCTCACAGACAGAAAGACAGACACAGACACACACATAAACCAGCAAAAACAAAAACAGCAAAAAGAAAGAGAGATACAAAAAATGAGAATGAGAATGACAGAATGAGAAACAATTTAATTAGAAAGAGAGAATGAGAGAGACAGAATGAAAGATTGAGAATGATATACAGGCAGAGTGGGAGACAGAATGAGAGATAATGAGAGAGTAAGACATAATGAAAGCATGAGAGATACAGAAAGAGAGGGAGAGACAGAATGAGAGGGAGAGACAGAATAAGAGATAATGAGAAACTGCGAGAGACATAATGAGAGAGGGAGTAAGAACGAATGACAAAGACTGAATGGAAAAGTGAGAAAGACAGAATGGGAGAGATAATAAGAAAGTGAGAGTGACAGAATGAGAGGGAGACACAAAATGGCAGAGACAAGAGAGACTGAATGCTTGGGAGAGACAGAATGAGTGACTTTAGTGAGAAAACCTATGAGAGAATAAGACATAATGAGACAGTGAGAAAGACAGAATGATCGAGTGAAAGACATAATGAGAGGGAAAGACAGAATGTGAAACATAATGAGAGTGAGAGAGACAGGATGAGAAAGTGAGAGAGACAATGAGAGTGAGAGAGATGGGATGAGAGAGACAATTAAAGAGCGTGAGAGATGGAATGAGAGAGACATAATGAGAGAGTGAGAGAAATGGAATGAGAGAGACATAATGAGAGAGTGAGACCGATGGAATGAGAGAGACATAATGAGAGTGAGAGAAATGGAATGAGAGAGACGTAATGAGAGAGTGAGAGAGATGGAATGAGAGTGCTACACCATGAGAGAGATATAATGAGAAAGTGAGAATGAGCAACACAAAGAAAGAGACAATGGGAGAGAGGTTGAGGGACACATGCTGAGAGAGAGAATGAGAGACATGATGACAGAGAGACATAACAGAGAATGTGACAAGAGTTTAAAAAATGGATGGAAAAGTTAGAATGTCAACAGCCTGTTCTTTAGTGTAAAAAAGTTTTCTCAGATTAATGACATGCCAGTAGAAGAGTGACGCGCAGGGTTGAGGAAAGAATAAACGGAAGATACCGATGCAGAACTTTTCTGATAACGGGAGAATGACAACACAACATTTTACCCAGGTGACAGTTTCATTATACATAAGAAAACTCCGATTGCTGTTATTCTTATTTATTTATTTATTTTTATCACTACTCTCGACAAGGATGAGATGCAGGTCTTTTGAAATTATTAACTTGAAATCCCAAACAAGATCCATCCGAGGGGGCCCGCTGAAGAGGAATATGTTCTTATTTCCCAGATATTCTAGATGCTCCGGAAAAAAGGGAAGATTAAGGAAAAAATGGAAATGTTTTCCTCAGAGGTCTGGAGTGATCCTACACACACCTTAAAATCCGTGATGGACTACGCCAAGAGACACAAGATGATGGTTAAGCCATGGCCTCTACAGTCTTGAACATGACCTACAGATCAAACATCTGCAGATAGACCACAGGAAATGTTACGTACATGAGGGTCCAGAATCTCACAGAATTGAAGGGGGAAAGTGGAGTGCATCTCCCGGAAAGCCGCCGGATAAAGTAATACAGTAATTTTCGTATCTAAGCTCATTTAGTGTGAATGGCAGCCTTTTATCTCCTCCATTTTAACACTAAACTTAACATGACCTTTTCCATCTCTCTTCAACTCCCTGGAGAAAATGAGAGCAACGAAGAGCTGAGTTTTCAGTACTAATGCACTATCCCAGGTAGCTTCTCATAGATAGATTC
Source organism: Acestrorhynchus altus (assembly GCA_034509495.1). NCBI lineage: Eukaryota > Metazoa > Chordata > Actinopteri > Characiformes > Acestrorhynchidae > Acestrorhynchus > Acestrorhynchus altus. The sequence goes on from CM067502.1 coordinate 41,775,301, forward strand.
TTCTTGCATTGTATAAAAAACAAAAATAGGTTTGGTAATGAACTGCTCTCTCTAGTTTAAGGTGAACTCTTAGAACCCAAGATCTGCACATACACACACACACACACACACACACACACACACACACACATTTACTCTCATAACACATCTGTGTAACAGATAAAAAAACGGTTGAAGTTATGAACATATGGAGATGCTGATGTTTAAGCTGTGAATTGCACTGCAACACCATTAATATTCTCCATTAAAGTTTCTATCCAGCTCATACTACTACTATACTACTCTATGTTCTGATGATATCCATACATAGTGTTGATCTATTACAGATTAAATATACAGTATAATATTATTAAGATGGAGATGTTTTACCCTTATATTTAATTAAGAGTCAACAATTTTATGTCACAGTCTGTCAAAATCTGTTTACTTTCATTTTGCTCTTTTGCTGAGGGCATTTACTTAAGAGGTTGCTGCTTTTATTGACTTAACAGTGTCATTCCGCAGGGTGATGCAGTGTTCATGAAAGAAAAATGCTGTGAACTGATTTATAAACTGATATTTGTCTGTAATAGACGTTTATAAGCTTAGGTCCACACTACCAGGCTGAAGTCAGATTTTTAGTTTTAAAGCGGCAGATCAGATTTAAAGCATCTTTGTTTGCAAGCATGCTTAGTGCTGTTGGTGCCAAAGGCCAAAGTCCTAATAGGAAAGTCATTCACTCGGTGGCTGATACGAACGGGGACAGATCAAAATAATGATGGTCAAATAATTTTAAATCACTGAAACATCTGACAAAAACGTCCTGGATAGTTTGTACATTGGATAGAAGCAGTGAAATGCCGATTTAGAAGCTAAGTAGCAAGTAGTTTTCCATGCAGTTTCTGAGAAACAATATGAAAATCATTTCTTTAAAACAAACCACAACATCTCAAACTGAATTGCAAACTTTTCATGCAATGTATATATTAAGCTCTGAGGAGCAGGTACACACACCTCTAAAACTCCATGTACTGGTTATTGTCTGAAACAATTGTGTTTCTTCTGCCTCAGAGGTAGAGCTGCCTTTCTGAGTACTGATTTTCCACATGAGCATGGGTTTTTTACCGATGACAAAAGGCCTACTGATGTAATGTAAATTTATGTCCGTACTCAAGCATCACAGTCATGCTTCAGGTAAACCTGTCCAGTACTTGTTGAACTACACTGTATATGGAAGCATGAAAATACAGGACTTTAAGTATCCAGGGTGTTGCATTGTAAGTGTTAGATGGTGTCCTGATATGCAGACCCAAACACTCAAACCTTCCTTTTTACAGCACACTGAAGATCGGTTGTTAATGTCTTCACCACAGTGAATACTCTGGAGAGGGAGAGAGAGAGAGAGAGAGAGAGAGAGAGAGAGAGAGAGAGAGAGAGAGAGAGAGAGAGAATAGAGCAATAGAGAGACAGTGTGTGAGATTGAGAAAGGAGACCTGCTTTAATGGCCATCACTGCAGACATAGTGGACTGGAACAGTCCTGCTGCTTTATGGCCATTAAAATGACTTCACGTCACACTGATCAGGACCTTTGTAACATTTTCTCTCAGACAACAATCAGATTTAAGACCTGACTGTATGACCCTGACATCTGCTTGAAAAAAGGTCAGTTCTAATCCAGAGATGTAAAAAGGAAAGAAACAACTGATTCTAACCACTAAACTAAGCTAGAGGAGGGAAGGAAGGAGCAGAGGACACATGCCACTGGTCAATACCAGCACAACCAGGGTTCGAGTGTTAGAGGAATATATGGAATAGTATCTAAATAGACAAATGGTCAATTTCTGTTTACAGAAACAGACAATGTCAGATTACCATTAAGACGAGTACTCTTATCCCCTCTTTTCTTCATGTCAGACCAAACCTCCTCTGCTGTTGTTTTGCCTCAAACGTCCTTCTGTAGGCCTCCTTACACTCCCTCAGTTTCACCTTCAGCTCCTTCTGCACAGACCTTAGTAGAACTGTGTCTGAAGGCGTCTTTCTTGTTTCTGGTCCTTGGTGATAAATGGTTTGTTGTTGGGAAAACAATACACCCGCTTGCGTCCTAGTCTGTGGTCTCAAAACAGACTTGCAGATTCTTCTGGTCACCATGTCCTGATAGTTTTCTTGGTCACCGGTTGCCTTAAGAACATTGGTCCTTCTTCAGCAATGAGAACCTCAGCAGAAACAGTGTGGAGCAGATTTGTGAAGCTCCAGGAGCTTGACATCTCAGTATGTGATTCAAGCAGCACAAGCTTCATTGTCCATTGCTCTCTCTCCTCTGTTCACCTTTCAGAGTCAGAAAAGTACCAATGACTAAAACACTATGTGACTAAACAGAAAGACAAATCAGAAGAAGGGAAGGAACAGGGTGAAGAAAGAGATAAATGTATAAGAAAAACTAAAAGGAAAGTAAAATAAAACCCCTCACATAATGTAGCTGCTGCAATTGGCTACTACTATAGATTAAGGTGTATATTAAGGTCAGGGTTAGGTGCAAATTAAGGTGTAGGTTAAGGTTAGGTTTAGCTGTAGATACCAGTGTATTAAGGTTAGGTTAGATGTAGGTTAAGATTAGATTATGGTGTATATTATGGTTAGGTTAAGGTGTGAATTAAGGTTAGGTTAAGTTTAGGTTAAGGTGTGAATTAAGGTTAGGTTAAGTTTAGGTTTAGGTTTAGATAAAAGGGTTTATTAAGGTTAGGCATAGGTGTGCATTAAGGTTAGGTTTAGTTTAGGTTTAGGTGTGGATTAAGACACAGGTTAAGGTTAGGTTTAGATGTAGGTTAAGATCAGATTTTGGTGTATATTATGGTTAGGTTTAGGTGTGTATTAAGGTCAGGGTTAGGTGTAAATTAAGGTGTAGGTTAAGGTTAGGTTTAGCTGTAGATAACTGTATTAAGGTTAGTTCAGATGTAGGTTAAGATTAGATTATGGTGTATATTATGGTTAGGTTAAGGTGTGAATTAAGGTTAGGTTTAGTTTAGGTTTAGGTGTGGATTAAGACACAGGTTAAGGTTAGGTTTAGATGTAGGTTAAGATCAGATTTTGGTGTATATTATGGTTAGGTTTAGGTGTGCATTAAGGTCAGGGTTAGGTGTAAATTAAGGTGTAGGTTAAGGTTAGGTTTAGATGTAGATAACTGTATTAAGGTTAGGTTAGATGTAGGTTAAGATTAGATTTTGGTGTGTATTATGGTTAGGTTTAGTTTAGGTTTAGGTGTAGAATAAGATAATCATATTCAATTGGTATTTTTGTAGTTGTACTTGATTACAGTTGAGTTGGGTTTAACGGGCCAGCTCTCAGTTCACCTTCATTGATGTTAAGAGGAGTTGTCTGTGTTTCCTCTGAATGTAACAGCAAGTGATTTCAGAAGACTAGAAAAACACCAGCGTGAGATCTGGCCGCTACTTTTGTTTCTTAGGCAAAGTTTGTAGTTAGGGGGCAGGCGCTGCAGTTGGAGACATGCTAGCTCAACAGAAAAGGCAGGATGTGTGTTGGAGAAGTGCCTGACTGAAGCATTGCAAACACACCTTGGGACAACTGAGGGGCCCACTCTATTATCATAATGCAACGTAAGTTGTTCACTTGGTGATTAAAGAGAGTTCCTTCACATTAAAGCTTAACGTATGTGCTGTTTGGACGCCTTACAAAAAAAAAACGTACTTATGTGAGGTTGATGACTAGTAATGCAGAGGTGCTAATGTGTTAATTCTCCCTGTAGAGCAAAGATTCCAGCACTGAATCTGTTCATTGATTGTGTTGCTTCATAGGATGAGGCCTTTCGGGAGCTAGTTTTACAGGCCCGCCTGCTGTTGGCTTGCTTGTTAGTGAGCAATCGTGTGTATGTGTGTGAGAGAAGACGGTAGCAGGTGCCATCACTGATGTTACCTCCTCCACACATACACACACACACACACACACACAGCTTTTCCTCTTGATCACTGTCCAAGGGCACATCCTTCCTTTTCACTTTCTCGTTCCATTTCAGTACAGTTTCCAAAGCCACTGTAATTGAACTGATCAGACGTTGATTTTCCGACACCATTATCACCTTTAATAAAGTGGATAATCTGGCCTCACCAAGCACAGCTGGAGAGACAGACTGGTAAGATAACCTTCCGCTTGCAAGAATCTCTCATTTCTTTTTATCTTTTTTGAATATGCTTTTAATGCAAATTAATCATTAAAAGTCTCTGAACTATTTGTAACTATACACAGCGGTGGCTTGGTGGTTAGGGAAACAGCCTTGAGGCTTGAAGGTTGCTGCTTTGATTCCCTGAACTGGCAGAACACGACTGAAGTGCCCTTGAGCAAGGCACTTAACTCCCTAACTCCCCAGGTGCTGTGGGTAAGGTTGCCCACTGCACCAGGCACATGTGCTCACTGCCTCTTAGTGTGTGAATTCACAAAGTGTGTGTGTGTGTGTGTGTGTTTCACTGCATAGAAACTGGCAAATTTCTCTGTGTGTGCAAGGAAAATGGGTTTATCCTTACAATAAATAAAATCAATAAAGTCCTTACAAGTCTAAGTGCATCCCACAGCCCCACAACCTTTTTGGATGCAATGAGAAAATGTGAGCGGAATGTCATGAAAACACATCTCAGACTGTTAGACACACAGCACATTAGCACAGAGGAACACTGAGGGAAGATGCAATTAAATTAAAAGAACACTGCAGGACTAATAGAGGATTATCATATCTTTAAAAAAAAGGGGGGGCGGGGGGGGTTCTAGTATTTCTACACCAAGAGAAAGATCCCAAACACAACTTGAAATCTACAACAGACTACCTCAAGAGGTGTGATAGTATTTCATGTAGTTTTAATGCATTATATCATTATTATCATTATTATCATTATTATATTAAGGCAGTAAAAGAGCAGTAATTCCTGTAATGTTTATATTTGTAAATGACGTAGTTATTAATGTATTTATAGAGCAGTAATTCATTTAATTATAATATATTAAATCATGTAGTTATTAATGTAGCTATAGAGCAACAATTTATGTAATTATATGATATGTATATTCATGGAAGTGTATTTAATTCATGTAATTATGATAGTAAATCATGTAGTTAATACCCTAGTCATAGAGCAGTAATTCTGATAATTATACAATATAATATATAATATTGCAGATATAAAGTAGTAATTAATGTAATTGTATTATAGTAAATATTGTAGTTATTGCAGTTGTTATATTTTAGTAATTCATACAATTATAATTATATTAATAAATCATGTAGTAAATAATGCAGTTATAAGTAGTAACAAATGTGATTATATCAGCAAATCATGTAGTTATTAATGCAGCTATAGCGCAGTAATATGTGTAATTATATGATAGTAAATCATAAAAATATATATGTTTTTTCTGAAGAAGCTCCAGGTCTTAGTCCAGGTCTTTGTGATTTTTCCCAATGAGGGAACTGAACTTAGATCTGTGCAAGAGGCATCAAAAAGGGGGAAGATCTAGCTCTCCTGTTACAATCTAACTGAAGGTAATCGAAGCCAGGGGAGAGAGAGGAATAGAGAGAGAGAGGATGCTCCCTGTCTATTCCAGTCCACAGTGGGCAGTGTTCTCTTTTATCCTCTATCCTGCTGGGAATCAATGCTACTGCAAAGGATGTCCAGCTCTGGAACAAGCTGATCAGGAAGCCCAGCCTCACAGGACTTGCTGGACATGGCATAAGAGAAGAGAAAGACGGTTAAACTGGAAAACATCTTGAACATTTCTTCCTCTCCTCTTTACGATGCAGTTGCTCATTCTACCTCAGAGCACTTTACTCATAAACAGGCCAAAAAGATTCCTTGGAGTGATGCCACAGAAGTGTTTTTGGCTCCATCTTTATTTTTACAAATGTAGGAGGCTCTGCTGAGGATCTTTAATGTCAGTTGCTGCGATTCTCTGTAATGATTCTGATAATGGACCTGATTCATGGTATGGTGCTGCAAAACAGTGTTAAGAGAGATTTGTATTGATGAAGAACATTGCTTTTGAACACACAGAGCTGTTATTCAATTTTGATTCAAGTTGTTTGGCCTATAATAGTGGTGCACAGGGCCATCCTCAGGGCAGGCAGTAGTCCATTGATGGCCATTAATGGCATTTTATATCATAAAAGTCTGTGTGCAAAAATTTAATTAGTATACATAACAATCAAGAGCTCAATCATGCTTAAATGGTATACATTTTATAAACATTCAAATAAACAAATTACATCACAGAAATAATACCAGGCAAATGAAACATTATCGGTTTGAGCTGCTGGGGGTCCCTGGTGGAGACCATCAGCAAACCAGAGATGTAGAAGCTTCTTAAATGAAGAAAGAATGTCAACACTGTTTCTCAGAAAATGCAAAAAAAATAATAATAATAATAATCTGCAAGTACAACCCAGACATCAGATATGATGTGATAGCATAAGTGGACAGATTGTCGACGTGGAGTCTGACATACAGAGACAGCTTTTACACCAAATTACAGTCATCTGATATTAGCAGCGCATGTTTGTGAGGGACATTTGGGACATGTTTTGGGGAAAAACGTGCTGCTTTCTTGTGAGCCATTATGCTTTCTGTTTATTAAGAGGTGGACTGTTATATGTCCATATGTCCAAATGATTTCATTCAGCTACATTGCTGACACAGATACGAAACTGCACACAACATTTCTAGCCCCTGTAGAAAAGTACTGCCAATAGAAAAAGGCTCTCTGGAGCAGATAAGCATGAACCTTTTGGCACCACGACTAATGCCAGGTGGCCTAGAAGGCAAAAAAGTCAAAATTGCCTTAACATTAAGATGTGAAACCGTGGAACTGTTATCCAATACTGGGCTGAGTTGAGGAGTTGGGGATGAAGTGGGGCGGTAGGCAGTACAGACAGTTACTTCAACAAAAGCAGGATACCCATGTCCCAATACTTTTGTCCATATAGTGTTTAGCTAATTCACATTCCACAGATACAGTGTGTCAGTCAACGCACTTAAAAATAAAGGTGCTACAAATGGCTCTAGAACAGGGGTCACCAACCCTGCTCCTGGAGAGCTACATTCCTGCAGACTTAAGATTCAACCCTGATCCACTGCAACTGAACTGTATCCCTGAATCTCTCTGATCTCACTCACTGCACTGACTCTCATTACATTGTTCATTGCACTGTCTGTACTTATTCTGTGTATAATAGCTCTGTAATATACTTCTACTACACATATGTCCAGTAAATCATATAGACAATACTATCTCCTTATCATCCTTTTCCTGGATTTATTGTATTTTATTACACATTTTATCTTAGTGTAGTCTTTGTGCATCTTACACGTCATACATGTGTGTTCTCACAAAGAAAAAATCCTTATATGGTGAAATAAAGTGATTCTGATTCCGATTCTGATCCAGACTAATTGCTGCCTTTGGAATTTCTTGATTTGCTGAATGGGGTGTGTTTGGTTTAAGGTGGATATAAAACTTGCAGGATGATGGCTTTCCAGGTGCAAGTTAGCAGACCTCTGCTCAAGAAGAATCATTTTTCAATGCAACTGAATGCAATCAGAATTTTACAGCAATGCTCCATATTCTAGTAGAAAGCCTTCCCTGGACAGTCGAGTCACTCCAACAGAAGTCAGGATACTTTTTAATACCATTTATTTCCAAAGAATCAATGAATGAGCGGGTGTCCCAATACTTTTGATCTCACATAGTGCTTTTTTTTGGAGTAACTGTTCTCATCTTTCCATGATATTTTGGCGTCTAGGGTACAATAAATGACAGTACCTATGACACTAACAAACATTATTAAATCTTTTAATAAAGCCTTAATGTCTTTTAATGTCTTAAGTCATGTCAATTAATAGTTGAGACATTAATAAACCATTTAGTAATGTTTGTTACTGTCATAAGTACTGTTTAATGTTCTCTTATTGTAACGTTTTTATGTGCTATGAGGTACTATTACCTCCAGGGCTAGCGTGCTCATAAAAGCATTTATGAGAATACGTGAATGTGGCCTAAAACTACATCAGATTAATGAATTACAGAATTGTCCACAGCTCTTTTAATGACAGATCCAATTTTCATCATAAATTGAAGAAAATCCAAAAAAAAGAAAACAGAATATTAGTGTCTTTGTGAAACTGTGGGTTTTGAGAAGACATTTCTTCTTAAAATGGCTGATGAGTAAGGGACTATTTATATATATATATATATATATATATATATATATATCATATATATATATATATATATATATATATATGATTTTTTTTTTAGATTTTTTTTTTACCAAAAGGGTTATTTTATGGCATTTCTCTAAGAGCCATTTGCTCGGTATATGAAAAGAAAATGCATCATGAGTTTTGTTCATTTTAAAAGTGACTCAGAGGTTGTTTAAAACCTTCCTATGATGTTGGACCATTACAGCCTTTCTGTTTGACACAGCACTTGCGTCACATTTGAACTGTAATTGATGGCTACATAAATGTAGAGTACATGAAGAATGCAATCTGCATTGTACATGACAATGTATGCTGTCATAACAGCAGAAGATCAAGATCAAGCTGTACCGACAAACATGTATTATATTGCCATTTACCCCGAGAGGAAAGCAGAAGTGTCTTGCTTTATGCACGATGCTACATAAAATGAATAAGTATGCAGTATATATAGTGACTCCTGAGAACTGGAAATTGTAGCTTAAATTGACATATGCTGAGTGTGAAGGTGGAGGTGATGTTTAATATAAATGCCTAAAAAAAGTGGGGGTCTATAGGCTATTAAATTCAATGGTTCACTTACTTTTTCTAGCATGCAATGTCGGTGTTTATTCAGTGTGATCAGTTACATACAAAAACAGCCCAACTGTCTGTGTCATTAGCTTAGATTGTGTTTGTCTATAATTGTAACAATCAAACCACACCACTATTTATTGCAACTGTAGCTTAAATCCTAATTAGACGTTACTTTTGGACAGTGTTTCATGAAAAAGCCCTGTTTAAATAATTCATACTATATAATCCTGAAAATACATTAAAGACATGGGTCTATCTGTCTCAAACAAAAATAGTCTACTGCCCATAGACTGACCCGTGTAAATTGTTATAAGGGCAAGCGTGCAATTCTCACACAATTCCTCCAGAAATATTCACCTAACAGAGCCAGGTGACAGAAGGAGCTGACTTCATTTGCTTACAGCCAGCAACAACAACATGAACAAAAAAAAAAAAAAAAAAAGACAAAAAAAAAGGCACACCATCTGTTAACAAAGACATTCTCCATGACCCACTTCCCCCTCCATTCAAAATGCAGTATCCTCTGCCTGTCTCTGTACATCAAAGATGCACTCACATCACTCCCCGTGAAGGAACCCAAGTTCTCTGAATCCATCAGCTAAAAGTCGGCAGTGTTACCGCAACCCCAATGCACTAACAATTCGAGAGCCCAATTTAACCACGCTTACATGTGCCTCTACACAGAGGCTAAACATAGCCGAGCGAGTCCAGCCCCATTGACAACCAGCTGCGAACAGAACCGGTTTGAAGTTGAGCAAAGTAAACAAGGCAGACCACCAAAAAAGCTCAGAGTCAGCAACTAATTGCACTGAATTTGGTTCGCTATGAAACAGCAGTCGAAGCAATTACACAGTGGAAGTATGCTTGGAGGCAACGTGGCTTGTTCTGTAAGTAATAAGCCCAGCAATTGATCGAGTAATAAGGAAGGAGATGTTGTATTAAAAAAAAATGTTTTATACTCCAACATGGACCCTCACTGCCTTGTGCCTAGGAGAGCAGTTCAGAAAACTCGAGAAACAATGAGAATAAAAAAGGTGGAGGGAAATAGAAAGTGAAAATATAGAGCAACTCTCAGGGGAAGAGTAGGATCATTATTTGCCGAGCATGCAAGCAAACTAAAAACGGCATTGAGGAAATACAGCAAGAGTTTTGTGGGAGAAGGAAAGCGACGGCAGTTCGCCTCAGTTCCGTAACGATCCTCAACAAGGTTACAGGAGCAATCCTTCATGAAATGGTACTTACAACCAATATGTAGGAGTGTGTAATAAGATAAGCCATAAGGCCTTGGTTTATAGAGTGCACAATGCCTTCGGCAAAGTGCTTCAGAAGAATGAACGTGGACCAGTGGGTAGAGGTAGAGAGCAGGGATAATGTGAGCTCTGTACTCATTTAAACCTAGTAGGACTTCCTTTGTACACACATCCCGAAACAACACGGAGTGGTCACTGTTTGATCATGACAAAAGAACTAGTGACGTTGCCTAGTAATCTATGTATCCAACCATCCATCCATCCCTCTATCTATCAACTACCCATCTATTCATCACTATACATTTGTCTATCCATCCATCCACCCATCCATTCATCCATACATCCATATACATACATGCATACATTTATCCATGTATCCAGCCATGCATCCATTATTCATCCATCTATTTTTCCATCTATCCAAATATCCATCCATGTATCAATCATTGATTCATCCTTCCATCTATCAACCAACAACCTATTCATCTATCCAACCATTCATCTCTCATTCCACCCATACATTTGTCTATCATCCATCCATCCATCCGTCCATCCATCCATCCATGCATACATACATACATACATGCATACATTTATACATGTACATCCAACCATCCATTCACTATTCATCCATTTATTTTTCACCTATCCCACTATTCCAACTATGTACAAAATTTGATTATTAATGGTGCCCAGTAATAGTTATTAATACATCCATTCATCAATCTATCTGATCATCCATCCCTCACTCCCTCCAGCCATTCATCCATCCATCCATTCATACACCCAATAATTCATCCGTTCATATATATCTATCATCACATCCATCATCATCATCGTCATCATCATCATCTATCCATTCATCATTCCATCCATCCAAGCAGTCATACACATTTATTCTCATCTATCCATCCAACTATCCACGTCATCCTTCCAATATATAAGGAGACCAGTATTGGTTTTAGACTCATATCTAGTAATGTTGCATCCATCCATCCTCCCATCCAACCTCATTGTTGTGCACTAGGTGAAGGCTGTGGACACGTCTAGTAGAAGTCCTTAAAAGGAGCTGGTTTGGCCATCTTCTGTTGCAATCCTCCAGCCATTGTGGGTCATGAGGGCTCATGATAAAGTGGTCTCCCAGTCCCCTCACTGCTCTCTTGAAGTCCAGAGCTCAGGCTGCTTTGGAACAAAAACAGGGCTTGATTTAGGAGTGCTGGTAGCTGCTTTAATACAGAGACCAGGCCTCAATCTAGCTGATTTACAGCAAGGCCGTGTCCAGACTGTAAATGGTGCTAAACCATTAAGACAGTAACAGAATAAGAGAGAGACAGAGGGCAATGGTGTTCACGGCTCGGCTGTGCAGTGGGTATTTAAAACCCTTATCAGGATACTCTGAGCACTAAATTACATGGAAATTAATCCCAGTCATCCTGCCCATGCTATATATCATTAAGACAGGATTACTGCAGGAAAGATCAAGATCAAGTCCTGGATAAGTAATATCTATAGCTGTAATTTGTCCAAAACAAATGTAAATACAAACCTAGAGAAATTAAATGTGAAATGTAAAACGAGTCAATGTTAAACACCATCTTAAAGCAAAGTTTAAACCCCCAAACTTTAGTTAGTGAAACCCCTGTGCTTGCAGATGTACTGAAAAATGCAGAAACAAAATGTCGACTCAGGAAACAGCCAAAGAGGTTAATTGCCCAAGTTTATTTGTAAAGCTTTAAGCAACAGTTTGAACACATCTATGCAAATGAGAGTCTTTTGTTGTTGTTGTTTTTTGGGAGGGGGCCTTTATATTTAATTAACCTATAGAACCTGAGTCCAGTTTTGTGGGATGTTTACATAGTTTGACATACTTTTATTGAGTTATCATTTAAATGAGTCACCCATGCCAGATATTTTTTTCTTTTCAGGAGATTGACAATGATATTTACAGTAATAAGTTGCTAAATGTCCTTTATTGCTTTTATTATTTATATAATAAGAATATTATTATTATTATTATTATTATTATTATTATTATTATTATTATTATTATTATGTATCTGTATTATTCCTTCTCAGGACTTTTATTGTGAAATGTGAACACTTCCTTCTTGTTTTCCTCTATAACCCAATATCTGGGTCAGTGATGTCATTAGCTCCACACCTCTCACTGATCAGTCAGTGTCTGTATGCAGGTTGGGTGTGTACACTTCCACAGAGCAGTAAACATGCACTGGAAGGCTCCTTTGGCATTTATATTTCCAAGCTCTATAACTAATATTTAATCACACACTGAGGAGATCACTAGGGTAAGACTCTGTAGGTCACTCTGACCCTGAGCTACAAATCCTTGAATACCAGCATGTAACTGCCTGCATAGTGCAGTTCTTGGGTTCCCTGGTTTAGGTCTTCCTCTGATACAGACACGAGCTAACAAGCTGTGATGGCATGCATTCAGAATCACATGATGTCTCCAATGTTCAGTCTTAGAACTGGAAACAGGAAGCTTTAAGCCATTTAGAACTTTTAATGTATATAAAGGCCCGGTAGAATATTCAGGACTGAAAAAATTAGAGTCAATGTTGGAGTGAGAGGTTGATCCGTGAAATATTGATGGTGGTTCACACTGATGATGAAGGTCTGATTTATAATCTTCTGAAATCTTCCCATAATGATCCTCTTTTAGATCTTATTAAGGATGAGGAAGACATTCAAAGAAGGAAGCGAGAGACTGTTCTTCATAAGCGGTAAATAGACTGAGATGTTCCCTCGGAAAAGACGGTTGTGTGAAAAAAAGGAAAGGTGCGGGGGCTCTTATGAAGGGTGATTCATTTCCCTATCTTATCATCGGATGATATATGGAGACACACAAACACACACACACACACACACTCTCTCTCTCTCTCTCTCTCTCTCTCTCTCACACACACACACACACACACACACTCACAGTCGATATGTACAGTGTGCCTTAGGGGGAAGGAGCAACATTCATCATGATGGGAGAAAATTTGAAGAAATGCAATTTATTCCTAAGGATGGGAAATGAAGAGAGAGCACAAGAGAGTGAGAGAGAGAGAGAGAGAGAGAGAGAGAGAGAGAGAGAGAGAGAGAGAGAGATCATGCATAGTGAATTGCCACAATCAGCACACTCAGCTAAATTCTCATTTCGCTATTAAACTACTTTACCTCGCCATCTGAACACACTCTATAGGAACAGAGCTGTTTGTTGGTGTGATATAGACAAACACTTGTTCAATCATGCTTTCAGACATCAAGGGTATTAATAGAGTTTGTTCCCCCAGTTGCTGCAGAAACAGCCTGTACTCTTCTGGGAAGAGCAGCCTGATCTCCTTCTGGGAAGGGGACAACTAGCACTAGCCACCAACAACTAGCCTCCAACAACTAGCACTAGCCACGGTGACCTCAGGCTCATGTGGGACTGGTCTTCTAGAGCTTCCAACTCTACTGGTATTGCTTTGCAGATTTTTGAAGAAGGTCAGTTTCCTTCTAAGTCTAGATCATCTAATCAGTCCTTCATTAAGGTCAATCAAATGAGCTCCTGGTGGAATTGAACAAATTCTGGAGTTCTGAAGTTCTGGAGTTCACAGAGAAGCGTGCTATCAAACCTGTGCTCTTCTAACTGCGCTTTTCCATGGCATTGTACCTACAGTGCTACACTCAACTAGGATTTTTAGCTCTTCCATTCAGCCAAATTGTTATCAGGTACCAAAGTCAGTGTTATTACAGACCAAAATGTGTCTGTACTACCGAGTACTGATTAACATCAACCAATCAGTGCCAAATTTCAGTGAGCACAGCAACAAGCTGAAAAAAGGAAACAGATTCCCCCACAACAGCTCAACCACAGCTACTGCAAAATGTGTAAAACTAATTGGGGAAGCAGAGTAAAGACTCTGCTTGGTGTTACAGTAACATGATGCACACTAAGAGAACATCTGCCACCATCGCCTTTGTTTGCACAGGTGTAACGAGCGAGATATATAGACTGCAACGGACTCGACTCATATTGTGTTTAATGATGATGGTTGAGGCGATGGGGAAAGACAAGGAACACTAACAGCCAGTGGTTGGAGCGATGCAACAGATAACACCACCAGTGAGCCACCACACCATGTGCGAGACTGGGGTTTGATTCTCAGCCTGGGCAACTATGCTGTGCTGTGCCAATAAGAGCCCTTGGGTAAGACTCCAAACACTGCTCTGGCCCACGTCTGTAATATGAGTAAACTTGTAAGTTACTCTGGATAAGAGCATCAGCATCATAAATGCCATAAATGTTAATGTAAAGAGCTCAGCAATATTTTCAGGACATCCTGCAGCTTGTGTGTTGCTTCTCAGAGCAGGGTTTCCAACTGGCATTTTTCCCAGGAATGTCTCCCCCAGATTGCACAACGTCTTTGGCCTTCCCAGTTGCCAGATTTATCATCAATCAAGCATTTATCAATCAAGCATATATTAGTGTGCAGGATCTACAGAACCAGCTGCAACATCTGTTGGTAAATGTGCTGCAGGTTAATATAGGGAACCTGCATGCCTCCAGGCATGGATCCAGGCAAGAGGTGGCCCAACAGGGTACTAGAGCCTCCTTTCAGTTGTTTATTTTTCCCCATTAAACTAATATTCTAATCACTTACATATGTCACCACTATGTTCACACATATAAAGTTTCATTCTCCTTGGAATTAAATTATATATACATTTGAGATGACAAGACAGAGGGGTGTGTGTGTATTTGTGTGTGTTTGTGTGTGTGTGTGTGTGTGTGTGTGTGCGTGCGTGCACACATGAGAGAAAGAGAGAGAGGGAGAGAGAGAGACAGAGACACAGAGAGAGACAGACAGACAGAGATATGACAGAGTTAATAGCTAGAGAGCTTTTTCAGCTCTTTCACCACTGTCTAATCAGACTAATGAAACCTAAGAAACAAAGCTGCACCATTAACACGAGTGTAAACACATCTGCTTTACTTATGAATGATGAATGGATGCATTGGCTTTTATTTTTCATTTCACAAAACCAGAACATTATTAAGAGTGGTAGAAAGTGGTTTATTTGCATAGGCTGAACGAGCAGCTCAAAACGAGAGGAAAAACAGAGGGTGGGTGAGATGTTGGTGGTGTTCTAGGCAACGATCTTGCTGGGATGCTTTAAGTTGAAGCCCCCTCCAGTGAAACGGGGTCCGTCGCTAAGCTGAGGCTGGATGATGGGCTGTCCTGTCTGGGTAAGATTCCTCTCCTTCTCCCTGAAGAAAAAGAGAGGAGACCAGAAAAGAGGTCAAGAGGTGCAAGGCACACAAATATGAACACATTGATATTTATTGTTCCTACTTGAGGAGGGTTTCTGTGGACTTCTGAAAGATCTTCACTATTTCGAGCACAGAAAGAGCTCGGCCTATACGGCGTTTAGAACTATAGCTAATATTCTAGCATGAATTAGCTGCATATTTTACAGGTTACAGGCTGGGAAAGATGCTTAATAGTAACATATTCATAGAAATGAGAATTATCTATAGTTTATTTTATTTGAATTACATTGATGGATGTTTTTAAAATGGTTTGAGGCTATAAATCACATTTTTTGTAAAAAAAATAAAAAATAAAAAAATAAATAAAAATCTTCACATGGCAAGAGTGTAAATGTGTCTGCTTAACTGAGTTTCTGTTCATTATAATTTGTAGCATGTAGCAAAACAATGTACCATATTATTCAAGACCAGGTATTTGACATGAAAAATTATACAGACATAAACTGAATGTGTATCAAAACACTGCCGCAAGTTAGCGTCTCTCTTCAGGTAAGTGTTCGCCATGTCTACGAGCTAATCTTCTCCATTAATAACACGGCACCCATTTTATTATAATGACTTGATATGTAATGAACATGATGTTTTACTGTGACGCTAAAAGAATGTATACAGTAATGCTTAAAGCTTACTGATTGAGTTCACATGTGCACTCAAAAAATACCGTGTATCCATGAAGAATAAAAATAGCGCAGCCTCTCAATCCTCCTCAAACTTTCAGTGGTTTTTGGTCAGAAATATCATGAGCACCCTAGGAAAATGCTTGTGTTTATGTACTTATGTTGTTCTATTGATAAATTAAAGGAAATATGTTTTGCATTACGGGAACCAATTGAAATGCTGACCCAGGCAGCAGATACATTCTGGCCAAATACTGGTTACAGTAATGATCTGATTTGTGCATGTGGATGTTTAAGGTTGTATGATTTTAGACTGAAAAAGAGCTTTATGCTCTGTAAGAAGCAGTTCAAGGTCCTGGAGTGGCCTCGTCTGTCTCCAGACCTGAACCCAAAAGAAAATCTTTGAAAGGAGAGGAAACTCAATGATGCCCAGCGACAACCTTGTAAGATCTGGAGAAGGTCTCTATGGTGGAGTGGGCCAAAATCCCCCAAAGCACTGTGCGTGAACTACATCATAGTCTGACCTCTGTAACTGCAAACAAAGCTTCCTGTACCAAATATTAAGTTCTGGTTTTCTATTGTATCAAATACGTATTTCATGCAACAAAATGCTAATTAATTATGACAATCATACAATATGATTTTCTAGATTTTTTTTAAGATTCTGTCTCTCACAGTTGAAGTGTACCTACAATAAAAATTACACTTGCAAATGCGGCAGTTTATCAATATCCTTACATTTTGCGACAGACTTACACTTCACCATGTCCTCCCATCAAATGGTTTAGGTTTCTGAAAAGAATTTCAAAAGAATGTCATAAAGTAAGCAGTGTAATTATATGAACAATGCTTGCTTTATGAGATTCTTTTGGAATCATTTCATTTCTGCTTTTGTGGTTGCAGCTGTAATTTGTGCATAATGCACAATCCATTTACTACACATTATACAACTCTATATATTATACACATTACCTGCGGTGCCACCATGCCACCCACAAGTAAATATATGCTTGTAAATAATGCTGTCCATACATTATAGCAGTATGTCTTAGAGTATTACTTCAGTTCTTTTTATGCCATTGGCAGGAGACATTGGCAAGAGACATTTTGTTATTTTTGCTGTAGCAATGGATGGATGGAGACAGATCATCGCCATTCCTAATAATTCAATATGTCTGTTTCTCTTGTATAGAGTTCCTATAAGCTTAGCATGTTTACAGCCTGCATTACCAATTCAACTCCTTTGACAATTAGCCGGGTGAGATCATTTCAGTAGTGATCGCCCTGCGTAGGGACTATAATATCGATTGAACTGAAAAGGCTTGGCTGTAATACGCTCACATCTGTCTCATATTTGCTTTGTTTGCTTGTGTATTTATCTTGGTTTGAAGTCCCTCAGAGTCAGCCACAACTTAATGCGGCCATGATCCAAACAAATATCGGTGAACACGCTCACTAAGACTGACACACACTTGCACACATGTGTACATTTCCTCTCTTCTTCTGCCTCGGTCCCTCGCTCACTCTCACACAAGACACACAAACACGGCTGGCTCTCCCAGCAGAGAACATCTGTTGCCACCCTCATCTCTTTCAACTGTTCTCTAGTGATGGCAAAGCTCTCATCTTTCATTCAGCACAGCACTAGCGCAGGACCTCTCGGCCACACGCGCAGCACTCCCAACACCCACAGCAATGCCTTCCCTCCCTCCGAGCTGCAAACTTCTCCCTCTCCATCTTAATTTCTCTCTCGCTTGCCATGTTTGTCCAATATCAAACGCCGTCAATTAAAATTCACTGGCTGTGTAATGCGATTTCACACGGGGAACGATGAAGACGCTTGGCAACAAGCTTGAAACGCGTGCACACAAGCTTCCTCCACCTTTTGTTCTTCCCTGTGCCAAAACAGAAAAATAAAACAAACAAACAAACAAACAAACAAACAGCTAAATTAATATTATGCAGAAAGGGCTTCAAATTCAGTTTTGACGGAACTGCAGACATCTGTGAAACGTGCTTTGAACAAAAATGGGGTTCGCTTGACTTGTAGAATCAGCACCATCTGCAGCTAATGATTTCTGACAATCACTGAATCGAGGCTTATAATTACATTTCCAGTGTTCTTCAGCATGATGGGACAATCAGAATCATTTGGTGGGACATTTGGTGGTGGTGGTGTGGGGTTGATATTTTCATGTCCAGGAGTATCCAGACAGGAGAGGTTGTAACCACTTTTGCCAGGGATGTTAGTGGCTGAAACAGCCATAATGATCACAATGAGACCTATAGTAAAGCAAAAACAACAACATGAAAAACAACAAAAAATAATGTGCACAAGCCATTAAAACGGTGGCAGCAGTGCCAGCAGTGGCATCACCTGCCAGTATTAGCACTAACGCTGCAATTCCAGGACAAAACTTAATATTATAAAAACCACAAACCCACCCTTGCAACAATATCACCAGCTTGACTAACAATGCCAAATTTAGCTGGAAACAACACCAACTACAACAACAATGCTCCTTGAAAGAACAACTCCAACTACACCACCAGTAACAACTCCAACACTTCCACCAGTAACAATAAATCCAACACTTTTACTACAGTAACAACTCCAACAACACTACCAGTACCTGTAAATACAAATCTAACACTACAACCACCAGTAACAACTCAACACTTCCACCACCAGTAACAAATTCAACACTACCACCAGTAACAATAACACTTTTCAACCAACTGTAACAGCACTACAACCAGTAAGAACAAATCCAACATTACCCCCACCTCACTGCAGTAAGAACTCCAACACTACCACCACCAGTAGCAACACCAACATTTGCAACACCCATAACAAATTCAACATTTCTACCAGTAACAACATATGAAACACTTACTGCAATAACAACTCTAACAATACTACCAGTACCAGTATAAACAGATCCAACACTATTACCACAATCCCAAAAACTCTAATAACATTACCACCACCAATATTAATAACCTCAACACTACTACCACCAGTAACTAAAATTCAACAACACTGTTACTACCCAGTAACCACTCCAAAAACACCAGCAGTATAAACAATGACCATAATAACACCAGAATCCCCATTAACAACAGCCTAAATGAAACAGCAGAAAGTATATGACCTTTTAAGCCGTGTTCATGGTGACCTTTGTTTCCCTCATGAACTTGTTTCCCTCATGCTTGCCAAGAGTATATTAAGGTCTTCAGATCCATCATCATGTCTCATAGCCTCTTTCCTAGTACTTATTCCACTGGCTGAAAGCTGGATGGCTCATGCTGGTCCTCATTGAAAATGAAAGTGTAACTTAATAGTGTGTAGAATCTGAGCTTTCTGTTTAGAAGCAATTTATTTCATTTATTTAGATCCCTTAGAACTGATTAATCGCGTTTCTTTGTTCAAAGTTATCTTTTTACACCTCTTTTAGATCCCATATTTACCTTTATACCTCTGCAGCCCATGCCAGACATTAGACATGACGACAATAGGTTCATGTTTCTCAGCTCCAGAGAGTATTCTATTGGCAATGCATTTCTACAGGGACTAGACAAGCTGTGTGTGTGTGCATTTGCACATCCGTGTCAGCCGTGGGTGCAGCTTAAAGTAGTGAATGCATTCATTAGAAGGAGTGTCCACAAACATTCGGACATATAGTGTACATGCATCAATATCCGTGAGTCGTCACATTCCTAACGGAGACAAGGAGAATAAGCAATGGAAACCGTGGCCATTCATGGGTCTGAAGTTTCGGATTCAAGCCGGGGGGTCTGTCAATCTAGTGCATTTCACTCAGGTATCTCACTCCAGTGCTTAAGAAAGCTAGTTCCGGGATTAGGGCTGTAAAATCCCTGAAAGGGTCAACTTTATTGGCTAGTCAGGTGACAGCTTTGAGAATTGAGTCCTATATCTTCCCTGTGACTTGACCTGCATATCAGCTGAGATTAATCTTAGTCAAATTTCATTCAGTTAGTCTTCATTCAATAATTGCACGGCTAATTCATAGGGCAAAACTAATCTGCACGTTGATGGAGGTTTGATAATAACCAAAGAGGCAACGGCTCTACATTAACAGGCAGAACACTGCCGTACCAGATGCCATTAGGGAGAGAGTAATGAAGTTATGTGTGAAGCTGTTTATTTAACATGTCCATAAGGCTGCAAGTGTAATAACGGCCAGGATACAGGCCTACACACTTCACTGGATCTCAGTGAAGGCCTCAGAGGAGACGCATGTGTAAAGAGAGTGTACATCTTTCTGGCATGCCGCAATTACTTCTTAAGGTTATAGGTATGCTTAAAGGTTAAGAAAGCATCCTCTTTGCTCTTTCCTTTTTCAACCTGAATATCTAGTGATCCTCCATAAATGTGTATGGGTTTTGGTACTATGAACGAGTCCATTCCGCTTTCTGCCCAGAGCCAGTGAGACAAGAGAGTGAGAGAGAGAGCAATTGTAAGTCAATAGCACAGATTGATTTGTGCCTGGCTGGAAACCAAGGCTTTTCTCCCAACTGGGGAAAGTATGAACATTTCTCAACTTCGAATCGTTTCATTAATGGAACAAAGAGAAACGTCCGTCCATTAAAAACACATCAACATCCACCCCCCACCCCAACCGGCACACCCCCTGCTGTCTTTGTGCAGAAAATAAGTAAGTGTCAGAAAATAACAGTGTTGATTACATTTGCATCATTTTACTGATCTGAGGTCAGCTCTGTGGTTCCTAAGCAACAGCTCAATCTATTCAAATGATTTATATACAGTGTCAGCATGTATATATACGTGTTTGTGTGTGTGTGTGTGTGTGTGTGTGTGTGTGTGTGTGTGTGTGTGTGTGTGTGTGTGTGTGTGTGTGTGTCAGTGGCTCTTCTATAGCAAGGCAACCCAAAACTGAAATAATAATCAAATACAACGCTCAGCGAGGCAGCAATGCCAGTATTACTTCCTGAAGATCATGACACTCAGACTGAACGCATCAATTATGGTACGGTCCAGAACTAAACACCATGATTAGGGAATTTTGGGGGGAGATTCTAACCAAATGTCTCTTCAATTTACCCACTGTCCCTTCATGTGGTTCCAACAGTGCTGGGAATCTGAAGCTTCCTCCAACACATACAAATCCAGCCAGCTACAATGACGCAAGAGTATTGAACAACTAAATTTGCGTGGAGGAGAGTGCTAATTGCCAACAGATTGCTAATTGTCTGTATTAGATAACATCACTCCGACTAATAGGCTAAAGGGAGGGCCATCCTACACACCTTGAGAGAGCAGGACCAATTTTGCTCTCTTGGACTCAGAGAGTCACCAGTTATCAAACTAACCTGATGAAAATGGTTGGATTAAACTACAGACACAACACTGGGTCCCTTGGATTAAACATTGCTCAAAACACTGGACAATCTGGGTTAAACACTGGCCAAAACACTGGACAATCTGGGTTAAACACTGGCCAAAACACTGGACAATCTGAGTTAAACACTGGCCAAAACACTGGATAATCTGGGTTAAACACTGGTCAAAACACTTGGCCACTTGTATTTAAAAACTGGGCAAAACACTGATCAATTTGTGCCAAATGCTTGGCAAACATAAGGAAACAGTGGACAACTTGCCAGTGGTACATTTTGGTTAAAAAGTGGTCAATTCTCTGGTCGATGTGGGTTAAACATCAGGCAAAACCCACTGGGAAATCTGAGTTCAATATTGGGCAACTTTAGTTAAACACGTGGCAAAACACTGGGAAACTTTGGTGAAACACTGGGAAACTGTGGTCAAATACGTGGCAAAACACTGGGAAACTTTGGTTAAACACTAGAAAAAACATTGGGCAATACAATGGACAACTTAGGTTAAACAAAACATTTATCAAAGTGGTCCAATACTTTTAGTAATTACCATAAAAAATATGTGCAAATCTGCCACCCCCTGAGGGAGAGAACCAGTAAATGAAACAAGCACATGTGGTTTCTTGTAGCTGTTGCTCTGCAACTAAAAATCTTCTGTTTTCAGACTCTTAATGCAGTTACATCATCACAGCTGTTTTCACAGAGATTAGGGGGGCAGTGTTCATGCGTCTTCGGTTTTAGTGGGCCAGTGACCCACTTCCTTGCAGTTAGCATCTATGACTAGAACCGAGTTCAGCTCAACAGCTCTGGAAGATCTGTTATTTAAAGGGCTTTATATAAGTATGAAGGGTATTGTTGCCAACATTCTATAAAGCTTGTCCAGTCTGGCTATAGATGCTGTGAAATTACATACTTGTGGGCAGAGAATGGATAGGCCAGTTGTTGACCTGCGTTAAGTCTACAGCTCCTTCTTCAGTGTTGGGACTTTTTTCCACACTCTCCAAAGAACGAAACACCAGCAACATGTCCCTCAAGTTTGCTGAGAAAAGGCAGCTTTAGCAGGGATGTCAAAATCACTGAGTTTTACAGTGACACAAGTAAGAGTCTTGGAACAGATTGGACTGTGTGAAGATGGGTTTGACAAATAACCCCTTTTTACTGTTTTACCCTTTATTTTTCCTGCTTTTATTAGCTTTGTGTAATTTTAAAAATGTTCTGCTCCTGATCACAGTGAATGAAGCAGGGTTTTTTTTTTCGGAAGTGCTATAACACACATGCTCTCCCCCTAAATTTGATCTTAGGGCTATCCATTTACAGCTAGAAAGTCTATTTGAACAGCCAGCATCCTGCAATCACACATGATCAACAAATGTAGGACAGATACAAAAGATGGAATCTCCTACAGAGTGCCTGACAGCACTGCTGACGAGAAGCTAAAATATAAAACTGTAGCCCCCTGCTCCACCTCTTCAAAATAATAATAATAATAATAAAAATAATAGTCCCTATTCATACATAATAATAGTCTGAATTACCCCGAGAGACGGCTTTAGTATTGAAGCACGCTGATGGCTTCCAGCTGAGATTCTGACTGTGAATAAGAAACACGGCCCATGTTTTATCTGAAACAGTGTGAAGCCTCGGTGATGCATGTTGTAATCATATCCAAATCATGTCATGATTTGGGCATAATATTCTCTTTATATATTGCACCATAAGACAACATCAACATGTCATAATGTATCTTACACCATGCAGCGTCAGTTCCAATAACATTTCCAAATGTAAATCTTGATAACAGCACAAACACTTATCAACAGTGACAATAACTTCCAACAAATGACCGTTTCACAATCTTTAAATGCACTTTTCAGGAAGTACAAGACTCAAATTTACACTTTTCTCCCATTAGCGACAATATATTTCATCCATCAAGATGTTCACCATATGCTTGCAAACACACATATTTAGTCCTGTGCCAAACTTTTATTTTTTTATAAATTGTCACAGTGTCTGAAACTACATCAGTCTTTAAAATTGCTTAACTAATCATAGTTTGCACAACTTCTATTCCTTCTTAGCTCATATGTCCAGCAACCAACAAAACTACCAGCATCAAATATGGGCTTGACTGCATTTGGAACCAGATGTTTTTTTGTTTGTTTGTTCTTTTACTTTTTGGCCAAACTGTCATTTATAAAATTGTCATTTAAACGTCTGCAGACATGTGTGAAGGTGACCATGGGTGTTATGGGACAGTGTTGTTTTGTCTCCATATTGTGGGGACAACTGTACTGCCAGGAAAGTGAGTGGGTATCTGTACAAGGCTAAAAGCTAAATCTAGCTGATCAGTTTATAACTTGTCTTCTTTAAATCATCAACTTCAAACTGGACAACCTCAGCTGACTATCAGCATAAAAAGCCCCCATCATCGGCCGGTCTAAGAAATTCCCCAATTTCAGCCACTTGGGAGTAATGCTTAGTTCCCCTTGTTTCCTTTGCTAATCCATTTAAATAAATTTGGAAAATTTAATTTCCTGCAATCAATCGGTGATGGGAGAGAGACAGGAAGTGAACAAGACCCCAGAAGTAGTTGATATTGGGACTGGCCAATTATGCCGAAATAGAGCTAAAAACACAGAATAGTGGAAATGATTTCACCTGTTTTTAACTAGAAAACAAAAATCAGTGTAAAATGTTTTTGCCTTTTATTTCTCTGACAATGAAAACGTGAGAATTAGGGCCTGATTTATTCTTTAAACACTTATTTCTGACCCACTATGGACTATTGCCTCACCCTGAGGATAGGCCTGCAGACCACTAGATAGCGCTTCATGGCCTGCTGGTGGTCCCCGGCCCACAGGTTGCAAAACCCTGTGGTAAACCAACCCAGCTGTAAACCAACCAATAAAAGCAGAGCATTAAGGCAAAATAACAGGGTTGTAAATAATCTTGTAAATCTGCACCTGAGCAGTTTGTCCAAAGGCACACTTACTCTTTATACATCAGAGACATATTAAAGTCAATTATTGAGCTCTCCAGAACTTTACTAAGTTGCTAGCCTTTGAGAAATACAGTTAGCAGCAAGTTAAATTAGATAATCAATCTGAATGAAGCACATTTCTGTGAGACATTTTTATGATTAAAAATTGATTTTGCCTTAAACATTGTCATTTATAAAAGCTTGCTACCTGTATTTTTGTATTTGGGAAAACATTTATGAAGCGAACACCACCAACTCAACTACTGTTTTCCAGCAACATCTGTTCAGTGCCTCACCATATGCTGCTGCTACTCCGAAAAACACCATCAAACACTCCACCCTCCTCCCTCAAACCCCCCATAAGACCAGCGCTGGACTGTGGAGTAACAGCAGAGCAGAGTGGAGTTTGGGGCAAGGCTTAGGAGTTTCTAACACTTGTAGCAAATCTTGGGATTGAGAGTTGCAGAATGCTGAAGAGATCGTTTGTGAAAGCTTCATACTGTGGAACCATGTGATGCAATCATATACAGTAATAGCACCATACGAGCCCTCATTATCAGGCATTGCATCAGGCTCACATTCAGCACAAATAATATATTCAGTGTGTTGAAGTGAAATTAAATGGAAATAAACATAGTGTGAGATAAAAATGCTTTTGATGTCTGCAAAGAAGACATCATGGGAACAATGCTTGACTGTTTTTTTTTTGTTTTGTTTTGTTTTACTGTCGATTCACTGCTTGTTTAGTATTCTTCAGCATGAATGCCTGTTTTTGTGTGTGTTCACATTTACATTTCTACACTGCATTATATTTTAAGGACAAAAAATGTCCCAAACGAGATAAACAGAACCTACAGCATCAGGATTGCCAAAATTCTGCTGACTTTTTTTTACATAAAAATAGAGTTAAGGACTAAACTAAAGTTTACACAAACTGTACAATATATAGATATTAGCTATTTTGTTGCTGTTGTGAACAAAAAAAAACTTGTATCTTCAAAAAGGCAAGATTACAAGGGAAGGAAGATCAATGGAAGAAAAGATTTTAAGAAAAGTCATTTTGGATCATTTCTATTGGTCCATTCATTACAACATTTTAGGAACATGTAATACTTTATGTTAAAAAGTGAAACATTGACCAAAAAACACTTATTTCAGAAGTAAACTCGGGTTATCATACTTCAGCTTGTACAACTTGTCACCTGTATGATCAACCACAAAACTTGTGTTCATAGCCCATAATAAGCTTTAAAGTCGAATTACATGAGAATTTAGCTTCTAGGTTCTCCTACAGTTGGGGAGTTTAAAAAGGAATCAGGCTTTTGCCCCTTAACTCTTAGAACCTGAGATTCGCACCTTGTAAATTCTAGGTTTCATATCTCAGGGTCAGAGGAACCTACAGACATGATACACACCATAAACTGGGAGACTTGGGCTATCTAATCATATTGATCTCACCATAACCAGCTAATAATCCATCTTAGAAAAAATTGGCCCAGGGTTCTAAAGGCTAATGATTTGCTGTACATGTGCATTTGTTGACAAGCTGTCAGATACAGAACTAGAATTTGCAGTGAATGAAGCAAGTGGGCTGAGGTGGTGAAGTAACAATATTTTACATGAATATGACTCTGAATATGATCATGCAGTGTTATGCAGTTCTAGTGAAGGGTCTCATTCACCACCACTGAAATGACAAGGTCAGCAATCCTGTACTGGCTATGACAAAGACGCCGTTCCCCCTAATAAGACAGTGAAGTATCTAAAAATGATTTTGAATGATTTTATGTAATGACATTTTATGGAAAAATTGCTACATAATGTTGATCTTTAAAAAAAGCAAACAAATAAAACAAAAATTAAGGCAAAAATGTACTTGACAGGAAAATGTAGTAACACAATAAACCAAAAACTATGAACAATCTTTCCACCTGGATCTGTTAATCCCTGATTAATAAATTCTATACAATCAAAATCATTAACATACACTGACATGTCAAAAGTCATGGGCTAACAGTATTGTTATACTTAAAATGATATCTGATTACATGCCTTTGAACTATAAACAAAGAAAAACAATCCTTATTGGCCAACAACCTCTTCCCCAAGCAGGCCTATTGGTTAAAAGCTACAGTTCTATAAGATCTGAATAAATATAAATCCATTGATCAGTATTATACGTGTATTATTTATCATAATATTACATTTTCATTGTATAATATATGGTAAATATAATATATACAAACATACTGTACAGCAAATAGAGAACAAATGACCCAAAATAAAAATAAAAGCTGCCCTGTATATATATTTGTATGCATATGTGCATAAGTGCGTAAATGTCTGCTTGCAAAACACCCTAAAAGCCCACTCCCTTAGGTCAGCAAAAGTTATCCTCTTATCAACTCTCATCCACACTGCTAAGTGACCTCTCAAAGCCAAAGCCCATTTCATCAGATAAACAGCCTCTTCTAGCTAAGCTAGCATCCACTCCAGATCACCTCCCTCTCTCTCCGCCATTACACTAGCTGTATGGCATTTCTGACGGAGATGCTGGCTGTCAGAAGGCCGACTACCACCACTGCATGTGCCCAGTCCAATACTGACTGACACTGCCTGGCATGTAGTGTCAGGAACAAAGCACAGAATGGCAGTAACAACCAAGGCCTGCATGTCACTAGGTGCTCTATTTATAGCTACACACCACTCAACCAACATTATGACCACCTCCTTGTTTCTACAATTCATACACATTTTAGCAAACTCTAGAACTTTGTGGTTCTAGACTTACAGTCTGTAGACCATCTCTTAATTCTGCATACACTAGCACAGGTTTTATGTGGGTGGTGGATCATTCTTGGCACTGCAGTGACACTGATGGTACAAATGGATCACACACAGCAGTGCTTCTGGACACATCAATGTCACTGCTGGACAGAGGATAGTCCACCATCCAGAAATATACAGCTAACAGTGTCCTGTGGGCAGCGTCCTGTGACCACTGATGAAGGACCAGAGGATTGACCAACACAATCTGTGCAGAAACAGATGAGCTTCTGTCTCTGACTTTACATCTACAAGGTGGAATTAGGTAGAAGTGTTGAATAAAGGGGACAGTGAGTGGAGTGTTAAAAACTCCAGCAGCACTGCTGTGTCTGATCCTCTCCTATATGCTCCTATATGGTAAGTGGAGCTGCTAAAAACACGACTGTGGTTGGTTGGTTGGTTGGTTGGTTTGGTGTACAGAAGCCTAGGTTAAGTTGTTTGTGTGTTTGTTTGTTTTTTGCTTTGCAGGTCCTAACTGTGGTGCGTACCAAACTGTGGACTTTTGTGTACATTAACACCCTCAAAGGTCTTTTGCTGTATATTTATAAAAACACATCACTGGCCATGATCTCAAATTTCATGTGTATTTTGACAAAAATGGTATTGCTTCCAAATGCTTCACTGTTGCTCATTCTTCATTTGTACCAGTTTTACAAGAGCAACTATGTCTGTATTACATTACCTACACTCAAGTGTGTGTGTGTGTGTGTGTGTGTGTGTGTGTGTGTGTGTGTGTGTGTGTGTGTGTTTGTGTGTGTGTGTGTGTGTGTGTGTGTGTGTGCGTGTGCGTAATCTACCATTTTCGCACAATGTAATGTAAATGATGCTCCAAAAGGTGGTATTTTCTAAGCTGTTCTCGCAAAATGCTTTTGAATCATTTACAATGTGCTGTGTATTTGCCATTCCGGTGGGACCCTCAACCATCACCTTCTCTCTTTCACACTCACACACCTGCTGAAACCAGCCGACATAAAATGCTTGCTTGCACCTCACTGCCAGCATCCAAAAGACTTCAACTTATTCAGTCCAGACAAATTACTGCTCACCACTGGCCACAGCTCCAAGTCAGGCCTGAATCCAAATCAGCTGAAAGTAATGGCTCTGTGAAAAATCAAACTTCCACAATTTCTCCCTCTTGCCCCCCACTGCTGCTGATCAGTGAACGTATGTTTGGAGTCCGGTGGTGCTTCTTTATTGTCGACAGACACATAATAGGAGTTTATAGGCTTTCCATTTTCATTTCCATTCAGCAGAAGCTCTTATCCAGACTTACGAACGTGCCTCGGTGTTTACTCTGAAAATGTCCTTAGGTAGTACGTATACGCTAGACTCCAAAGATACCTCACGCTTAGATGATAAGATGCCTAGATACCTCATGCTCAACCTATTACTCTTTGCCTGAGTTTCAAATCAAGTAAGACATGAGTACAATCACAATCCTTCAATAAGTGCAATAAGACAGCAAGTGAGATCAGACACCCAAGGGAAGTCCATTCCACTACTTAGGTGCCTGGACAGAAAAGGTCTGGAGGCTTGCCTTCTATACATCTTGACAGATTGGGGGTCAAGATGAGCCCAGCAGCTCATTTCCATTAAACTTACTTTTTATCATTAAAAATGCCTTAATGGTGTTTTCACACTTGTGAAGTTCATATCCAGGACCGATTCTTGGCTCTTTTTAGGGGAGGGGCCTCATTAACGCTGGGTTGTTTTTCACACTGAACATTTCAATTTGAACTGTTTAAACAATTCATTTGTCTACGTTCATTTGTTTATCACTTTCGTTCATTTTCCTGAGGGTACAAACTCTCAAACCACAAGAACAGCACTTTCTGGAGTCACAGCATTGCACTATACAGGAACCTCTGCGAACAAGGAGCCATTCTAGAAGGATGGAGGGCGTGGGACGATGACATCCCACCTCATCCCCAACTCCCTAACTCAAAAGTACTGGATGGAGTACCATGATTCCAGAGAATGCAGTTCCACTCCTCAACAGCTCAATGCTGGGGGGCTTTATACCTCTCTAGCCCATGCCTGGTATTATGCCATGGAGCCAATTCTAGGGTTTTAGTCACGTTTTTTTTGTGTTCCCCATATTTGGGACATGATTTACTGCTTCCCACACACATAACAGGTGAAAGATGGCAAGAATTAGCCACCTTTTGAACAGGTACCATGACAAAATCAGTAAAATTAGTTGTGCTCCATACACATTTTCCTCCGATCTCCTCATCCACTTAAAATGCCAGAAAATTTACTAACAGTCCCTCTCCCTAGTGGAGAGTCTCTCAAAGCCTTTTAAAGCACAGAAGCATGGCTGTTCACATCTAGGTGGGAAAAGGATCCCTTGGTGTTTCATAAAGAGGACAAAAAGCTCTTATCATCATAGGAATGGTAAGGCGGCAGCTAGTTAACTAGCTAACCCACATGTAAACATTGTTAGGTACTCTTTATCAGCCAATAAACAGCTAGTTGTCAATGACATTTTATTTCTCAAACAGCTGTATACTCATTTATTTTGGAGATTTTAGGTGGAACTGCTTGAATGGAATGTGGTTTTGTAAGTTAGTGCAGAGTTTTGCAGCTCTGATTAACTTAATGAACAAAGTGTGTGTAGACAAAACATTAAACCAGTATTTCTTTGTCCTGGATGCCCAGGGTTTTCAATATTTTCTCTTGCTTTAATCAAACAACAATAATAAGCTTATTAATTGGATCAGATGTGCTGGGAACAAGGAAAGCACCAGCGCTGAGAAACAGTGCTCCAACCAATGCGTGGGTGCTCCGAGACTGGAATTCACTCTGTAGTCTCTCATCATTCCAGGCTTGTGTTGAATCTTGCAGATGACTTATCAGGCGAACCACGTATTACATTATCTGTAAGTTTTCAAAAAAATGTTAACACTACAAAAAAACTACACAGCAAACTGACAGAATCACATGGTGGTGCTGCAGGTAGTGCATGTGTCGTACAGCTCCTGGGGTTGTGGGTTCGATTCCCACTCAGGTCGCTGTCTGTGTGGATTTTGGTGTGTTGTCCATGTGGGTTTCCTCCCAAAAATGCATGGGATAGGTTAACTGGCCATGCTAAACTGCCCCTTAGATGAGACCATGACTGTGCGTGTGGTTCTCTGCGAGAGAGTGGCACCCTATTCAGGGGTATTCCTGCCCTGCACTCGACTCCAGGGGGGCTCTGGTTCACCAGTGACCCTAGTCAGAAAGAAGCGGATAAGATAATGACTTACTGACTGATATTTTGACAGCCCCAGATAAGGTCCTCAAAATTTCATTGACTATATAAATACAAGGATAGGTTCATGTTGATATGCTCCAGAGAGAGCTTTTCTATTGGCAGTACTTCTCTACAGGGGCTAAGCTGTGTGTGAATTTGTAGACATATAATGTGACATATGGGCTTCCGGAATGCAAAAGCTTATACAGAAGAACTCCCCCTTTTGAGCTGAGGGTAGAGCAGCTTCCCCAGAGCAAACATTTCACAGGCCATCATTTGTCCTACACTTCTTTTAGCTGTTAGCCACATTATCCTCATGGATTCTGTGCAAACTGGCTGATTAAATAAGCAAACTGACAGCATTTGTGGTAAGAGGGAAAATGTGCAAATTTGATACTCTGCCAAACCATTTCTGTAAGTGCACGCAGGGCTGAATGCTGCCATGCGTGAACATGCTTCCTCCATGGCATGGAGGAGGTTAAAGACGCTCCAATGAACAGTGACTAGCAGTGCGATCAGTCCAAACGGCAGTGGTGGAGCCACAGCTCTCTTCCCCCCTCTCTCTCTCTCTCTCTCTCTCTCTCTCTCAGTCCCTTTCTGTCTGTCAATCACCTGTGAGTCTTTAATTGGCAGTGTAGACAGAGGCTCCCTTGCATGTCATCTCCTGCTGTGTGGAAAGTCCAGGGCTTTAGCCCAGACAGATCTGCAGACAGGGCAGCCAAACTCGTCTCTCTCTTCTCAGCTCATCTGAAGACTGGCCAGTGTGGAAGGGCCTGCTAAAGTCTTTTAAGCTCCTAATTACATTATCAGCCAGTAGGAGAGAAGACACAGAGGGGAGCAAGAGAAAGGAAGAGACAGGAAGAAAAAGTGAGAGAAAGAGAGATGGTCCTAGATGGCTAAGGGAGACGGGGAAATGAGAATCTATAGTTAGTAAAACAGGGCTTGGGAAAGATCAAGCGAATCTCACAGGGATGGAAAGGAGGATGAAACTTTGCCTTAGTCACTATTATTAAACACTGTCTGAAAACATGGTAAAGACTATCCGGTGCAATGACATTGTACAATAGTATAATGCACAGGTCAAGTACAAAGCATGTACCCAACACACATAAGAGCTTTAGTGAAAGTTCTACCAAAAGCCTTAAATGTCATACTATGCCTTCCTTCCTTCCTCAACCAATCACTGGCCCCCAAAAAGGATTTTACTCACAATCCCCTTCGCTGTTTTACAGATGTTCACATCTGCCTTTCCCTCCTTCCTCCCTGCCACCACCAGTTTGTTTCCATTGGTTGTCCAGGGGGTTGCCTCCGCCCCTGCCAACCCTGACTTGGGTTTCCAAGTTGTTTCAAGACCTAGTCCAACTATGGGGCCTGTTTACATATTCCATTCCCATTAATAGAGTTCTATGTCTTCCAGTGTACAGAACAGTGACTAAGATTTCCAACACAGCAAGACAAAGGATAAGAATCTAATTGGTTCTGGCAGTGGAAATCCTTTCCTTCAGATCAAGGCTGGAAAAAATCCAAATGTTGTGGACACCCCTTATAATGAACATATACTAAGAGTTAATTATAAGTTACTTCTGAGTAAAAGGCAATTATTCTGATTAATCTGTAATCATGCAGAATAATCATTCATTGTCCTGATTAATCAGTAGAACTACAAATTAAGCACCATTTCTCCAAATTAAACACCAGTTCTTGAACACCAGTTCTCCTGACTGAACACCATTTCTCCCGATTTTAATCACCAGTTCTGCTGATCAATCACCATTTCTCCTGATCAATCACCATTTCTCCTGATTAATCACCAGTTCACCTAAGTAATCACAAGTTCTCCTGATTGAACACTGGTTCTCCTGGTTAATCACAATTTATAATTTTATATCATTTTATAATTAATCACCAGTTCTCCTGATTAATCTTACTTCTGATTAATCACCAGTTCTCCTTATTTATAACCAGTTCTCCTGATTGAACACCATTTATCCTGATTAATAAGCAGTACAAGTGCAGTAATAAAACATAGTACAATTGGAACATTTGAGGCAGAGAATATAGTTCTGCATTAAACTGCGCACTGCTATTATGAGCACATTGATCAATATGCTTACTGTAGTAACGTGATTTTGGGTGCAGATTTCAGGGCATCTGATATACCTTCGTAAGTAATTAAAGTGCAGGATTGAAGATAATAATAAATACTGTGGGCTTTGGTTGAATTTGCATGTATTCTTGAATGTTGATTTTTTTTTATTGTAACTTGCACAGAGAATAATAATATGTGCCAACCTTCAGTCAGAAAATGACTAATCTAAGAGGGTATCTGACAGACTAATGCAGACTAAGAGCTACAATGTGTAACTACATGCCTGTAGTTGACATATAAAGTGGACAGTACAGGTACTATGTGATTATGATTTTTATTTGTTTGTTATTTTTTGTGTGTAATGCATAATGACATAACATGACTACAGTCCAACAGCAGACTTGCCCTAATGCTGACATTCAAAGTCATCCTCAAGCTCTGACCTGGTTCTGACAAACTTTCTCAAACATCAGCCACCTGACAGCTCCATCTGAACACAAAGCCAAACAGTCAGTCCTCAAGCTGTGTGTGTGTGTGTGTGTGTGTGTGTGTGTGCGCGTGTGTGTGTGTGTGTGTGTGTGTGTGTGTGTGTGTGTGTGTGTGTGTGTGTGTGTGTGTGTGTGTGTGTGTGTTTCCATACTCTACATTACAGTGTGCTGGAGCACTTTGCATTACATCCTGAGTTTGGAATCTCAGCTCATAAACATGAACACCTTGCCTCCCTCTCCCTCATGTGCAATAATCCCCGACTTCATTTGCATACAGTTGACTGTGAACTTGTCAGCTTCAGCTGTACCTCTGTCTCTCCGTCTCCCTTCCAGTGAAGGAATCAAGATGGCACCACTCATCTCACTCTGTATGAGCAGGAGACTTTACAAGCACGAGGAAGCCGTAAATACACTCCCATGCCAAGAGCGAGAAAACACAACAGCGGCAAAGCGATTCCTCATGAATGATTTAACGAGAAAGAGCCTTGAGTGTCAGAAAGACAGTAGTAAAATAACTGCCTGGACAATTCATAGATGTGTATATGGCACCCCATTCATGGAATGATTGAATTGCTCTCGTGGTTACATAATGAACACAAACTATCTTTATGCATAATCACACTAACTAATAATTGAGCATTCGTCGATTACTTGAGAGGTTTTGCAGATTGATCAGCAACTCGTCCAAGTAATCAGCGACCAACACAATTTGGTACCTTCCAATTAATTATTAATTTTTATTTTTAAAATGATTTTACTTTGTCCCAAATTTGGAAGTGCTAATCATCCAACCCCCATTAGGACTCTCCCCTATCACATACAATGCTCCCGACACTAGGAGGATGAAGATAAACACATGCCTCTTCTAATCCATGTGAAGCCAACCAACTCCAGGATGCTTGTATACACAGATTCATTGGTTGTCAATGCCAAGACAAAAGTGGGCTGATGACTGAAGAAGCCATTCTGACTCATTCTGATAGTCTGGCACATCATCCTTGTGCATTGCAAACAGTTGATTCTTCTAGGTGCAACTTTTTTTAACACAAACATACAATATCAATGGTTTGTTGTCACACATCATGTGTCCATATGGTCTGGTGTCATGGTGTGGGGTGCAATGTCTTACAATGCCAGATCAACTTTCCTTACAGGCACTTTGACAGCCCAACTTCATGTTACTAAGGCCCTGCAACCAGTGGTCCTACCTTTTCTGAACGCATACTCAGAACATTGCTTGTTCACATTCTGCTGCCTTCTCAAGACCTTGCCTTGAAGACACAGATACTATACCATGGCCAGTTGCATCACCAGACCTATCCCGACGGAAACTGTGTGAGATGCAATTGGACACATACTCCACACTCCATCCCTACCACAAATTCTACAGGAACTGAGTGAGAATATTCAAGATGCATGGGATGGATTATCGAAGGACACCATTGGGAACCTCTACAGCTCCATGCTGAGATGCTGAGTTATACCCAACACCAAACTGAGAGACACTACTTTTGTATGTTCAGCTCAATAGATATTGCCCACATCCATCATTTATCTTCTTTCCAAATAGCATTGCAATCTGACACTTCATTCTGGGTGCAACTATCTCTGTATATTTTGTGATGATGAGTGTAAAAAATATAAGCCTGCTAGAAAATAGTCTAGTGGACCTGCTGGAAGTGGCTCAACCCCCTCCACCCCCACCCCCACCCCCACCTCCTGACCCAGATGGTGCTGCTCTGATAGCCATGTTGTTCTACAAGGCAATTTCCCTTTTAGAACCATCAATAAAAGTTGTTGTGTTTTTACCAGTTGCAGTTAAACCCAAAAGTCCTTATAAACCCTCCAGCCTACAGGACAGAATCTGGCTAATTCTCCCCACTTTAAGGTGGAAGTCAACAATCAACATAGTATTGGCAATAAGAGTTATTGTAAATCCCACCAGCATATATTCTGGCCCATTTCAATAATTAATTCTACAAAGAAATACACTGTCAAGTAGATGGTAGGTGTTTTAAATAAAGTGGATGGTAAGCATAGCTTTTATGTAACACCTAAGCTTGACCTTTGCAATAACTGTTTGTGTATCTTAAAAAAAAAAAAAAACAACAAACACTATCAGGGACATTATATTGTTGGTAATTACTATGGTTCCTTTAAGCACTGACAAATGAGGGTACTGCCTTTGCAATATCATAAACTTATCTCAAACCTGCACTCTGCTTTTTGCTCCTGGAGTTTGGAATTCAGAACAACTAGTTTCGATGGTGAAGAGAGCCGTTTAAATATTCTTAATTGTGATTGATTTTTGGGGTCAAGTCATTCGGACTCACTTTAAATGAATGACCTTCGTTTCTAGGAAAGGTAGCGAGAATGATGAGAGACAGGGGGAAAAAAAGCAAAGTCTATTGAGATGTGTGGTTAGCCACAGGCTACCCACTCTAGCTTTCAGTCGATAGATTGAGAAAGTGCTTAGAGCTTATTAGACTCTATTTCTGGAGTTGAAAGATGGTGAAGAAATGAGTCATGTTTATTCTCTGGCCTCAGACCCTCAGGATATTGGCAGATTTCATAGGACGTGTTTTGAGAAAAAGCTAAAATAATTTGCTCACAAGAGAACTATCTACAAAACAGCACTTGTCAGTGTTGTACACTTTCATTTCCAAGATCATTTTCTTTCTGCCAGGCACGAACATCTTCTAGTTCGCACACAATAAAGAGATAGGGACCCTCTTGGGTTTCAGTCCCGATGTGAATGGGAAAATTTTTAACCGACAAGCCCCCAATTATGGTGCACATCAGCAAAGTAATGGGGCAAATCAGGGTTTGTTAACTGTGCTGTACTTCAGACTAATAGGCTGGTGGATAAGTGGGACGTAGCTGGGGGGATTCTGAGGTTCTTTGAGAGGATTCATGATGGTCAGATGAACACAGGCTTTTTTTTTTTCATTGGAATTTCAACAGAAGAAAGGAAATAAAGTCCTTACAATCTCAAATGAAGTAAACCTCAAGGGAATATCCTGTGTCAAAGTGAATGTGAAAAAAAAAACAGTTTGTGAATCCTTTGGGATTTTTTTATATTTTTGCATAAATTTGTCCTATAACAAGTTCTAAAAATAGATTAGAAGAACAAATTCAAACAAATGACATGAATATGTTGCACTTGGTCATTTATTTATTGAGATAAAGTATCCAATATTACATCTGTTAGGGGAAACGTATGTGAAACCCCTTGTACAGCAATAACTGCAAACCGTCATTTCCAGTAACTGTTGATTAGTACTGCACATTATCTTGGATAGATTTTAGCCCATTCCTTTGTACATGGTTCTTTAGCATTATTGTTATTTTGTAGGGTTTAGGACATTGTCCTGGGTAATCTGATATGGGTATGGTCTGGGTGACTATGCTGCACTACACTAAGAGACATTGTGCAAAACTCCTAACACAGGTATCTGTAATACATGTAATTTTGTACGTTGTTTTGGATATGCCATTAATGTCAATGTAAATGAGTGAAGGAACAGTGTCTTCTCCCCCCCTCAACATTTACAACTGAGACGCCCTCACATAAAGTACCTAACTACTTTGTGTGGAAAACACCAGTAGTTCCCTGTGTTCTCACTGCCCTATTTTCACTGGTGTGAGTATGTGTTTGTATTCCCTGCCATGTGGAGGTTGATTTGAACACACCTTTCTCACACCTCTAATCAAAAGTGTATATAATGAAAAGAGCTCCTTTTACAATACATGGTAAGCCATGAGTAAACCCTGTTCACCCGCTGTCAAACTTTGCAGATGATGTTGCTATGGGAACATGAATAGATGACAAACAGCACATTCTACTTGAACCTGTTAAACCTCTATATATATAGTAAATATCCTTTACACTTACCCAGCATTAGGTTGTGCTCTGCTCTTCTGTACTATGGTTTCTGGACATTGTTTGATGCAAGCATGTGAAAATGTTCTCAGTGCAAGCTCCGGTTCAAAACTACACACACGAAACACGTCTTTAATTCTCAACAGCATGTGGGTTAAAAGTGGAAAATGTGTAAATTAGATGTTTGAACAAACTATTCCTTTCCATTTTGCATTTCTATAAAAATAAGAATCTGAAGTCAAACAAAGTGTCTGGACCCACAAGTTTCCATTCTAGCATCAATTGGAAATCAAATAGTTGGTCTTGGTGGTAATTTGCAGGGGTATGGACTTAATGAATGCAACTCAGTTTTGGTAAAACTGTCTTTTGCTCCAAATTTCTTAAAACCATTAAATAACTGGAGAAGGTTGATCTAAGCTAAAAACGTTTAGTAAAAGAAGGTATATTGAGAGCAACTTTTATTTTGCAAGTTTTTAAAATTACTTTAATTTGATGTTGGAAAGAATTGTAAACAGTAAGGTATAAGTGAAAAGACAGGGGCGCTACTCAGGTGGAAAGTAATTTGGAAAACCCACCTGGGATGGGACCATGAATTCAATATTTATTCTGGACTCAAATGCCAATAAAGTAGAGCTGCTCCAAACAGGGCTTTAACCAAGGTCACTCAGGTGTAAGGTGGCACTTATACCACTGCTCTATCTGAACTGAAAACATTAATGAGTGGTAGGGTTTATAAAGTGAGGTGAACATTGAGTGAAGGAAGGGTTAAGCAGCAGATCGCTGGTTGAAGAAATCACCAGTGATCTGAACTGAAAGCATAAATTAATTTTATTGATCAAA
Source organism: Acestrorhynchus altus (assembly GCA_034509495.1). Taxonomy (NCBI): domain Eukaryota; kingdom Metazoa; phylum Chordata; class Actinopteri; order Characiformes; family Acestrorhynchidae; genus Acestrorhynchus; species Acestrorhynchus altus. The sequence goes on from CM067502.1 coordinate 41,813,025, forward strand.
AAATAAATAAATCAATCAAAATATAATTTTGTCATGTGCTAGGTTTGAACCCACCACTGGCACAAGCTGTGCTAAGCGTGTGAGTGCTTTAGCCAGGTGAGATAACTTGATGCCTGAGCAACAAAGCACGTGGTAGGTCTGAAGAGCAGGGAATGAAGAGGGGGAACTTGGAACTGCTTCTCAAACGAGAAGAAAAACTGAAAATAAAAGGAGACCTTTTCTTCTTGTTTTAGTGTTTCTTTTTTAATCACTCTCTTTAAAGAAAGAGAGAGGGATAGACTCTCCTGCTTGGTGAAGAGGGAAGGCAGATCAGCTTGTCCTCATTTGCAATAGGAGGACAAGGGAAATAAAGAGACTCTTTTCAAAGGACTCCGCACTTTGGAGGAGGGACAGCTCAGCGAGGAACTACCAGAATTACCGGCAGCAACTCAGGAAGCAGTCACCAAGCGACCGCATGGAGGGTAAGACGCTGGTCTCTGATATAACCACAGCACACCTTATCTCACTTGTGAGATTATGTCACTGTGATTACTGATTGCCGGCCACCCCCTGATGGCTGGATGGCAGCGTTGCGGGCGGCTTCTTACATTATTAGTGTAAATTACATGTTCAGAATGAAGTTCGGATATTAGAGTTAGGGTTTGGGTAAGGGTTATGGCTAGGTTAAGTTTAGGTTATGGTTAAGGTTAGGTTATTTCAATCAAGCCATCAAAGTTTAATTGTATAGTTTTAGTTATAGTACACTTTTGACTTGCTTTTCACAAAGCAGCTTTACAGACATCCGGGTCCAAACCTCAAGTGAGCAGCCAGCAGGCAACAGTGGCTAGGAGGAAGAAACCTTGAGAGGAACCGAGGCTCAAGAGAGGAACCCGTCCTCCTCATGGAAGTCTATGCAGGTTAAGTATTCTAAGCTGGCAGTAGTCTCAGGTAGGAGATGAGTAGACATCTGGGTAAAATCATTTGGATAAAGCTTCATGAGAGGGCATGGACCAATATCAGCTCAGGACATGGGGGGAGAGAGGGAGAAAAAATTTAGTGACCCCAGTACTTCAGGTGTTAATAAAAAGCGTGCGTAAAGAGAAAGGTTTTTAGTTGAGGTTTAAAGACAGAGAGTGTGTCTGAGTCCCGAACAGTAGCAGAAAGGTTGTTTCAGATTTGGGGGAATTTAAGAGAAAGCTCGTCCATCTACAGTGTTGTTTTTAATTTGAGGGACTGTCAGTTGGCCTGCATCTTGTGAACGTGATGGGTTGTATGATTTTAGAGGGTCTTTTAGATATTGCAGGGCTAAGCCATTTAGCCACTTGTAAGTTAGGAGCAATATTTTATAGTTAATTCCAAATTTAATAGGAAGCCAATGGAGGGATGAGAGAACAGGACTAATGTGGTCAAGTTTCCGAGTTCTGGTGAGAACTCTAGCAGCAGTGTTTTGTACTAATTGGACCTTCTGTAATGATTTCCCTGAAATACCAGCCAGAAGGGCATTACAGTAATACAGCCATGTTATGAATGCATGTACCAGTATCTCAGCATTTTTGTGGGAAAGTGCTTTACACAATTTGGTAATATTGCGTAAGTGAAAGAATCCTGTATTTACTAATGTATGAAATGAAAGGTCTGAAAGCTATCAAACGCAACCTCTAGTTGTTGTTGTTTTTTTACAGTAGAGCTGGGTATAATTGAGAAACCATCTAGATTAATAGGAATGTTGGGTTTAGGTTAGGTTTAGGTTATGGTTAAGGTTAGGATACGTTACATTTAGGTTAGGTTTAGGTTATGGTTAAGGTTAGGATACGTTACATTTAGGTTAGGTTTAGGTTATGGTTAAGGTTAGGATACGTTACATTTAGGTTAGGTTTAGGTTATGGTTAAGGTTAAGGTTAGGGTAATGGTTAGGTTACACTGGTTGATTTATAACATTCTCTGTTGAAATTTGTTTTGAGCATATCTGGGCAGGATGTATGTACATATTGTACAAATTCTGAAATGATCTTTTAGTCACATATGTATAAATGTTTCTTGAAACCAGTTGAATATATCATCAGTCCAATTAATCCAAGTAATGGAAAAATATATTTGATTACAGCACTAATATACAGTATGTGTGACACAGTATTTACATGTGTATGTAAATCATCTGAATTGAAAGAGTCTGGGCCCAGCTGAGTTAGCTCCAGTGGAAAACCAGTGGAGGTGAACTGGGCAGAAAGAGCAGAGTGCAAATGTTTTTGCCTGATGAGAAGAAGCCCTTTACGGTGTGTGCACACTGCTCTTCCTTCCACAGAAAAAAAAGAAATAAGAGCTAGAAGACTGAAAGACAATAGGGAAGCAAAAGCATGGAGCATGAATAACATGAATACTCCAAAAGTAAAAAGAGAAACTGAATTTAATATGGAGGGTGGGAACAGAAAATAAACACACACACACACACACACACACACACACACATACACATACACATTCCCAAGGTTGCTTCTACTTTTTTTCTCTCACTGTCAGGTTATTGGCTAGTGGAATAAAGTGGGGCTACTATTTTTAATCTAAAATTAATTAGCGGCATTTCATTTGGCAGCAGAGGCAACCATGCGGTCATTAACTTTGTGGGGAAATTATGTTGCGCCAGGCGTTTTGATCACCAGAGACCGCCATTAGCAGAACAAAGAACACGCAATTCATTTACTTTTAATTCTATGCCTCTCGCGCTGCGAAATGCCACTCACCTGTTTAAGTATTGAACACTGTTTCAACACTATATTCTAGGGGGAAATATCTGAGAAACTCCCGTAAAATGGCTAATTAAAGAGGCAGAGCATTAAGGCACAAAAATGCTATTACACAGTGTGTGTGTGTGACTGTGTGTGTGTGTGTGTGTGTGTGTGTGTGTGTGTGTGTGTGTGTGTGTGAGTGTATATCCTAAATATAACATCCTAAAAAAATATATTTCTATCATATATTTTACATTCATTAGATTTAAAGTGGAATATTTCAATACATTAGTTGTTTTAATGTTGATACTGTATGAACTCAAAATCAAGTATTTGAATATTTTAACATTTAGATCAGAAATTCACAACCTACAAGCCATACCGATCAAAAGTAAAACTAAAAGACTTATAATATTTCATACATTTTCATTTTATAATGACAATAAAATATGACAGCTTACCATTCTGAATGAACTTATGAACATAAACCTTTTTCGTGATGACTACATTTTTTGAGATGCACTATGCACTATTTTGAAGATATGAAGTTATTTTTGCATGAAAAAATAAAGTGAAAACAGTTTGTTTGAAATCTTTGCAAATTTATACAAAAAAAAAACAAAAACACAAAATATAACATGTATATTAATAATCACAGCCTTTGCTCAATAATTTATTGTAACTCCTTTGGCATCATACTCTAAAATCTTAGAGTATGATGTTACAAGCTTGACACACCTGGTTTTGGGAAGTTTCTCCCAATCTTATTTGCAGAATAAGATTAAGCTCCATCAGATTGGATGGAGAGCGTCTGTGTCTGCAGCCATTTTCACATATCTCCAGAGATGTTCAATTGGGTTTAAGTCTGGGCTCTGGCTTGGCCACTCAGGGACAGTCACAGAGTTTTCACAAAGCCACTCCTGGCCACTCTACCATATAAGCCTGATTAGTGGACTGTTGCAGAAATTGTTGTCCAGGAAGGTTCTCCTCACATCACAGAGCAACGTTGGAGCAATGTCACAGTAACAATTGGGTTCTCTGTCCACTGCCTGACTAAGGCCCTTCTACCATGATCACTCAGTTTGGCCAGGTGACCAGCTCTAAGAAGAGTCCTGATGGTTCCAAAGTACTCATTGGGACCTTCAATACAGCAAAAATGTTTCTATACCCTTCCCCAGATCTGTGTCTCAATACAATTCTGTCTCATAAGTCTGCAGTCCTTAGACTTCATGACTTGGTTTGTGCTCTGACATGCACTTGACAATTCCCAAGCTCATCCCAAAAGTATTAAAGGAACATCATCATTCCAGAGAAAACAACTTCACTGCTCCTCAGTGTTCTTATTTATGTAGTTATGTGTACATATTTGGGTTTAACGCATTCACACCTGCACGCACACACACACACACACACACACACACATACACACACACACACCCACACACCCACACACCCACAAATGTATCTGTCTGAATGTTTGTTTATTCATGTGGTCCCTTTGTTGTTGCATACCATCATGCATGCATAGTGTGTGTGTGTGTGTGTGTGTGTGTGTGTGTGTGTGTGTGTGTGTGTGTGTGTGTGTGTGTGTGTGTGTGTGTGTGTGTGTTTATGTTTGCAAGTGCATTGCATTATGTGTAACAAAGCCTCTGTTCAGCAGATTAATGCACTTTGACAGCTGCTCCCCTCTCATGCCATTCTGTAAAGGCCCACTGCACATCTTTTACACACAGTGCTCTCTCTGTCACACACACCCACACCCACACCCACACACACACACACATGCACCTTGGCGTGCACTTGACTCTGTTAAACCGCGAGCTGGTGGCCAGTGATAATTACACACGGAGGCCCTGCATTATTTATGCCAGCTTTTAAAATTCATTAAAAGTGGTTCAGGCCCCCCGTCTGAAACCTGCCATTATCGATTGACTTTGCCGTAATTGCCGCTTCAAGCCCGCAAAGATTTTCTGCCTGGCGATTACGAATGTAGCCCGCCTAGCTAACACATGCTAATCAGAGGCATGAAACTGGCCACGCAAGCAAGGCCCCCCTCTCTCCACCCAACCCTTTCTTCTACCTTTGCTTCTGTGCTTCTACAGGCCATCCATTCTGTCTTTTTTTCCAAGTCCTGATAGGATGCTGATGCTCGATTTCCTTAATAAAAATCATTTGCTGATAATCTAAAGAAAATAGAAAAATCAGCTTTTAACGTGTCTAGATGTGGATTTATGTGCAGTATGTAATACACCTTGAGCAGGGTGCCAGTCTTGCACAATGATCTTTTTAAAAGACTCAAGATCAGATATAACATTAGCACCACTGACAGCATCTGTCAGGTGGTGGAGATATTAGGCAGCAAGTGAACAGTAAGATCTTGAAGGTCAGCCACTCTGACAAGGACCAAATTGTGATAATTAGTGTGGGTCAGGGCATCTCCAAAACATCATTCAGGTCTTGTGGGGTGTTTCTGATATGCAGCAATCAGTAAGTATCCTAAGTGGTATAAGAAAGGACAACCAGATAATCAAAAGGGTGAGGGCATTTAAGACCCATTGATGCCCATGGAGTTCTCACCTCACAACGTACACATCTTAAAGTATCTGCTGAGAATGTCATGGGATGTGTGTGTGTGTACCACAGGACATCTTCACCAGGCAGTAGTTTTTTACATTGCACCACAATTTCAGGAAGAATGGACCAACAGAAATGCAGTTGATGCCAGGACATGTTTGGTATGTTGAGTTTGCTGTGACAATTTGATTGCATTCAGCAAGAAGAGCATTAGTGTTATTGCTAACTCCCAACCAAAACTTGGAAGTGCCAATTACCCAACCCTGTTAGGACTCCCCTATCGCAAGCTCCTGACACTAGAAGGGTGAGGACAAGCACATGTGAAGCCAGCCACCACCTCTTTTCTTATGCTGCCAATGTGCTCGGACCCAACCTGCTGGGACCCCAGTTCCAATACAATGGTCAACAATGCCAACCAGCATCACACAGGGCATGATATGGGGAGAGCACCATTTACCACCCAGAAAGAGTATGCCCAATTTCGCTCCAGCTGATGGAAAGCACCATGAGCCAGGATTTGAACCTGTGATCCTCAGATGAAAGTGCTAGCTAAGCCACATGGAGGCCAATCAGCAGTGTTTTTAAGCGGGGCCTGTCTTCGCTGACTTCACATCTCTTGTATTAAACCTGAGACTTTTCTGAGATTCGCTGGCAAGTAGAAAAATTATTTTTGTGTAAAGTCATACACTATCAAAAGACACAACCAGCTACCAGATTGTGTTTTTGTAACGTTTTCCAGTAACTTCACTGGTGTCGCACATGCTAATCAGCTGCATTGAAAACACACAAGGTGGCAACTACCTCTCCCCAACCAACCTTCACCACTCCTGGCTTCTATAGGCTGTCCTTTATTTCTCGTTCCCTGATCCTGATAAGACACTGAAGCTCGAATTCTTCCAAAAAAGAAATCTCTGCTGCTAGTCTGAGAGAAAACGCAGCAAATTGCCTTTTAATGTGTCTTAATTTGGATTGGATGTGGCTCACTGAAGAGAGAAGGATTTTAAATTACAGCTGCCAATTCCTTTTTTTTTTTTTTGTTCTAGCCTAATCAAAACATTCAGCAGATGCACACACGTGTTATTCCTGAATGGGCTGAAATGCCCTGGAGAATAAACTGAACATAAACAAGTGAAAATAACAATGTAAACAAAAACAACAACAAGACCAAAAAAAGTCCAAGAGAACAATCCGATCCTGTCATGCTTTGATAGTTGGAGCGGTCACGCTATGTCCAATCCGAAGGGGGAAAAAACAGCCCAGTATCTGCTTGCACAATCTGTTAGCTGATCTGAAGCTGTTCGTCTACACCACATTCGCACAAAGAGATACCCACACTCACACATCACATGATTTAAAACAGCCTTCCCTTTAACATCTTAATCCATTAAATGTCTTTATTGCCCATTCGGACCCATCCCATCTTTCTGCATTTCATTCTCTTTACAATCAGGCTGTGCGTTTAGAAGCCACTGCTGGGGATTTGTGTAACACAGAGCTATTACTCAAGCCTTCTCTCACTGTGTGTGAGAAAAGCGCCGATCGATGAGCTGCTCGTCAGCAAGGGCTTAGATGCTGTATTTAAACACATGCCCAGGAGATTTCCAACAAGCCAGATCATACGGATTTGAGACCTGTACAGACCTCGGGCCAGGCACAGTAGTAGCCTCAAATGTAGTCGATCACCCAGAACATGTCTGGTGTTTTAAGTTTGTTTCGTACCTGAGCTATAATTCAAAATTTGCTGTCTAGTTACCTTATAATGAGAAAAGTGCATTTACTGTAGTCAGTTCTATTGTAAGTGATTGCAGATGGTTGCTGGGGTGTCTATGGTGGTTGTCAGTGTGTTGTCTGCCTGAGATGGTGCAACTGGGTTGCTTCTTGATACGGAGTTCAAAAATGAGGTTTTACTAAGCGGTTCCCATGGTATCTATTATAGCACCTACGGTAGTTAAGTAGGTAGCTTTGTTGTTGCTAACTCCCGGGGGTTGCTGAGCGATTGCTTGGGTATCTCTGGTAGTGGACAATATTGCTAGGCAGTTGCTGTGCCTGGCTGCTAAGGTGTATAAAGAGATTGTGGAGTTAACAATTAACGAAGTGGTATCCTAATGATATAGTATCCTGTATGGTTCCTAGGGTGTCGCTAATATATCATCTCTGGTGGTAGCTAATATTATGGTAGCTTTTAATAGCATTGTTACAGCAGAATACACAGTAAGCAGGTAAAAAGCTGTAAGTAGACAAAAATGTGCATTATACAAAATACAATAAGATATACTATAGAAATAAATAAACTTTGGACCCACACCCCATTCATAGTCCACTCTATACAAACACACCACAAGGACCGATATCTTATTTACCTCTAATTAATGTGCTATACCTGCTGCTGACAGAATGGTACTGCAGTACATACACACATACACAAGTTCTGTGCAATATCTACAATTTCTGTGTGTGGCTAGTAATTACTTGTTCAGAAATGTGCAATATCCATAATTACATGTGTACATTGTAAATTAGTATAATTACTTAATTCTATTCTATATAATTCTATTCTGCTAGAGGGTCTTGCTTGTTTATTAATGACAGAAAGTGTCTCAGTCCCAGCAGTGAATTTAGAATTGTGAAATAGTGGTACACGCTATTTAATAATTGTGTAACAATACAGCACATCATATTGCATTCTTCTGTACAAGCTTCAAAATTTAATATGCATGGGTAATGAATAAGACATTCAACAGACTGAAGCATATAAAGGGCTTTAATGCTGATTATATTGCAAGAAGCGCAATAAAAATTGTATAAACTGGAAGAAAAGCACACTCCTCAAAAGCGTATATTAGCCCTGGGCTAATGCGGCAGCTTATGGTTAGGGCATTATCATTAAATTCCGTAATTTTTAATTCTGTAATGTTTAATGCTATAATAAGGTGAAAGGGGTAACATTTATATATTAACATATGTTAGTGTCTGGTTTTGCACCGTAAACCAGGACAAAAGATGTGATCAAGATGTGGCTGAAGTGTAGATTCATTTAATTTGTGGAGCTGAACCTAAATGTTGCATTAATCATGTAGGAATCATGCATTCTCCAGTTTTTTCCATGATTTGAACCTCATAGCTGTTCTGTACACTCTATGAATATAGTAAATAATCTGGATGAATAGACCAATAGAAATACTCTAAAACTATTTTGAATTACTTTTATTTCACATTAACTCACATTCAAAGTTAACATTTGTTCTTCTAACTTGTCCTCTCACTGACCACGTTTTTCATTTGCCATTTGGGTGCAAATCCTTTGCCATCAATGGCTGCCTGAAAAACCCATAAACATCAACAAATGCTGAGTTTCCTTCCTTCAGATGCTTTGCTAGGCCTTTGCTTCAGCTGTCTCCAATTTTGTCTTCAGTAAATGAAAAGCTGCTAAATTGCACTGAGGTCAGTCAATTCATTTTTCTCCTGAAAAGCTCTGGGCTTGCATATGTTGTTGGTTTTGGGTCACTATCTGTCTGTAATGCTGATCACCATCTTATCTGTTTTGCAGCATTTGACTGAATTTGAGCAATAAATAAATAAATAACCAAACAAACAAACACTTCTCTATACACTTCAGAATTCATCCTGCTCATTTTATCACATCAGTCACATCATCAATGATCACCAGCAATCCAGCCATACATTACCACTATACACACACACACACACACACACACACACACACACACACACACACACGCACACACACACACACACACACACACACACATATATAACATGTGCTATAGCCTGTGCTATATTCATTGCTTCATTTCAAACCTACCTGATGTACATAAGGTAAACTATTGATATAGGAATTATATTCTTTTTCTTTTTTGTTTAATTAAAAAAAATAATCCAATTATCCCAAACTGAACACTCCAATTACACTCTCAATAAATAGTAACACTGGTAACAAATGCTGCTATACCAATACAACACTACCACATTAAGCGAGTGGTGTGGTCTAAACAAAATGTGTTCTATCTAGTACTGAGAGGGAGTCGTTACATTTGGTTGTTTGAGTTGCACAGAATATATTCCAAATATAGAGACCATGTCTTTTTCAATTAACCTTGAAGGCTTCTTTTAAATATGTGTCATATCAATCAAAAAAAAAAAACATGAGAGAAACACATTCAACGTGAAAATAGAGGCGCTCATAAAATGGACAATGAGTGTAACAAGTGGTCATAATGTTATATTTGATTGGTGTGGAACAATTGCTTTCAGTAAAAAATCATTGAAGACCATTTTAAGGAGCGCACATTAGAAAATGAACTTGAGATTTCTGAAAAGCTCAATGCAGCTCAATGTTAGAGCTGTGTACTGGCAGGAACCTGGCAATATGATGTGTATCACTATACCGGTGTTAAGTTTGAACACTGTAAGCAAGATGATGTATTAAGATTCAGGAAAACTGCATCATACACATAAAATCTGACTACAAGAAAAGTTGATTTGTATCCAGGCAGAACAGTCGGATATGAAAACAGAGTATAACACTGCTTTCTAGAGGTCAGAGAGAACCACTGTCTGCCACAAATCTTTTAATATAAACTATTAATCACATTTCAAAACTGTGTTTTCGAGAATCGATACAGCATTGAAAAGCATTATATTGCAATACTTCAATATATGTCTGTTTTCTTACACCTCTATGGCAGGGCTGGTACAGGGCCAGGGCTATGGGGCTAAACCCCTGGGTCTTTTGGGGTCTTTCACCAAACACAAGGGACACTCTTTTGGATGAATGAAACAAACACGGGGGTTGACACATTTGGTCGACAGGTGGGAGTGCCAAAAACCCAACCCCATTAGTAAATGCCAGGTTCCCAGCTATGTTACAATGGTTAACAAACACCTGTGTCAACCAGCATTGCACAGAGAGAGCAGAGAGAGCATGGCCAGTTTTGCTCTTGGAGCCAACGCCTTGAGTTTCTACAACGTCGATGCACGTCTGCCCTGCAGAATTTGTCTTGATTTACATATGCAAAATGGTATCTAACAATGACTAAACGTCAGTTCTTTTTTTTTCTGTCACTTTATCCTCACAGCACCAGAGCAAATCCACAGACTACATTTGCAGAAGGGAAAAATGGTACAAATCTGATTTGAGTCATTTGTTCCATTAAATAGTGGTGATTTATAGAACCACAGTCTTATATAAAGTTACATCATCATAGTTCTTGTTTAATGTGAACAGCTACCCACAGCAAATCTTCTGTAAAGCTGCAGGCAGGAAAGGAAAGGGGGAAAAAAAGGCATCAGGGCAGATAGAGATTAGTGAAGTGTAAGACTTAGAGTGTAAGATGTATTTTGATAATTGAATAAAAAAAAAAAAAAGTTGCACAAAAAATACTTGATTCCTATGAGTAAACAACTAATTACAAAGTCATTAAACACTAATCACTAGGTCACGCTTGATAAGTGTAAGTGAATGCTAAACACACACTGGCTTGGGTTTCTTGCCACAGGTGCACACACACCCACAATGTTTACCATCAACAAGTGAGGATAAATAATAGTCTCCACTGATATAATGACTGTTGATACACTGGGATTTGTAGTACCCCCGCCTTTCCCCCTTTTTTTTCCTTTTTTCATCACACATGGCTTCTACTGGGAGATTATTAACCAGCAGAAAGTGTGTTTGCACAGATACTGTGATGTGTGGGAAAACAAGGCTTAGGCTGCTTTCTTTTCAACAAAAACACACTTCAAGTTACCTGACGCTCATTAAATGGAAAATAAAGGGTTTTCATGCTCTACAGGGCAAGAGGTTTGTTCAATCTAACAGAAGCTCATATCTTTCAAAATGCCAGCATATGGGCACTCAAGGTGTGAAATAGAGTGGGTACTGGGGGGGGGAGGGGGGGCATGATGCTTTAGCTAACTACCTGGACCACCTGAATATCTCGAAAACAGATTCCTATGGGATGCCTTTATAAAATGATCCTATATAGGACCTACATACAGTTTTCTTCCCAAAGTGGAAGAACACTGTAGACACTGAAAACAGTTTAGCTTCCCTCATTTTGTGATGTCTCACGTGATTCTATTTTAGGGCCTATGGAACTAATGGTCCCTACACAACTGGAACTATTCCCACACCTACCCCATTAATTATTATTTCCTTCGTCATATTCAGTCCCAGAGTTTAGTTATTTAGTTAGTCTTCTTATTTATTTATTTTTATACTTAGATTGCACATATTTATTCTGTTTATTCTGTTTATACTGGTTATTCGGTTTATCCCCCCCCCCCATTCATCTGTGGGTGCAGACAGTTGTAAAAAAGCATTTCACTGCATGTTGTACTGTGTATAACTATGTATGAGACGAATAAACCGAACCTTGAACCTTGAACCTTGATGCAGAGTTTAAACGGTTTAAGGGTTTGTTAAAAACAATGGATTTATATAGAAATAAGACAACTACAAATGCCTCAAGGATATCTCAGTTAGCTACTTTAAAATTCCCAAAAAAATGACTAAATCAAATTCCTAGAAGTTGTAATCCAAGGGTCATCAACCCTGCTCGAGGAGAGCTACCTTCCTGCAGACTTTAGATTCAACCCACCCCAACTGGTACAACTAATTACTGCCCTTAGAAAGTCTTGATTGAATGATTGGGGTGTGTTAGACTTGCACTGAAGCAGAACCTGCAGCAAGGTATTTCTCCAGGAGCAGAACCCTTGTTCTATTCAAACAATAGGCAACTTTTTGGTGCTACATAGAACCACCTAGAACAAGGTTTTCCACTAACGACTTTGAAATGAGATCTTTGAGATCTACTATCCCACCCCACACTCCCAATTAGGAAGTGCCAATTACCCAACCCTGTTAGGACAAAAGATGCCCCAACACTAGGATGAAGACATGCACATGCCTCCTCTGATACATGTGAAGCCAATCATCGCTCCAGCTGATGAGCTAGTAAGCAGCACGACACTTCATGATGATGGTGATGAACACGATCACTGAAATCCCCTATGCGGTTCAGAAAATGAATGAATGAATAAATGAATGAATGAATGAAATAAATAATATGCAAAAAAATCGGATTGGTGTCGGATTGGTGTTTCTTCAAACACAATGAATATGTTATTTTTTATTGTCATGCGCCCTACTGACTACTGAACAGACTAACAATGTGAATCATCCTGTGGGGGAACATCACAGCCTGGCTTGGGAACCGAACTAAGCTCAACATGCAGGTTGTGCGTTTAGCTAAGTGCATTATGCGAACCAAGCTCCTTGACCTGCAAACCATCAACAGCAAGTGGTTCTGGAACAAGGCCAGGAACATTGTAAAGGACCCCAGCCACTCTAACAATGGACTCTTTTCTCTGTTGCTGTCAGAGAAGGGCTTTCGCTCCCTGAAGGCAAATACAGAGAGGATGAAGAGGAGTTTATACTACCTCTTGCCCAATCGCTCTTCATTATGTTGCACTTTCACTTTTGCACTCTTGCACTTTACACATAACAGCGTTCCTATCTGCTCATCCCTACCTTCCACACAACTGTTTCAATTATCAGTTCTATTGTCTGTATATTTAGTGTATATTGCTGTTATGTTTCTACATATTTTAGTTCATTATTATCTCTGACCATATTTTATTCTACAAGCCCAATTGAAAAGAAGTTGGGACATTGTGTAAAACATGAATGCAATAAAAACAGAATATGATGATTCATATTTCAACATATATTCAATTGAATACACGACAAAGGCAATATATTTAATGTTCAAATATTCAAATGTTCCCATAAACTCTGTATAACAGTTCTGACATTAAATTCAGAACATGCCGGTTTCTGATACTATAAACAAACACCACTGCTCTCACAAATTACTGGTTTAAAATTTCTATTCCTACTTAAATGCTGTGGAAGCAATGACAGATTTCAAGTGGAATAAGATAAACACACCACAAACTTTAACTTGAACTTTTCATTAAGAGTTACCACTTTATTAAGATGGGCAAAAACTGTTTACTGCATTTACAAAGAGCACCTTGCTCCATGATCAGGCAGGCTAGTGGCAGCATGTGTGTATTGCTGCTCCCTATAGTTCAGATCTATTACTACATTTTAATGCCCTTTGACTCCTGTCCAAATTGCTAACCTGCCACTAGCTGATCAGGTTTACTTGCCACTTCATGAAGTTAATTTATACCCTAGTGAAAAATTAACTTTTGAACTCTAAATTCACACTATCAGAATCAATGGCTCTGAAAGACTCTTAAACAGCTGATCATTAATATGCATTTCTATTTAATTACATCATGCAAAAGCTTGCATCCCCATTTTCAGCACACTGTCATATGACTTACCATTGTAAAGATTTAGCATGGAGTTGTATGAATCTGGTCTATGTCTGTACATATTAGCTCATTTCCATACAAAACAGAGGGCCAGTTGGTGCATTGCATCCTCTCAGGGGCCACACTGGTTAGTCACCCTGTCTGAAATCCATCCAGTGGGATGACAGGGGGACACCCAACCGAGATACAGGAAGCAGCACAGTCATACTACTGCACCAGATGGCAGGAACTAGCCAATCAGAGCCAAGCAATCTGCGCCCATTACCACCAGCGTGCCAACTGCCCATTCGAGAGCAGTTTGTAGTAATCAGGCAGCCATAAGTACAGAGAGAGAGAGGGTTTACTGCATTTACGTGGGTGAGCTTTTGTGTGTATTTGGACAGTTCTATTGGAATGGTTTGGAAGCATTTGTCATTAAAATAACTATTTTAATGAACAATAGAAGTACAGCATTGTGTTGCTGATTTTGCAATAGTTATAGGGTGGTGTTTGGCATGAGGTAGAGTAGAGCATCATTATTTCATATAATAAACTTCACTAATGTTCAGGTTTTATTTAATATCACACTCAATACCTCTTGCACCAACAGTGTAGCTATTCCTAATAGTAGATTTTAGTTTCCAAGCTACAAAACTGGCACAATTCATCAAATTAAAACCAACCAAACAAACAAAAAAAAACCCTTCAACTAAGTGTCAGATACACCCCTTCCGAGACATGGCTAACCTACTTATCCCAGGCTACACCAACACCATCTGAACTAAATCTGCAAAATTATAAGGACTCTCTACACAGGTAAACTGGCCCAAATCTTTTTAAGAAGTATCTTTTTAATATGACATATCTGACAGGTGACTCTCCTGAAAAGTTCAGTTTCCAGAAGTTTAGTTTCATTTTCAGCAGCATCATAGGTGCTACCAAGGACTTCCAGTGTCTGACAGCTGGGCTTATCTCTGAGAATGCATTCAAGCTTGCTGGGAAAAGGACACATTATTTGGCCACACTCACATTGGTTTGTGTCCCTGGTTTCTTTAAACTTCACTTTAGGCTTTGTATTTTCCTTTGACACTGAAGCCATGACCCCCGGCGTCTGTATTATTTTTTATATTTTGTGATAAGTGCTTTTTAAAGTTTGAAAAGGAACTTCACCTCAAATATGATTGAGCTCTGTTATCTCAAATCCAATCCTATCGATGTATCAGATTTCAGCAAAACATAAGAAATTGGATTCAGAATTGAAAATATTAGATTCGATGGGTTTAAGCCATTCAAACTGCCATTTTTACCTGCTGTGCCTTGGACTTTATCTCTCATTCAATCTGATCTTATTTACCTATTGCTGTATTTTGCATATTCTGTGTTCTGACCTGGCTGTGCTTTGACTTTGGTTTTGTCTCTGCCTTTGCTGCCTCTTATCCAGCTGTTGTGATTTTTGGATTACCTGGTAAACCAATTTACTGCCTACAATGGCATTCAGACTTCATTCCCTTCACTGGTGACAGTAATGAAATATGAAAAATGCTTAGATTTGACATAAACAATCACAATTATTGTCTGTAAAAGCCACTCTATCAATTGTTACAAAAAAAGAAGGAAAAATACATCACTTAACTTCACTTATCCACTTCTTCCTGATCAGAACATCATTGGCACAATGAACACAAGGCTCCCAATGGACAGGAGGTACTGCTGTAATGTTAACACTTTAAACCTAATTATGATGTGGTCAGCACAACCCCAAACTCTGCCAATGAGATATTTTATACATTTCGTATAGAATATTTCATGTGTCATAAATGATATGGTAATAGTAATTTTGTCACAAACTCCCCCTACTGGGCGATATATGGGACCACACATATCTAGACTAGTGTGTGTGCTGTTAGTTTTTCTTCCTGACTTCTCTTGGACTCCACCCACACTAACTGTCCAGTGTTTGTGGACAGCTCCTCTAATAAACACACTGCAACCATTGCTGAAACTGATGCACCCAGCAGCTTAGAGAAGTACTGCCAATAAAATAGGACTGTCTGGAGCAGATACACAGAGGGGCTAAAACGGTATAAAGCCCCCCAGCATTGAGCAGTGCAACTGTGTTATCTGGAATGATGGTGCTCCATCCAATCTTTATGGAAGGAGTTGGGAGTTGGGGATGAGGTGTGGTGGCGATCATCCAACATCCTAACTTCACTAAAGCCCTTGTGACTGAATGTAATCAAATCTTCATAGCAGTTCAACGCAATCTAGTAGAAAGACTTCCTTGGACAGCAGAGACAGTTACTCCAACAAAGCAATAGAAAAAAGTACTCACAAAGCTTCACTTTATTGTACATTTTGTTATGTTATAGCCTCATTCCAGAATGGATTAAATTCAGTTTTCCCCTCTAAATTAGTTTGTTGAAGCACCTTTGACAGCAACTACAGCCTCAGGTCTTATGTGTGTAATGCTACAAGCTTGGCACACCTGTTTTGAGGAAGTTTTTCCCCATTCTTCTTTGAAGAACCTCTCAAGCTCCATCAATTGAGAACTCACTGGTCACTCCAGCTGCAGAAGCACAGAGCCTTTGGTGTAGTTGTGGATGACCAGTTATCGTTCTCAGCTCATGTTGCAAAACTGACTCTGTCATGAAGATTTCTCCTTTACAACATCTTTCTGCCTAGAGAGGCCCCTCAGGTGCTTGTTCAGTCTCTTGTCATTTCAAGACATTTGTTTTTCGACTAGATCTAAACATGAGGAATCACTGGATTCTAGCCTAGTCTACTAGCTAAGGATGTTTCCTGAGTGATCAGCAAAGCACTTTTGTAAGTCGCTCTGGATAAGGGCGTCTGCTAAATGCCATAAATGGAAATGGAAATGGATATTGGATGGGAGTGTCGGTGCACGTTGTCATCCAGAGATGTTCAATCAGGTTCAAGTCTGGACTCTGTGTGGGCCACTCAATGACATTCACAGAGTTGTCCTGAAGCCACTCCTTTGTTATCTTGACTGTGTGCTTAGGGTCGTTGTCCCATTGGGACCTTCATCCCAGTCTGAGGTCCAGAGCACTCTGGTGCAGGTTATCATCAAGGACGTCTCTGTACGTCACTGCAGTCATCTTTCCCTCATCCCTGACTAGTCTCCCAGTTCCTGCTGCAGAAAAACATCCCCACAGCATGATGCTGCCACCATCATGTTTCACTGTAGGAATGGTATGGCATACTGATGAGAAGTGCCTGGTTTCCTCCAGACATGATGCTTGGCATTCAGTCATAAAACTACAATCATTTTGTTTCTCATGGTTTGAGGGTCCATTAGGGGCCTTTTGGCAAACTCCAGACAGGCTGTCATGTGCCTTTTATTGAGGAGTGGCTTACATCTGGCCACTCTACCATACATGCCTGATTGGTGGAATGCTGCAGAAATGGTTGTCCTTCTGGACGTTTCTCCTCTCTCTACAGATCAACACTACTGGAGCTCTTTCAGGGTGATCATTGGGTTCTTGGTCACCTTCCTGAATAAGGCCATTCTACCATGATCACTCAGTTTGGCTCCAAACTTATTCCACTTCCAAATGACTCATTCCGACCATGAGATTGGGATTCAATGCAGCAGAAAACTTTCCGTACCCTTCTCCAGATCTGTGTCTTGATACAAGCCTGTATTGAAGGTCTACCGACAATTCCTTACACTTCATGCTTTGTTTTGAGCATTGACATGCACTGTCTAAAATGGGACGTTATATAAACAGGTGTGTGCCTTTCCAAATCCTGTCCAATCAACTGCCTTTACCACAGTTATCCAGTCAAGCTGTAGAAACATCTGGAGGATGATCAGTGGAAACAAGATGCTCAATTTGAGTGTCATGGCAAAGGCTGTGAATACTCATGTACACGTTATAATTTTGTGTTTCATTTTTAATAAATTTGCAAAGAATTCAAACAAACTTTTCCCACTTTGTCATTGTGGGGTATTGTGTGTAGAAGTCCGAGGGAAATGCATTTAATCCATTTTGCAATAAGGCTGTAACATAACAAAATGTGCAAAAAGTGAAGCGCTGTGAATAATTTCCGGATGCACTGTACAGTTCAATAAAGGCAATATGGGTCCAGTAATGGTCTTTGTATGTGCCTGCCCTCACATAACCACTGCAAATCACACATCCTAACACCAATTTAATAGGGCACCCTCTTTCCATCCTATTGAGTCAAGACCCAGTGTCTAATCACATCACTCCTGTAATAATTTATATATCTGAATGCTGATCATTGATTTGATTTTTGCCAATGAGTGCATTTCCCTAATGATGAAGATGAAGAATAATTGTATTAAGAGTGCTGTTTAATACGTGTGTTAGTTTAGCAGTTTGTTCGTCCTGACATTTTGTGACAAATTAGCTGAACAGAGGGATGAACTAATGGGCACGCTTGTACTTGTATGGTGTTTCCCTCTTTGCTGATAATGAGAGTTGGCTGCATGGACTCCACAAGTCTGTGCCAATGCTTCTGATGAGCAGATCAGATACCTGACAATCATCTGAACATGAACCTCAATGGACAAGAGATTCAAAATCGAGCTGACCTTTTGTAAAAAGCCTTTACACCTTCCACATTCCAAACTGAATAGTAGTTTAGGCATGTCCAAGAGGAAATTAATAAAAGAATGGTTGCTTGGTCCAATTATCGGCCCTAAGCCCTTTGTCTGAGCCACAGCAGTGTTCAACATAGCATCTAGATAAAAATCAATAGTTAAGAAAAACACAGCAGCACTCGAAAACCAAGTCCCACAAGTTAACCGCTGTGATCTAGCACGCGTAGGCAACTTCATGAGTCACGATTGAATCAGGCCGAAGGTCTGCTGCAGCTGTCGTATGGAATCCATGAATGTTTGGCTGTCCTGCCATTCATTTTTCCCTTCACAGGGAGATCAGCTGGCTGTGCACTACTGGTTAATCTTCCGTGCCACTTTTTATATTATATATATTATAATATTTATATTATAATAGTCAAACAATGGCAAGTAATACCAACAACTGCAGTTAATTTCTCCGGCCCATTGAGTCCTGTCCTCGTTTGGCAGGCTCTTTATACTCTTTTTATTTTTTTCACTCACTTCTCTTATTTAACCAATCATTTTTTGGCTATGTCAGATGTCGTCGGTTATGTGTGCCTGCTGGCATGAAGGTCAGTTACATTAAGGCTTACACTGAAGATACTGAAGAACCTAAGCATTACACGGGAGGTGGGACGAAGGTGGGATGGAGCTCAGTGGCTTAGTGTAGTTCATCTCTATTACAAGCAGTTCTTTATGAACCAAAATTGGTTCTTCTATAACACTGCTCAAAGAACCACTGGAAGCACATTTATTTTTCGGAGTATAAGGTCTCCAGTAGAGCAAAGAAGTAACTAGACATGTTTATCACCCCGCATTGGCTGAGTAGGTTTTGATAGGTGGGTTTTTAAAATATTAACCTTGATTTCAGAAGAAACATAAATAGTATAGCAGACACAAAAATGTTCACTATGCCACTTAGCCTGGTATTTCAAGCCATGCTTGAAAGTTGAGGCATTGTATTGTATATAAGTATTTAAATGTAAATAATAAAATATTATATTATATTAAATAAAATATATAAATATACACTGATTACGAATGAATGTGATTAAGCTGCTAAAAATAGGGATCCCAGTTTACCTCGCAGTATATTAAACCAGACTGTTGTGTTCTTAAAATAACATGATTAATTAACTATAAACTGCATCAGGGGGAAAACAATTATTCATGTTTGTTGATGTGATTAATCAAACCAGCCACAAAACTGAGGTCAGATCTGTTCTTTATTTGTGTCCATAGCCCACAATAAATCTCTGCTGCTGTAGAGCTTCATTCACTGTCTTTGCATTCTCTCCGTCTCACCTGCTTTCCTGCACTTTGTGCTTCAAGGCAAGGTATTTCTTCTTGGTGTTCTGTAGCTCTTGTGTCAGCCTCTCAATCTCATCCTTGTATTCCTGCATCTGAGACTTGTACATATTGAGTTCAGCTGTCAGGGCCTGGAAAGAGGAGGATAACAAGAGAGTTGGTAACCAACAGCACTATGATTCACAAATTGGTTTATTATCAATAGTAGCATAAATTATACTTAGCATTGTCTTTCTCTGTGGATTTGCTCATTACAAGACAGCATTAATCTCTAGATGCTGGAGTAAGTGCCAGCAATTACAAAAACATGGTGTAATTTTAGATTTTTTTTTTGTAACTTACTGAAGCACAGTGATACAATCTTAAATTATTTATAATCATTGCATTTATGCTTGCAAGTGGAAGAAGGGATATTTTATCATTTCTGTCATTTAATTATGGTTTGAACTTGACAACGTTATCATTCTTTGATGTGCACAGAAGGGGTGAAATCATGAAAGTTAAATCATACACCAATGAAAGTACAGTTCCAAAATCTATCCTCTGAGTGTCTGAATCATAAAAAGTGGTGTGTGGGTGTGTGTCACGTATCTTGTCTTGTCCATCTCTGGTCTCTTTGTTTTGTTTATTTCCCCTGTCCTGACATGTCCTGTCTCTGCCCATTCCCAGCTGTGTCTAATTTGTAACCTCGCCCCTTCGTGATTATGTTCCTGGTGTGTCCTATGTTCTTTGTGTATATAATCCCCTTGTTCAAAATGTATAAAGTGAAGTGTTGTGAATACTTTTTGGATGCGCTGCATGTCATGCATAATAGCGTCAAAGTACTAAGAAACAATCCTTTTTCCAGGGGACATGAGGGAATATTTTTAACATGTTGATTTACATAAGATTAATATAAACAGAGGTTATTTTTATGCCTTATTTAAAAAAAAAAAAGGCCAGAATCTTTACTGATGTGGGACAGACTAACATGGTGTATTCAAAGGGGACTGAAATCATTGAGAAACCCATCTCTCCCAGTAAAACTATTCCCATCCAAATAGGGCTCAAGAAAACTTGAGAACTGCTCATGTGTTGGGAAGACAGGCAAATCAAAATACATATACAATTGCCCAAAACCTGCATACAAGCTTAGCTGAGTCAAAGAGGGTTCTGCACCACTCTGAACCATTGCGTGCCCAAGTGATCTTCATGGAGGGTCACATAAGGAAGCTTTATCTGCAGCCTCATCAGAAAACCATTGTGTGAAATATGCTACAAAGTGTCTAGACAACCCAAATGGATGTTATTGATCAGGTCAAAATAGACTTTTATTAGCAAAGAAGCTGCATTTTGATACTTCTCCAACTGTGAAGCATTGGGGTGGACGGACCATGGTTTGTGTCATTAGCATTGGCAACTGGCAAGCTTGCATGAGTGGAAGAATGAAAGACTTCAACAAAATAACAAGAAATCTTTTTAAAGGCTGAAGCTGGAACTGCATAATGATTTAAAATCCCCAAACCACCAGGGACAACTAGGGAAAAACAAACTAAAGCTTTTGGAATGGGTCCACAGCCCTATGACCTAAACATCATATAAAATCTGTGAATAGACCTTAAACAAGCTGTAAATGCAACACTGCCCAAGAATTTATCAGAACTAGAGGCATTCTGCAAAGGTCAGTTGGCTGAGGGTGGGTCACTTGGCCAATGTATCATTTGGCCAAGGGTGCCCAAATGTTTCCAAGTCTTCTTATATAAGACTTGTATATCCAGCGATGAGATTGGTGACAGTCCAAGTTCATCTTCAGTTGTAACTGAAGAAGCACAAGCTTTGAATGAACAGGTGTCCTCCTTAATAGTTCAAAATGAATTCTGAGTCCAGTGTGAAGGCTAAGTGGCTGCAACAGATAGGGCTTTTGCCTGACATGTACAGCTACAGCAATTCTCTCAGGGTCATCTCCCAGCGATTTCCCAGCACTGATTCAACCAGATGTTGGCCAGGTTTTAACTGTCAATCATGTGGACGTCTCTGCCCTCGACAACCCTTCCCTGGTTGAGTGACCAATTTGTGGAGCTCAGCTATCAAATGCTGGCTATCAGACTTGTGATAGGCCCGATTTTTAAGGAAGACTATGGAGGAGAGAGTACAGGAAAAAGGGGGAAAAGAGGTCAAGAAATAAAGGAAAAATGAGAGGAGGGAGAGAGAGCAAGAGAGAGAAACAAAGGGAATCATTAAAGATTGAGATAAAGCGAGTGAGAGAAGCCCCCAAATGTGCTGTTTTGCCAAGGGGGCCTGTCAGGCAGGCTGCAGATTTGAAGAGGTTTCTGGGAAGGAGTCTTCTGCCAAATAAAGCAAAAAGAAATAAATAAATGAAAAGCCAAATGAACTCAAAGTGTCCCATTGAACAGGTATATTTTAGAGCCTCTGCTTTCTCTGCTGGTAAATAAATTGGGCCTCGGTATTGGTTAGGCCTGTAGACTGTGGCTAGCCATGTACTCCCAATGAATCTTCTCACAGGACTGCTGATCTAAGAACAGATCCCACAACATTCATAAAAATCTCACTACGGAGCACAAAGCTGATGTTGGCGCAGCACTTCTGCTGAATAGGGCATCCTGGCTCGCACGTGTAAAACTCTGCAGAAGAAAGCAGGTGATGTAGGATCACTGTAAACAGGCCTACTAATGAACACAACTACTTAAAATACTTCTGTTGTAATTGATGGGGACTGGAGTTAAATTGCAGTACACTTTGGCAGAGCTCTAGGGTGGCACGCTGTTCCACTATGCAGTGTTGCTTGCACAAACACACACTTTAAAATGTGATGTAAATGGCAAAGGAAGCTGAGCTCCAGAACTGAACTTGATGAAAATGTATTCTAGTTCTGTTAATTTAACCATTTGAGGTGGTGAATTGCGCTGACAGATAACCTCTTAACAGGTATTGGCCGTATTTTAGTGACCTATCCCAAGTGTCCAAGGACTGTAACTAGTATAGCGTTGAGTGCTTGCTCAGCCAAGGAATTACAGGGAGGGCAATGTTATTCACTCCACTACACAACATGTAAGCACACAATGCTCTTCCACAGGGTTTTACCTTAGATCTGTCCCTTTGGGCTCCATCTTTAATGAGCCATTATGATTAGTACTATTTATTTTATATTGTTAAATCTGTGATATGGGTGGTGCGACTAAAAGCTAATCTTTAAGAGAGATGATGGAGATATATGATACAATATGATCTGGTGAAACATTAACAAAGTCCAATGTTAAAGCACCAGTATTTATCTGTACACCAGAAACAACATGCTGTAACCTTTAATTGCAATGTTTCTATATCAATTGGAAATAAATTTTACACAGATGGTAACCTGCATAAGAGAAGCAATATTATTGATATGGTAATTTTGCTCAATTTATGTATATATCAATATTTAAGATATATAACATGACAAAGTATGATGATTAGAATGATAGAAATAGCTCAGTTGCTTTTAAATTGTTTTTAAAACCAACAAAAAATATATATTTTGGACATATTTTGTACATATTATGTAAAAGGTATTTTTTGTAGTTTTGTGGTCTTGTAAACCATAAAATTTATGTTATTTCTATTCCCACTATAAGCACAAGAATTTGTCTTTAAACAATTGTTGCTGTTAAAAATAGGGTTTCCTACTTGGTACTTGCCTTGTACATACAGAAAAGCATTTTTACATTATGTGGAGAGTCTTTAAACATCTTTAAACTCACACAGTTAAGAGGTTCAGGCTATGGCATCAATCCAGCAACAGCCAGTGCAATACCTTATTACATTATTGGTTTGCAAGTTCCTCTGGAGAGGAAGGAGGCCAAGGAGGAGCATCTCTAAGGTGACAACCTTTGCAAACCCCAAAATTACTTTTTGAAGGAAAGATGGCTATGGCTCAATCCTGGACTGTATTTTTGGATGTGATTTAAGGCCAGTACTGTAGCCTATTGAAACACACCTACTTTGTGTGGTAATTGACTGCTCAAATGAATAAAGTGTGTTTGTAGGGCATCTAACAAACTTGGAGGCCAGCCCTGGTGGACTGGAGATGTGCTCCTGTAGCTTATTGTATGGATAATGAATCATGCTGTGTTATGATGGAATTAACATATTTCTTCTTCTTCTTCTTCTTCTTCTTCTTCTTCTTCTTCTTCTTCTTCTTCTTCTTCTTCTTCTTCTTCTTCTTCTTCTTCTTCTTCCGGCTACTCCCTTTAGGGGTCGCCACAGCAGATCATCTGCCTCCATCTTGCCCTATCCCCTGCTTACTCTACTGTTACAATGGATTTAATATGTTTACATACTGAAAAATATTTCAAAAGAGGATGACAGTACGTTTGATTGGATTTTTGGCCAAATTCAGCAAATAATCTGATATTATATGAGATAAATATACCTAAATATTGACATCAAAAGACAATTAACATCCTGATACAATTGAACTTTTTGTTTCAATTCTTCAGCCGATCAGAAATGCTTAGGCTAAACAATTAAATTCACATTGTTAAGACCTGAGCATGACTGACCTACATCTGTCTCAGAAAGCATTAAGATTAACATCACATTGAAATTTAATGACTTCAGGCTGCCTCAGCGTTTTTATCGCTGGCAGTGCTCACGCAAGATGTAAAGCACTGTAAAGCTGGATGATACAGAATACTGTCTTGTTACTGATTGCTGAAGGCAGAGTGACAATACTTAAATATACTTAAATATTACATAAAAAGGACATTGTATAATATTTCTGTCTAATTAACATCCATATATTTAATATGTAATATAGTAACCGATTCTTTGTAGATTATTAATACACATTTAATTGTAGTGTCAATAACATCAAGAACATATGAGTAAAGTTGCAGATGTGGGACAGAGGAGTGCAATCCCCCACCCCAACTCCTAGCATTCAGCTGTGGAGCAGTGGAACTGTGTCTCTGGAATTATGGGGTTCCATATAATATTTTTCAGATTAAAAGAGGGGTGGAGATGGGGAAAGGTAGTCATCATCCAACATCCTATCCTCACTAAGGCTCGTGAGTGAATGCAATCAAATCCTCACAGCAATGCTCCAAAATCTAGTACAAAGCTTTCTCACGACAGTAGACAGTTATTCCAACAAAATGATTAACTCTTTTTTAATTCCCTCGATTTAAAGAACATTAAATGAGCAGGTGTCCCAATACTTTTGATCAATACTTTGAGTAGACATACTGTTGATTTGTTACATGACATACATTTAATGTTACTCCCATTAAGCAGATTCATATTAATTCCACTGACCCCAACCCTGGTCATTAACCTAATTCTGATCCTAATCCTTATTTTTTTTTAAAACCCAAACCCTTACCCTGGCCATAGTCCTAACCAGAACCTTAAACCAAAACCTAACACTAACCACAATCCTCAAACCTATTCTTGATCCAGACATTAATCAAACCCTAATCTAGCTGCAGAATGATGTAACATGTCTAGAACAGCCTCCTGATGAGCTCATCTAAGGTATTGGACCAGACGAGCTAGCCTTTCAGAACTTTCACTGACCCCATAACCCTGTCACCCTGTTCACTGGTTGTCCTCCTATTGGACACTTTTGGTAGGTACTGATTACTGCATATCAGAACCAGCCCACAAGACATTACTCATGTTTAGGAAATGTTCTACCTCAATCATCTAGCCATTACAGTCTGGTTCTTGCCAATGTGGCTCAGATTCTTAAGCCAATTTTCCTGCTTCCAAGAACTGACTGTTCACATGCTGTCTAATATCAGGGCTCCAGACTAACGCTAACACTGCCCCCAGAGACAATAATAACAGCATACATAATCTGGAGCCCTGCTAATATGAACACCCCATCCCTTGACAAGTGCCCCTATAACAATGGGCCATTCTCTTAATTTGACATCAGTAGTTGTAATGTTATCCCCGATTGGTGTACAAACTGACTTTATTAATAGTTATTAATGCATAATGGACTAAATATTTTAGTAGCTGCATTTCTGCTATTTACATCTTTGCTATGTTGTTGTGTTATAGAGAGTCTGATGACTTTATCTAAAAAGGACCAAATATAAGAAAATAAAGCATCATGAATATAATAAAATGCAACTAATGTAATATGGTGTTATGATTGACTCTGAAAATAGTAATGAGTTGCAATAATGGTTAAGATATTTTGGGCAGGTTTTATTATGTTTGACTGAATTAAATGTACAGTTTCATTCTATTTGGAATCATTCCATCACTACGGCTTTTTTTTACTACATTTATTTTAAGCATGTGGTTTTACTTCTGTGTCACTGCTGAGGTTAAATTAGTCAGCCAAGAGCAGCACTCATCAGGGCTTCATCTTTTCTATTTCGAAAGTCTCATATCCAGATTCAGAATCAGAATCAGAAATACTTTATTAATCCCAGAGGGAAATTGTAAATTATTAAAGCTGCACACCCATCTATATAAAATATAAACAGAGTAATGGAAAAAGAATAAACAGATGACTTGGAATAAACAGAATAAACAATTTGTGTGTATTTCTGTTTATTCAAAGTCATCTGCTTATTCTTTTCCATTACTCTGTTTATATATATATATATTGAAAAGAAATTATGATAATAAATATGAACATCCTGTGTAATGTTGTTATAAGTATTATTGCATATATAAATAAAATTAAAATTGCACAAATCAACCATAGTGGTTCATATTGGTCACCCATTCAGGGAGTAGTTATAGAGTTTGATGGCCACAGGTAGGAATGATCTGTTGTGTATTTTGGCAAGATAAGTCTTGCACTGAATGTGCTCCTGTATCTCATCACTGTTGAGATAGAGTGGGTGGGAATCATTATCCATAATGGCCCGTTGCTTAGATAACATCCTCCTCTCCGACACACTGCAATCAGAGAGTCCAGCTCAACTACCACATCACCAGCCTTACGGATCAGTTGAGTCTGTTGGCGTCTGCCGCCATCAGCCTGCTGCCTCAGCATGCAACATCATAGAGGACAGCTTTAACCACCACAGACTCACAGGAAAAAGTAAAGGGTAAAGGTACTTATAGGCCCACTGTGCTTGCATGTCCTCTGTCCTCTACATTTAACCAATCCATACACTGTGATACATACACATACACAAGTGAATGTACACACTAGGGGGCAGTGAACACATGTGCCCAAAGCGGTGGACAGCCCTATCCTTGGTGCCCAGGAAGTAGATGTGCAGTTAAATGCCATGCTCAAGGGCACTTCAGTCAGCGATATGAACCAGCAATCTTCCATTTACAGTGCTGGTTCCCTAAACACCAGGTAATTAATATATTTGCTTATGAATCTCCTACTATAACCGACTCATAATAAGCCAGATTGTACAATTGTACAAACATAGCTAAAATATTACAAAGAGCATCTTGTAGGGCATCATTATTATTAATAGAGTAAGTTCTGTTGGAAAAGGGCAATTATTGTACATTTCTTTCATCAGACATCTAACAATAAGAACACCTTCAAAACAGTAATGAGTTCACTTAAATATTCATTTTTTATTCAAACACTCAAAGGCAATGTTAATTAATGCTAATTTCCAAATGTGCAGGTGGGGAAAAAAATGATACTTCAATCAAAAAAAGAGAAATGGAGGTGATTTTTCATTATTGCTTCTAAACGAGGCTTCTTTCCCCCCAATGTTAGCAGTAGCGCTCAATCCTGTGAGAGGGTTGTTTAGTTAAAGCTTTGTCAGTTGACGCCTGCGGTGTGTGAGCCATTAGGCCTAGGCTTGGTAATGAATTATCAGTAAATTAAACTTGAAGCAGCATTGCCTTCGGGGTGCTAATACTCTCTCTGTGACGTTTTCAGCTAGGCCTGGAAAGTTCTGCACACTGCGGATATGTAAAAGAACAGCCCCCTGATTCTGCCGAGATAAGGTGTTCTCGATCTTCAGAATTAGAATTAATCATTTCTTTCTTTTAAAAGCACTGATGACTGCCTCCCCTGCTGTGGCTCGACATTCTACGTTCTTTACACAGGAAAAAGTCAAAAAGCTTAACTTTGTTTTTTTATTCATTTTGTCCCCTTTAGCCCACTTATATAACCCTCTTATAACCTCTCCTTATCCCTAGAATTAGGTAAGAGACTGCTTTATTGATTAAAGACATACAGGCTTATAAAAAGAGATAACGATAGGACACACCATTAAAACCATTATGATCATTTGACTTGAATTAAAATTATTTTGTCTTTGTTTTAACTATACTAAGGGATAAGAGTGATTGTATCACAGGGGGCTTGAGGAAAATGGAATACCATCTGTACAAATACTGGCTATGAAACATCAGAGATGAAAGAATTCCGCATGGAGGCGTGAAATTCTTCCTTCTACTACTCGATAGATGGAAGATGGTAGACGGTTAAAATCAAGATTAAATTTCCATATGAGCTCTTTTTTGACAGACTAAAAACCCTTATTTTATCTCTAGTGGAGTGAAAACCTGTAGTACATCAGACTCTATTTACTGCTTTTGCTGGAGCAACTCTACTGTTCATTGAATACTAGAAATAAGTTTGATTTGGAGCATTGCTGTAAGGATTTGATTGCATTCAGGGACAAGAGTGTTATTGTTGACCTCACCTTAAAGAATCAGTAGAAGGGGTGTCCACAAACATGGACATATAGTGTATGTTTGGTGTTGGAAAAACACTTTGCAGCTGCAAGGCTACAGGATCTCAATTGTGTTGACCAAAGTGGACAAATGTGTGGCTGCTAATGACTATTACATATGGCTTCCACAGAAACCACAAAAGGAATTGTGAGGATTCAGATGTGTAATAACACAAATGTGGCCATAAGTAATGTGGCCATTACTTGTTAGCTACATAAGCCTCAGAGCTCCAGTGGAAAAATAGAAAGATTCTGACAGCAAACATCTCTTGGCTGATTGACTAGATTTGCTGTAGGAGGCCAACTGTGTGAATCTCCATCACCTAAAAGACCAACTTCCACAAACACATTCCTGGTTACATCATGTGCACCAAAGGCATATGAGAGAAAGGGTGTCTCATAACTATTTCATCCCCCACCAACCACCCCCCCGTTCCGGCCTTGTGCTTTTTTAATGGCGAAGGAATTAGGCCATCTAAACCGCACAAAAAGCTGCGGGCGAGAGGACAGGCGAGACCAAAAGTCCCCGACGACATTAGCACCAGCCGTCTGTGGCCTGGGCCCGAGAGCTCTTAATTAGGCAGAAAGGTAACTAATTATTCATTCGCACGATGGAGGGAGTGGGGGGGGGGTGAGAGAGGAGAGGGATAAGTGGAGAAATGATTTATAGTTTGATAAAAGCCCTCAGTGTGGGGTGGTGGCAGTGGCGGTGGCAGTGGTGCTGGTACTCATGGACTTTTGCATTGATATGCCGGCCTGCCAGCAGTACCAGGAAGGGTGAGAGCAAAAGAGCAAATTGAAAGGAAGAGAGGGAGACGGGAGACAGAAGAAGGAGAAAAGAAGAGAGACATTTGGCAAACCTTGAGCTGTTTGGTCTTTTCCCTCTGCATGTGCTGGTAATTGAGAAGCTGTTCTGCTGCTTCTGGACCAGGTAGACGAGCCAGTATGTGCTTGAGCTCTATGTACAGCTTCTCTTTCTCCTACAAATGCACACACACACACACACACACACACACACACACACACACACACACACAAAGTTAAGTCATTTTCCAAATGAATACTCTACATTCAACACAGCCTAGTTCTCTGGGTGGATATTAAACCCTCATTTTAGCTATTATTATTGTTGCTCTTATTCATGCATTAAGGCTATACAAACACTCTCCATTAACACGGGAACACACAACTCTTTCAACAGCACCACTAGTGAAGGAGACAGCGATACAGGGCTTTTCAATTCAGCCGTAATGGCAAAGAAATCTTTTGTTCTAAGCAGACTTTATTTTATTCTACACAGCTCATTCACATTTAAATAGGGGTGAGTAATTCAGTTCAAATCAACTACAAGTTAAACAATATTTCTTTTTCAATCCCATTCTGCCACAGACAGAAGCTTAATGAATAAATGAGGACCTTTTGTTCCCAAACACATTAAATGTCATGTTTTCTCTTTCCTTAATATATGTTGTTGTTAATGGACTTTTCATGATTAATACCACTTTTAATAGGGAAATAAAACTATGCTTTACATCCTACGGAAATGGTTCCTCCAAAACAGAAAATGATACGTACAGATACACATATATGGATACTTATATGCACTTTAACTTGCACCCATTTACGACACATGACTCTCTGGGGCAGATAAACAAGAACCTGTTGGCATCATGCATAATGCCAAGCAAGGTTTACAGGGGTATAATGCCCCCCAGCATTGAGCTGTGGAGCAGTGGAACTCAAAATCCTCACAGCAATGCACCAGAATCTAGTAGAAAGAATTACATGGACAATAGATACAATTACTCCAACAAAAGCAGGATAAACTCTTTTTATACCCTTGATTTTAGAAGAAATTGAAAGAGCTGGTGTCCCAATGCTTGTCCATTAATGGATCTTCATGCAAAGCTAATGAGATAATAAATATTGGCAACACTTTATTTTAAAGTTGGTTTCTTAGCAATTACTAAACTATTAGTAAGCAATTTTGAGGTGCTTGTGATATTTCAGAGAGCATTTCTTTAGACTGAATGCATAGTGAACACAGACTGTGTGTCCAGCAAGAAAAGAACGACTGAAAGTAGGCCATTCACACATCAGTGTTATATATTTACCCAATTTATGATAACTGATCTGAAAGCAAGTACAGTCGTAAACATTACAAAAAGCTACCCTATATCATGTTCCAGTATCAGTTAAAAAACTAATCAATGTTTTTTGTAATCATTTGTTTAATAAACATGTTTTTACATTTGAATTTAGGTTGTTTGAGGTTTGATAGATGTAAACAAGAATTGATCCTGTTTCATTAAAAATTAATGATTTAATTTGACTCTGTACTCATCTCTTACATGTAGGATGGAATGATGGATATGAAAAATCTCAACAAGCGAGACTGACTCAAGGACCTTTGGCAGGAATATGTGCACTTGGACAGAGCAGTGAACTAGGAGGCTTCATTGGTATTTAAACTGGGATTTAATTCAGTTGGAATTTTAGCTGATTTCAGAGCTGGATTACTCACTGATAATTCATTATACAAGGATAATTAGATAAGTTACACAGGGTAAGTGACACGTATATCATGTTTGTAGATTACTCTGATTCTGAGATATGAAGCCTAGAAAATGACATGTACCTGCCCACAAAGTGCTGATCTTGAGTAGTAAGGATTAAAACATTGTTCCAAAATATTACCAATATAACCCTTTAACACTGAGGATAATTTGTCCAACTGTCCTGGATGTTAAAGGGTTAAATTGGTAATTAACAGTTAGCAGCCCTTAACAATTATGTAATGTATAGTTTACCTAAGGTACACAAAAAAAAAAAAAACAAAACATAAAGATTTGCCCCAAGAACGAATCGACCAATTGCAATGCACCGCTGCAATGGTGTCATATCTCAATGTCATGGAATCACTCAGAAACGCTGTGTTTCTCTTGGTGAAGCTGTCAGCACCAAGTTCAACAGCATGTTGCCACTTGCCAGATCACCTTTGGTTGCCATTACAGGCCCTTTGGCAGTCCAATGTTATGTTAATGACATCCTGCAAACAGTGGACCTACCATTTCTGAACACCCTCTCCAGTGCACTCGGACTGCATGTACTACTCACATCTCAAGAGCTTGTCTTGAAGACATAGATACATATCCTTTGAAAACATGTCTGATGCTATTGGATGCTCAAGCTCTACTGCAAAATCTTCAGGAACTAAATGAAAGTCAGCCAAATGGTTCTGAGAGTGGGTTTTGGTTAATTTTCTGTTAACGTCCCAGTCCAAACAGAAAATCAGATCAGTGATTAGTGCAACATGCAATCAAATCTGATGTCATGTTCACACATCGCATTAGATGTGATTGCATGTTGCAGTAATCTGACCTATTATGCCATAATGCACATGGTTGACATAATGCAATGACTAGTACTAGTTCTGGTCTTCGTCTTCAAAGTATACAAACTTCCTGAATTACTGCTCTAAAGCAAGCTAAGGAAAATGCACTGGAACAGGAATAAAAGAATAAAAAATGAATGGAACAACACAGGCAACTGTCTGCTCCATTATGAGCAGATGTGCATGCTTCATGCCATTTAAGGTAATCAGATTTCAGCCTAACCAAATTTGACCACCAAGTGTAAAACGCTGAGTGTATACTAGCAGATGCGATGGAGAAATAATGCAGTCTCTTGGATACTGGATGTGTTAAGAGGCTTATATGCAAACACAAGCAGCCACACACCACCCATATGCTGGTGCTGCTAATAGTATGGGGTGTATTGACCATCTTCTACTCATCAAGGTCTAATAGATTCACAGTCCTAAGGCGCTTGCTTGGCGTGGTGACTTGAATAATGATAGGTTACTAATGCCACAAAGCTACAGGAAAAGTAAGGGGATTACAAGAAAATCCATGTGGTCATTAGAGGTCAGGACATATGCATGATTATTCTCTTTCTTGATACGTACATACACTGAAGCATTCCGGTCCAGGCAATGTTTCCAACTTGGTACTTCTCTCTCTCTCTCTCTCTCTCTCTTGCTGGCACTCAAACCACTAAGGAGACTTTATCTTAATCAAAGCCTTAATGGCATTCACTTCCCTAAATATATTTTAATACGCTATACAAGTTGGCACTCTTGGTGCATGCTAATTAAATTAAATTTCTGCTGCTCATCAGATTAAAAGAAATAAATAACTTTGAAATAGCAGGCTCCCTTCAACCTTTTTGGATCATTTTCTGATTTTCACAGCTTAGAAAGTGTCAGTATAGTTCCTTATCACACGTCAGTACACGTCCAAGAGGTTTACTGCAGATTTTTAGGTCCTCAGTGTTGTGGAGTGGTTTAACCACAAAAACAATATGACTGTAACTGAAATATAGTTATTATATTTATTATATATTATATTGCTTATATGGGTTTTGGCAGAATATGGCAAATTTATTCTGCTATTTATAATTATGTGTGTACATATGCATGACTCATCCACGAAAGCTATAAAGCTTAATTTCTCAATGTCCATTCAATTTTTCTTCTTTCTGGTCAGGTCAAGGTGCCATACTATACACAAGTAGTTACACACACATGGCTAATAAGCATAGCCAATTCACCTACAATGTGTATTTTTGGGAGGTGTGAAGCAAGTGGAGTATCCAGAGGAAACCCACAGAGAGAATAAATTTGGCTCCTCACAGACAGCAACTGAGGCAGGGATTGAACCCACAACCCCAGGCCCCTGAAGCTGTGTGACTCAAACGCTACCTGTGGTAGCACTATGCAGCTCCAGCTCCAAACAAAAATTCAAAACCTTCTCAAAAAGCCTCAAAAAGGGATCCCACCCTCCAAATAACGGCTGCGATGATGAAGCACTATGGCTAATGTGACAGTCAGCAATGAGCAGTCATGAGTTATGAGAATGCAAGTGAGTAAAGGACACATTCAGTGTTAATATGAATATCCAGGCAGATTAAACAGTCAAATGCCCAGTTACGCAGTACCTAGTGTGGCATTAATGAACTAATGCAAGGTTCTAGGTCAGGACAGCATCATTTTGAGAGGGTAGTGGGGAGGTAGGACAGGGCACCTTAATACTTAGGAAGGAGATGTGGCAAATAACTTGATGTCCCCTTCAAGCCTTATGGAAAAACGGGTCTCAGTGAAAAAAATCTGGACAATGGCCAAAAAAGCAAATCGACTGGACAACTATGAGCACACAAATAAATTACAAGGCAGTAGCTTAGAACACGTCCGTTAACAAGGACTCTACTGTCAGTTATTCTACTAATGTGACATATCAAAGCCTGTGCTTTTAATGCCTGTCATACGAAACAGCCTCAGATAGACAGCCATTCTAAGACAATCTTCGTGCCTAGCTATGGATCAGTGTCAGACACACGCCTACTGGAAATTAAGCACAGACAGATAATAATATCTGGCAAAGAGCTTTGGTTGTGTCAATTAGAAATCCATCCTCTGCTTTGGCTATGGATAGAAAGCATGTAAATACATTGCACCATCATTCTTGAGTCATCTGTCATGACAACGATTTTCAGGCTTTCTTCCCATGTCTGCCTCTCAAATCCCTCACTTTTTGTCTCCTTTCTTCTTCCCATACACACTCTCTCACACAGCTTCTTCCACTGTTCTCCTTTTTTCAACTGCAGCATACCTAAATACATCCTCCTTACATAAGACATTCCTGAAATCCCCCCTCAGAGTAAAAAAAAAAAAAAAAAAAAGCTTCAAACAGAATAAGGCTCATGTTTCTCCACCATCAGCTTCGACAATAAAAAGGTAGGCCCTGATAACACCATTGCAGGGGCATCTGAGGATATTGAAGTTTAACTGGCACTGTTGAAAATGCCATGATCTATGGTGAAGCAACCACAGCTGGAGGGGTAAAAGTGGAGTGTCCAGACAATACTACTGCCCACGCTATCTGCTTTGAAGCTTTGTACCTGCCAGGATTAGAGATGCTCGGGCCAAGCACAATGAGGCCTGACAAAATCCTTATCTTAAGTTTTTTTTCCCCCTAAAACATTGGGTCTGGGTCAATGTAGTAGATTTGTTTCTGCAGCAAAGGTTATAGATTGCTCATGTTTTGTTTTCAAAATAGCTAGTATTAGTAATCTTATTTATTAGCCTTATCAGACTGGCTTTCACACTCACAGGCAAAGATTAAGGTCGGGCTTCCATTTCAAGCTTGTGAAGATCACTAACAAGGACACAGATGAAGTATACTATAGACCAGAGGACACTAACCCCGATCCTGGAGAGCTACTGTCCTGCATGTTCCAACTCCAACCCAATTCTAACACACCCAATCAAGAACTTCTGAAAGCAGTAGGTTGGATCAGGTGGGTTAGAGCAGGATTGTATCTAAAGTCTGCAGTAAGGAGCATGGTTGGTGACTCCTGCTACAGACTAACACGCTGAACAGGACTGTCCCAAATATCAGTTTATATTCTCAATCAGTCTGGAGACATTTACAAAATCCTGCACCACGGGCAGCCATGAGTTATAAAATTAAAGGATTATGGTAGAGGACATAAATTGCACTGAATAAACATTTCCGAAGAGTCAGAGACAACCTTATATTGGCTAACAGCATGGGATTTTACACGGTGTGTGTGGTTGTGTTGAGTGGGGCACTGTCTGCAGGGCCTCAATTGAGGTCTTGGCGAGAGCATTTTAACATGAGGGATTTATAAACAGGATTCTCAAAATGAGACCCCATGACGTAGCCATTCAGACACTGATAGGGGCTGTAGGAAGAGGCCAAACTGAAATTTAGCATTTAGAGAAGCACAAGCTCTCTGGTGCATGTTTCAGGAAAATGAAGGGCCGTGACACTGCTCAAAGAGTGGCATCTCATACTGCTGCTGCAATTTCCCCTTCTTTTAAACACCAAACTTTAAGCAACAGCACTCAGCCAACTCAATCTATCTTACTACAGTTTCACTCGTGATCACTTAGTGATATTTGCATCTAGGATTTGTGGAATCAAATCTTCCCACCAACTCTGTAATACTGCCAGTTCCACTGGCTGCAATCCAACCTCAAAGCATGATAGATAATGCTTCACATTTGGTAAGGAGTACCTTTGTCTGTGGGCAAAGGGTTAATTTTGACTTCACCAGTCCACAGCACTTTGCTTTTAAAACTGTCTGTAGATGTTTTGTGGCACTTTAACTGTTGAGTTTTGTGAGGCGGCTTATTAAGAATTCCTTTTTATAACTCCAGAAAATTATGTTCAGTGCACTCTCCTCTTGACTCAACTTTCATGCAGATCTTGGCAATCATATAGAGGTATACTAGGAGTTCTCTGTCAAAGAGTTTTCTTGGTCTTTCAGGGTCTTCTAATCTTGATGACCACCACAGTTCCCCTGAACTGACAATTCTTTAAAACCATTCCACACTGGCTACATCTGATAGCTGCAGGAAAACAGATTTTGTCTGATCAACATGTTTACATGCACTTGGGTAAGCAGATAATAAGGAAACTCTGAGTTGACATGAGTCTGGAAATAATCAAATTTCTATTCTGCAACCAGCCAATAAATTAACTATATATATATATATATAATCAGTGCGTGCATTCAGCCTGGGTTCAGAGCTTCAAGCCACACAGCTGATTAATAAACTCTGAGCTGCCCTATCACAGGTCACAGCAGCGCCACCTTCAGGAGAAAACTGTTCCAATTTATTAGCTGCAGTTGAAAATCTTAAAGCTCCAATCTCATTATGTTAGTTGCAGAGTTTTGATGTTTTCTATAAATAGATATCCTGAGATATTTTGGTGTTTCATTTCTGTGGTATGCCACCAGTGGGAGTGACTCCAGAGGGTTAAGGGTAGGTTTCGTCTCCCTTACAAAAATCAAAGGGAATTGACCATTAAGGAAATTTATTCAAGACTAAATGATTTTTAAGGGGTAACTTAAGGGACATTTGATATCCATGGGTAATATTTGCCATGTAAGACATTTGTTCTGCAACACAGTTTAAGTGACTTTAAGTGGAAAATTTAACTTAAGGTGTTTCATGCAACTGGATAGCATTTCTTATCGGATTTCTTAATCATATTTCTAGACCATATTCTGATGTAAAAAAAATATGCTTATTGCTGGTAAACACTGTCACTGTAGAAACAGCAAGCTGAAAACACTCGGCTGGCCTCCTACAACCTTCTCCTGCCTTGTGGCAAATGATTGTTTTGAAACTTTATCTCACAGTTCCTAATTACAGTTGGTCACATGCCTTGCTAGTTAACATTGAGACCTTGAAAATCTTATTGATTTTTTTTATTATCACAATATAAATGTGTACAAATAAACTTCCTGTGACCTCCTTAATGATGCATGTACCATTGGTCAGATGTGATTCAGAAACATAGCGGTTATAATGAAGACCACAACATATTCTATTTCTCCTCTAATGAGACAAATATTACACGCTAACATTAAGCTTATGGGATCCTGTTGGCCTTGTATGTGAAAAAGTAACCGCCACTAATTGCTGAATCAAGTGAACAAGCACACATGTATATGAGCTACCATTACATTAGTTAATAGCATTCTGCTTCAATGCAAATAATGTCTTAATTAGAGCTTGCTTGTATAATGTTTGCCGGTGGTCTCACCAACTTTCAAAGACTGTGCGGTAATTGTTTATCTTTTCTAAGATTCTCAGCCTTCTCAGTCATCGTAGCCTCTTACTTTTACTCTGATAATCCTGGTATATCAGTATTAATTGATGGGTCTTCTAATTTATACTAATGTATACAATATTATTTTATAGAAAAAGACTTGGTTGTATCAAAAACACCTCTTTGTACAATGGTTGTTTTAACCTTCAAGGCACAGGATGTAAGCTCACAGTCTACATCTTTCTGTTATATTTAACATCAGGTTCATAAGCCCTAAGATAGAACCTTGTGGGGCAAACAGTTACAAAATAATGCACAACTGTTTTTTAACATAAAAATTCAAGGGATTAATATGGAGTTAATTTTATGCCCAAATCTTTACACAAAATAATAAAATATGAGTGCAAAACAGAAAACATACATATGAATGAATATATATTCAGAGGTACTTGGTTACTTTATTATTCTATGTAGTTATTTGATACTTATTTTCATTTGTATTTTTCCAGTCTTTGCTTTCTGAGTTTTGGCAGTTTTCCAAGGGAGATTCAAGCAATCCTTGGCTATTCAGGGCAAATTGAATGAAGAGGCTCAATTCTTTTCCATACAAGAACAGAACTTAAACCTTCAAAGTGGTTAAGCTCCATCACACAGTGTGAAAATCCAAATCAGAATCTCTTTGTAACAGCTAGAATATACGGGACAGTGGAAACATTCAACAGATACCTCTCTGATAAAAAAAATGTTTGAGCTCCAAAAAATGAAACCATGCAATTTACTACATTCTTCTTTTGTTCTCTTAAGGTTATCGCTTGTGGGGTTTTGTTGTGGCTGCATGAGACTGGAGAACATTGCCACTTGATAGCCTTGACTGTGGTGGACTGTAATAATGACTTTTCACTCTGAATTTGTTTTGGTTTGCAATGTGCTGTTCTAGCACATGACTCTGCCTTCTCATTATCTTCTCCAGGGTTGTCTAGTCTGTGTCTGAGTTTGCAAAGTCAGTTGGTTTGTTAGCCTTGTGTCTGTAAATCTGGTTTTCAGTCTGTTCCTTTGTTTTGTTCTTGTATTTGTTACCATGTATTTTGGTTTATTGGTTATTAAATTTGCCTTCTGTTAATGTCCACTTCTTCATCTGTCTCATGTGACACTCAATAACATATCATAGCTCTCAAAAAATGGTTCTTCTATGGCATAATGCAAAGAACCCATTTTTGACATTTTTTGATATTCAAAGAGTGTACAAGTTTTTTTGGGCCCCTGATTAATTGAACTAAAATTATTCACAATAAAAACATTGACTACAGTTTATGATTCCTCCTTGAATTAGCAGTGATTAGCCAACAAGCGGCACAATGGTAATGCATATATTAAATCCAGCTGTCACTATCTTACAGTAAAGCCCCTTTCATGCACAAAAATATCACTGCATATTGAATGTGGAGGTGTTCAAGAATGCAAGATGGAGTCAAAGTCCTGAGAAAGTTGACTCAGCAAGTTGACTCAGGGGCTTGTGAGTAAAGAAAAAGGTGATGCATTATGTTATATGATTAGTCTTGGGTTTACTCCATTTTTGTGTAGCCTCTTTAATTCCTTAAAGCTTGTGTATTGTTCTTTATCATCATAATTGCAATTTTCATAGACCCTAAAATAGAACCCTGTGTAAGAATATTCTGAACTATTATTAAATACTTAGTAAAATTATTAAATTATGGTCAAAAATAAAAATAAACTGCAGGTTCCCTGACTATATCTGATAGGAAATGTAAGAAATATCATCACTAATTTTCTAATGTAATTTTTAAACAATACTTTGATTCTATTGGAGGAATTCTCTTTCTCATGTGCACACATACACAGTGTACATATTTAAAATGTTTCAGGCTGGACCCACCAAACAGAGTATCAAAAGCACAAGCAACAGTCCAGGTACATAGGAGTACATTAAATAAAGCTGTATTTGGTCCTCTTTTGAAACCCATATGAGTGAGAATCACTTCTCAAGGCCTTTTGTGATCAATTCTCCTCCCCCCAATGACCTGACCCCATTGGTGCTTTATGAGACGTTGCCAGGGGACACAGAGTACCCGACAGCGACCAATAGGACGTGACGGATTGTTCGGAACAGTAAATGAGAGCAGAGTGTTTACCTGCAGCAGAAGCTCCTTCTCCACCACTTCCTCGCTTTTGGTTATCAACCTCCGCTGAAGAGAGTGAATCTTCTGGATCAGCTCAAAGGTGCTGGGGTCACTCGCCTGCAGGAAAACCATTTAGAGCAAAAATGAGAGAGAGAGAGAGAGAGAGAGAGAGAGAGAGAGAGAGAGAGAGAGAGTTGAGTGAATGAGTGAGAATAAAACAGTGATATTGACCAAAACTCTGCAACTAAACCCTCCAGACTCAAAGACCATTTTCCATAACCTCAATTAACTTCTTATACACCCACGTCTGATGTGTTGTGCTGTCAAGAGAGAGCACAGAGCATGTATTTAAAAGCTTAGGCCACACATGAAACAACCCTTTACCCTACCATTGAAAGATTTAAAAATGTACATACTGAAATAGTTCTAGAGAAATATTGTCAGTTTAAAGTATCACAATTTTATGGTTACAATGTTGCATCGATTCTCGGTTGCAGTATTGGTAGGATATGGAATTTGCATTTTCCCGTTGCTTCTTCAAATTTTGCTCTGGTTAAAAGCAAACTTTGTTAATGGCATTAGTAATGTTATTATTTTTCTTCAACAGTATCTAAAACTTTTAATGCATGCTGGATTCAAATAGAATGATTTTTAATGCCATTTAAGGCTTTAATTTCCACAAAGTCCATTTAATAACTTGTAATGCTTTTTAATACCCACAGAAACCCTGAATATATTGTATCATAACAACGTCATACTGCTAGGTTCTTGCCCAAACATGGCCCTACCATCCATCGAAAGAGAGAAGTAGCTATGAAATCTTAGAGTTGGTACAAGAGTTGTGATCTGCCCATGACAAAGCCAGACATAAGGCAATTAAACACTGTACAATTATACAATGCAATTTTATTCATATTTCATGTAAGTGTATCAAGAGGGATTTGTCAAGAGGTGAAAATGTAACAAAAAATTAGTCACCCTCTGCTGTAATTTTGTGTTTCATTAGTGATGTTAGCACCAATCAGCTTTATCTGGTGTTGGTATGGTAACAGCCAGCTAGGACTACTGATCTGTCTGCCCTAAAGTCATCTGAATTCAGTAATCAGTCAGACAACTCTCTTTTTAAAATGCTGTCACTGTTAAACCATTCATGTTTTGTTCTAGAGTTTTTGGTAGTGCACTGTGTGTGGGAATATTCACATGTCCTAATGTGACATTGTGACTCGGGTGACATACAGTGGGGAAAATAAGTATTTAGTCAGTCACCAATTGTGCAAGTTCTCCCACTTAAAAAGATGAGAGAGGCCTGTAATTGACATCATAGGTAGACCTCAACTATGAGAGACAAAATGTGAAAAAAAAATTGAGAAAATAATTTTGTCTGACTTTTAAAGAATTTATTTGCAAATAATGGTGGAAAATAAGTATTTGGTCTCCTACAAACAAGCAAGATTTCTGGCTGTCACAGACCTGTAACTTCTTTTTTAAGAGGCTCCTCTTTCCCCCACTCATTACCTGTATTAATGGCACCTGTTTGAAGTCGTTAACAGTATAAAAGACACCTGCCCACAACCTCAAACAGTCACACTCCAAACTCCACTATGGTGAAGACGAAAGAGCTGTCGGAGGACACCAGAAACCGAATTGTAGACCTGCACCAGGCTGGGAAGACTGAATCTGCAATAGGCAAGCAGCTTGGTGTGAAGAAATCTACTGTGGGAGCAATAATTAGAAAATGGAAGACCTACAAGACCACTACTAATCTCCCTCGATCTGGGGCTCCACGCAAGATCTCAGCCCGTGGGGTCAAAATGATCACAAGAACGGTGAGGAAAAATCCCAGAACCACAAGGGGGGATCTAGTGAATGACCTGCAGAAAGATGGGACCAACGTTACAAAGGCTACCATCAGCAACACACTACGACGCCAGGGACTCAGATCTTGCTGTGCCAGACGTGTCCCCCTGCTTAAGCCAGTCCATATCCAGGCACGTCTGAAGTTTGCTAGAGAGTATTTGGATGTTCCAGAAGAGTATTGGGAGAATGTCATATGTTCAGATGAAACCAAAGTAGAACTATTTGGTAAAAACACAACTCGTCGTGTTTGGAGGACAGTGAATGCGGAGTTGCATCCAAAGAACACCATACCAACTGTGAAGCATGGGGGTGGCAACATCATGCTTTGGGGCTGTTTCTCTGCAAAGGGACCAGGACGACTGGTCCGTGTACATGAAAGAATGAATGGGGCCATGTATTGTGAGATTTTGGGTGCAAACCTCCTTCCATCAGCAAGGGCAATGAAGATGAAACGTGGCTAGGTCTTTCAGCATGACAATGATCCCAAGCACACTGCCAGGGCAACAAAGGAGTGGCTTCGTAAGAAACATTTCAAAGTCCTGGAGTGGCCTAGCCAGTCTCCCGATCTCAACCCCATCGAAAACCTTTGGAGGGAGTTAAAAGTCCGTGTTGCCCGCCGACAGCCCCAAAACATCACTGCTCTAGAGGAGATCTGCATGGAGGAATGGGCCAACATACCAGCAACAGTGTGTGCCAACCTTGTGAAGACTTACAGAAAACGTTTGACCTCTGTCATTGCCAACAGAGGATATACAACAAAGTATTGAGATGAACTTTTGTTATTGACCAAATACTTATTTTCCACCATTATTTGCAAATAAATTCTTTAAAAGTCAGACAAAATGATTTTCTCAATTTTTTTTTCACATTTTGTCTCTCATAGTTGAGGTCTACCTATGATGTCAATTAACAGCCTCTCTCATCTTTTTAAGTGGGAGAACTTGCACAATTGGTGACTGACTAAATACTTATTTTCCCCACTGTACCACCACTTCACCAACCAAGTTGTTTGATCTACAAATAATGCACTGTTGCATATTTTGCATTATAAACAGGAAATCAGATCATTTGATCTTTTTTTGTTCTGTTTTGTTTTGTTTTACGGCAATTGCATCTTGTGTAGTGTCCCAATAGTTCCAGGATGTTAGCCGTAAAAATGAACAGAGCAGTACAACTGAAGCAAACAAGCATTTGGGATGCACTTTAACAGGTGAAACAATCCCATTGAAAATTATTAGCACATCTAAATCAAATTATCTTGTGTATCAAAGCATGTTTATGCTTTGATAAATTCTTTATTATCCTCTGCTAATTTATTAGATTTAGGGAACATTTATTTATGATTAATTATTAGCATACATAAAGTATTTTTTTAACACAATATTAACTACAAACATCTTATTAATTGTGTTTGGAGGCTTAATTGTGTTTGGAAGCATAATTGTGTTTGGAGGCTTAATTGTGTTTCGTGAATCACTTAATTATTATTTATCTTTTGTTAAAGCTGCCATGGGGTTGATTTGATGGCTAAAGGAGAGGGAAGTTAAATGGGACTGAAAATAGAAGGTTTTGGACAAAAATATTCTAGCACTTTCTAAAAATGGATCATATTAAATATGGAATTTCAGTACTTAAATGTCAGAATAAACAGAATAATA
Organism: Acestrorhynchus altus; assembly: GCA_034509495.1. Lineage (NCBI taxonomy): Eukaryota > Metazoa > Chordata > Actinopteri > Characiformes > Acestrorhynchidae > Acestrorhynchus > Acestrorhynchus altus. The sequence continues at coordinate 41,855,522 of CM067502.1, forward strand.
TGAAAGATTCAACAGAATAAATACTTTAAAACATATACGTGTTAAAATACTTATGAAAAGGCAGTGGCTATGATAATACATAAAAAATAAATCATCTTGTGTAAAGCAGTTCAAAATGCTGCATCTCTGAGTTGTTGACCTGAGAAACCAAACAGTGTGTCTCAACAACATATAATTTTGTTGCTGGACCTGAACACCGTGATGGTCCTTATTCCACTCCAAACATCCCTCATGCAGTTTCCACTCCAGTTTCCTCCTATATTTGTCCTTAGCCTCCCTCATAAATGTCTTCAGCTTCCTCTGGATCATTCTCACCTCATCCCTGTCTCCAGGCCTGAAGGCCCTTTTTTTGTTAAGGAGAGCTTCATTGTCCTTTGTTACCTGTTGCTTGGGTAGCATTTCACAGTCTTGGTTGGGACAGTAGATTCCAAACCAAAAAATATTGTGGATACTTGTAAATACATGTATGCATTCAGTGAGCCATGTCCTCTCCACATGACAGGTCTACTGTTCTCTCCTCTCTGGTGGGACAGTCCGCATACTGATTGAAGTTTGATAATGCCTTGGTCATAGAGACATGGTCCAAGAATGTTGAGTTTGGAGACATTGAGTGAATGACGGCCTGGTGGTTAGGGAACCAGCCCTGTGACTGGAAGCACAACACCGGCAGGACATGACTGAAGTGGCCTTGAGCAAGGCACTGATTTCCCAAGCTGCTGAGGATAGGTCTGCCCACCGACTCGGGCAAGTGTGTTCAATGCCCCCTGGTGTGTGAATTCACTAGTATGCATGTGTGTATCACTGTGTGTAGATGGGTAAAGTGCAGAGGTCTGATTCCTGTGTGTGCAGCAGTAGTAGTAGTATAATCACTACTACTTACTATTACACGCCAATGTCAGGTTGATGGGTTTTCACAAAAAATTGGTGAAATCTCCTGCTGTAAGTAATATGGCCAACAGCCAGCAGCTCAGTGTCTGGGTAACAGACACATTCCTTGATGGTAATATGACCAGGGCGACAACAGCATATATTAACGAACACAGCAAGCCCTCCTCCTTCTCTGTGCAGCTCCGGTCAGCTCAAAGAGTATGAAAGCGTTCAATGGAAACGTTGTCTTCTGAAATATCATGGTGTGTCTCTGAGATGCAATTTAAACTACATCCCCAATACTCTGGCCTAATGCTGTTAGCTTGTTCATATTGTTAGCCAAAGATCTCACGTTGCCCATGATGACAGAGGCTTATATCTCTTTTTCTCCATAAGCCTCCATCGTCTCACCCTTGTTTTTCCTGTGTGCTATTTCATTCCTCCTCTGCATCCCCTGTGTGCTCCTGTGTGTGTGTGTGTGTGTGTGTGTGTGTGTGTGTGTGTGTGTGTGTGTGTGTGTATGTGTATACCCTAGAATTCTGTACATTTAAGACAATTAGGCTTCTTCTGTTTTTCAAAGTCATAACATTACGATTAAATAGAACCATAGTTTCCATGAGACAACTCAAACCATCATGAAATATGATTAAGTTGATGCTTGGAAAATATACTCATTTGAATAAAATTTAGGATATGATTACTTTTGTCAATCATTCAAGTTAATGAACTAAAAAAAGCAATGCATGACAATAAACATCAGCATGCTCTGTAACCAAGGTGACAAATTGTTACTTACAAACCATAAAACATTTATGTAAGTGCATGCATACATTGATTTGCTATACAGATATTGTACATCAATGTATTTATTACCAAATAAATATTAGCACTAATTACTAAAAACTTAATTCTGTCAGAGCCGCTCTGTGTTTAAATTGACAAGCAAGAAATTACTGGATCTATAATAAGGCTACATGAAAACATGTGACCACCAAACATTTTGAACATCTGTTGATGTAACTCTCTCTGTAAAGGCTCTGCCACGAACCAAGTCAAGTTATAATTTACTATGACATTGATTTCTTGGGGTTTTTTTGTGTTGGATAGGGTCTGTCAAGATCAACCCAACCAGCCCATTATGCAAAATAAAGAGGGAAAACCTTTTTTTTTAATTATATATTAAATTGACTGCTGTATTCATTGTGAGGAACCTGACTGTAGGGTTAACTGCAGCTATTTCTGAATGAACTTGACCACCCCATCACATACCACCCCATCATGCTTAGCTTTAAATATGGTTCCCATATCTGAAGAAAAAGGATAATATAAATCAGGACTTTATGCCTGAAGTGGGATAATATTTTTACTTCGGAGGATTAAGAAATCTTTCATGTTGTGTATTAAGAAAAAAAATACAGAAAAATTTCATAGCTGTTTTTTTTCTCACACACCTCCAGTCGTCTCCAGCGATGAACATTCATAGGATTTTCCAGCTCCTCCTCCATAGCTTTACATCTTGTCCGCTCTTTAAGCAGCTCCTTCTGCACTTGGAAAAGCTCCCGTCTGAGGATGAAAGACAACAACTGGTTGATTCATGAACTTGCCAGTCAAACATGAAGTCCAGAACTGACTTCTACCCACTGGATACATTCATCCATAACAACCAATCAAGAGTGAAGTCCAGATTCCAGCATTCTAATTAGGCTGGCCAGAATGGGATCACGATTCCTGTTTGGCGGGGTTAAAGACATGCAATAAATCAAGGCCCCCTGTAATTATTTTTTATAATTATCTTACAGTATCTCTAAATGAACAGTAGCTATAAACAATAATTATTGTAAGCAGGGAATGGATAGAACATTGAATGGCCTTTGTGGTTTGTAGCTATTCTGGTTATGGCACCTTTTAAAATGACCCAACAGTCTTCTCAGCATATCTGTAATTATGATTTACTGGTTTTAAGGTGTTAGAGAGACATACAATAATAAAAAGACAGAGAGAGAGAGAGAGAAAGAGAGAGAGAGAGAGAGAGGAAACACATCTGAATGGATCTGATAGTAGTTCAAGCTTCACAACTGCAAACTAACCTTTCCCTCTTTACCTCTCCCTTTCCCTCTCATACTAAAATAAAGTACACACCCCACACACACATACACACACACCCATGCCAGTTAATGCAAATGCAGCAGCAGTCGATGGGCGCCTTTGACCCGCTACAGTGGTAATTCACTGTGCAAATAAACAACTTGAAAGCTCCATCTGCCAACTTATTAGCAGTGGCGGCTCTTGCGATGGATGCAAAAGCATAAAGCTGCTTTTCAACATCAAGAAAATGCCTATCGAAACACAAAAGGAGAAATAAATTCACTATAGCGTGGGGGGGGGGGCTATTAAGTTTGGAGAAGAGATATGAGAAGGCACTGTGGAGAAGGTTTGATGGTGAGTGGGGGGGACTGGAGGAGGGAGAGAGCGTGAAGAAGAAAGAGGAGGAGAGTACATTTTGTAAATAAGCATGTCTGTAATGTCACAAGCAAAGCAGACACTTTAGGTTTCCCCAGCTCATACTGCCCTCGTACGCCCTCCATTTAGCATCCTCAACCAAAGTAATGGATCAAAGTCGGGAGTCATCCGCACAAGTTCCATCAAATAAATTCCATCCAGCACCTCCCCACTGATATTATCAAAGCATGTAAAGACCTCCGTTCTAGCCCTCCAATACCCCTCCCTCCAAGACGTATAGACAGTGTCAGGCTGCCATATGCTAGCCAATTGAGTGGCAAAGTGTAAACGTATTATCCCCCATTTAAGCGGTATGCACCAGGAGCTTGCACCGTAACTCATGGGAGATAGATGACGATAATGCATAGCTCATTACCTGAATGCATCTCAGCTCAAATTTATGGGGGAGTTTGCAGTTAGCATGCTAAATCGATCAGCGGAGTCATTTCCAACAGGGAGAAAAAATGCTATTAGTGGAGTGTTTAAACTGGTGTCATTTGTCTGGAAGGGTTATTTTCCTGAAAACACGGTTGCTCTAGCACATTTAATCAGAGTGGTTCCACCCAAAAATGCAAAGTAAGCTAATAAAAGCTAGCTGCTGCTAATTTGCATTAAGAAAATGGCGGGATGTTAATTTATAAGGAGGAGCTATCATGACTAGGCATGTTCCGAGTTTTTTCTGAGCTAATTTAGAACCAGTTACAGTGGCAAACAAGCATTTGGGCACAAAATATATAACTGTTCAAAGCTAAGTAAGATGTTTGTCTTTAGTAGGAAGAAAAGCATCTTCAGCATGATGCTGCCACCACCATGTTTCACGGGGGGGATGGTGTGTTCAGATTGATGGGCTGGTTGTAGTTTTCTGCCACACAAAGCATTTTACATGTAGGACAACTTTGGTCTCATCTGACAAGAGCACCTTCTTCCACATGTTTGCTGTGTCCCCTTTGTAGCTTGTGGCAAACTGCAAATGGGACTTTAATAAAATGGATTTCTTCTTGCCAGTCCTCTATAAAGGTTAGATTTGTGGAGTACACAACTAATAATTGTCCTGTATACTAATAGCTCCTGCAGAGTGACTCCTAACTGCTTCTCTAATTAATGCGCTCATTGCCTGGGCTGTCAGATTAGGCCATGTCTTGGTAGGCTTGTGTAGGTTGTGCCATGTGCCTTCCATTATTCAGGTCATGGACTGAACCGTGTTCTATGAGATTGGGATATTTTTTCAAGAGCCTAACCACTTTATCTGGTGTGCTCTTTGGTTTTCATCATACTGTTTGATCACTAGTTCTCTTACAAACCTCTAAAGCTTCACAGAACAGCTGTAGTTATACTAAGAATAACGCACAGGTGGACTTTATTATGTGACTTCTGAAGGAAATTGGTAACACTTTTTGGTTTTATTTAGTGGTATCAGAGTACAGTGGGTGGCACAGCATTGCAGTTATTTAAATGAAATTTGGAAAACTATGAATTATTTTCTTTATTTATTATATATTTATAATAAATACTTGCTCATTTGTGTTGGTCTATCACATAAAATCCAAATAACATACATTTAAGTATTTTAAAAGGCACTGTGTCCCTTTTTGTGATTTGAAAGGACTTTGTTGTATCATTGTTAAAACTAACCCCATTATGTGGAGACTGTATTTTAGCTAGTTTTTACTGTAATCCACAACTATGGTGCTACATTGAAAACACCCTAATAATATCAATGTGAATGATGTAACTTACATGCACATCTCAGTGAACTGCAATATATTTATTATGAAAAATCTACTCCTGATGCAAAGTGTCCTCATGTCCGAGTCATGTCACAGTCATTTGAATAGAAACTGCAGTCCTGCTCTCCACAACTCTTTGAATCTAAAGGGACACTGGAGATGATGATGGTGAACCAGCTCAAAACTCATGGTTTCCAGCAAGAAGTATGTTGTAGTTGCATCACACACACACACACACACACACTCTTACGCATGCACGCATGCACACAGACACACACACACACACACACACACACACACACACACACACACACACACTCTTACGCATGCACGCATGCACACACACACACACACACACACAAACACACACACACCCAAACACACACACACACAAACACACAAACACAAGACCTTGAAAAGACTCTTTTCAAAGAAAAAAGATTGCATCTTACATCTAGGCCTTGCCCTTTTCATTAATCAATCTCCAGATATAACTGCTTTGACCTAACAGCAGTTACACCATGTCTGCCTTATACCTGATGTGCATGGCTGTAGATCTTCATGCATCTGAAGATTTTTGTATCCACATGTTGGCAGAGATACATACAAAGCAACACAAAATCTCAGTTGAAATTTGTAGATCCAGCTTCCAAATTGACACTGAGTGTATCAATGTGTTTTGTTAAGCATCATAATTGTATTCCTTGGTAGTAAAACTGCACTGTCCCCATATGTTTCTAGTTAAAAATCAATTTGGTTATGAAAAGGTATAAAAGCACACTTGTCCCCTGTAAAAACAATCTAGTCTAGCTCCAAGGTATTTGATGTTTGTAAGGATAGGATTATTGTTTCTACCTTGTTCTGATTACTGGTTCATGAAGGTCACATTGTGCAGGTGCCACTGCAGAGTAGAACAGTGAACCACCACTGCATGGTGTGTTCAATCTTGCTTTTGGTTTGCCTTTTTAGCAATGCTATGAGCAGTTCTGCCAGAAAGTTTTATTGAAGCCTGTTTAACCTGGAATCTATTTTCTATTTATTTTGCTTTAAATAAAGCTACTTTGCTTAGCCAAGTTTGACAGTGCCAGTGCTCTCAAGAACACAAAAGCTGGACAGAGTGCTGAAATTTCCAGATGGACATTGAGGGCATTTTCAGACCAAAAAGTCCAGACCAAAGTCTGCACCAAGGTTCATGCTTCTATTGTCTACTTTTCTTCACCACCTGCCTGAGCTGTGTGATATGAAAGGCAGCAGGCTGTGCCTATCCAGTTGTGCTAAATTCTTCCTCCCTACCAGAATCTGTCTCCCTTTGATTGCACGTTTTACACGGCAGATTACACTCGAAATCTTTTATTATCTCTTTACAAATAGAGTTAATCTACAGTTACAGTAGATATAAGCAACTGCATGATGTACATGCAAGCAAAGGGGATTCAGATTTGTGTACAACACAGGTTATTTTTCATCTTCTATTGTGTGATTTGTGATGAAAGCCTGCTTTACCTTCCTGTAACAGGTCTGAAAGTTCATCACACTGCAAACAAACTGGACTGTAGTTCAGTTCTGGATTGAGACCAAATGTGTGTGTGTGTGTGTGTGTGTGTGTGTGTGTGTGTGTGTGTGTGTGTGTGTGTGTGTGTGTGTGTGTGTGTGTGTGTGTGAGGCCTGAATTCTCAGTTTTAGCCAGTATGTATGTATGTAATGTATGTAATTGTATGTGATGGGGCATCACAATTTCCATATTCACTCTTAAACAACCTACAAAACCAATTTTGCTTTCCTAAATAACCTTTTACATCTTATAAAGGTTCTTTAATAAAAATAGTGACCATTGCTGTGGAAAGTACATTTCAGCCTTAAAGTGGCTAATCATGCTGTCTCTGGGCTCAGAAAACTGCTAACTTTGGTCACGTGGACAAGACAAGACAGCACTGCTGAAGGGAAATGAAGGGAACTAATATTGGTTTTTGATTGATCAGACTACCTTTCTGTTGGGTTTGAATGAGGTTCATTAATGGAAGGTTGTGGTGTGTTTTTGAGCTCATGGGCTTGATCTAGTATATATACGAGTGATTTAATGATATGAGTCATATCAAGTTGACTGCACCAGTTTTGGTCTTCAACAGAAAGAAGGCGTGCAGTCTTCTGATGTGATTCAGCAAATTATTGTAACATCAAGATATTCACTAATATTCTCTAATTATTTTTTTTTTCAAGCACAGGAAACATTATTTCCTCTATTTCTGTCTTTCTGGAGATGTTTTCTGCTATTATTTATCAAAATCCTCTGTACCCACTTCTTTACATGGTGGTGCTAATTTTAGGCAATTCTAGGAATCTTTCTTTTTTTACAGTAAATACACTTAACCACCGTATTCTACACCGTGAAAGTGCATCCCCTTGTATAAATGAGAATAGCTGCATGCCAGCACTCTCCTCCTCAACAGGTTGTGAAAATGTGACTGGCACACAAGGGGCTGCCTTCCTTTGTTCCTGCTCTGTCGGCTGTGGGTCTAATTTATGCGTTTTAATTGTGATTTTGGCAAAGCTCTTATTTTTCAGCTGTCACCACTGCAGCGACGCAGCCGAATTCAGACGAATACATCACTGTCTGCTAACAGAAAACAAGCCATCCATCTTTTTGTGTCAACATTATAATTCCTTTGGCTATGAAAAATAAATCAGGGTGGGGTGGCAGTCGGAAAGAGGCTTGTGGGGCGTTGGGGGTGTTTTTGCATATATTTGGGATTTTTCAGTTTTCGTTCTCATTTCCCCCCCGCTTTCCGTCTGCCGCTTGGTTTCTGTTGGGAAGAATCAGCCTTGAAATTCAGAGAGACAGGCAGGAAGAGCTGCAGAGAGAGAGACGTGCTAGGATTGATTCATTGAGGATGGCAGGGTTGATATCACTGCCTTAAACTTCAATCAAACACCTTTACAAAGTGCAAGACACTCACTGGCGCCCACCCCAGTGCACTCACACACACACACACACACACACACACACACACACACTGAGTAAACATGCACAGAATCAATAAAGTAGGATCAAAACTGAAGTGCCCCTATGGGATTCTAGAAAAGTCAGTACAGTAAAACGCAATACAATATAATACATATAATAAACATTATTTTGACCATTTTAGAATAAACACTACTTTTTTTTTACAAAGCTTTATAAAAGATGTGTAAGATTTGCTTTACAAAGATTTATAAGAAACACAAAAGCTCATAGTTTGCTTATATCATTGCTGTCTAATCAAAAACATATATCTCCCAAATACCAACTTTACAGGGGAAAGAAAGAAATTGTTTCTTATTTTAATTATTTTTTACTTATTTAGCTTATTTGACTAATTTTGTCTATTCTTCCAATTGTTTACATGATGGTTTACAAAGCAGATACGGGGTTCAAACCATTGACAAAGATAAAAATGGACAAAAACGGAGATACAGGGTTTTCATTGGAGAGCAGCAGTATGCAGCAAAGACCTAAAGAGCAGTAAAGAGAACTGATTGGTAGTTTAAACATCCAAGCTTCTGAAGCCCTATCCAGTGAAACAGCTTATTTAACTTTCTGTACACTATATGTCCAAATACTTCTGCACATGCCTTTTAATTAATGAATTAAGCTCCTTTAAGTTGCACCCATTGCTGACACATGTGCAAATGCACATACACACATCTCTTGACACCATGCCTAATGGTAAAAAAAAAGCATCCCAGCATTGAGCTGTGGAGGAGTGGAATGGTGGTCCTCCATCCAGTACTTTTGGGTTGAGTTAGGGATTTAGGCCTAGGGTGAGGTGGTGATGACACTATTAGAGAAGTAGAAAGTATTCTATGGACAATAGAGACAGTTATTTCAGCCAAAGCAGGACAAACGTTTTTGGATTTTGTAAGAAACAATGAATGAGCAGGTGTCCCAATACTTTTGTCCATACGGTGAAGTTTGCTAACCCCTGTTGCTGAACCCCTGTTGTACAGTATCCAACAACAATGTGAGTACACCCCTCACATTTCTGCAAACATTTTATTATATCTTTTCAAGGGACAAAACTATAGAAATGAAACATGGATATAACTCCGAGTAGTCAGTGTACAGCTTGTACAGCTGTATAGATTTACTGTCTTCTGAAAATAACTCAACACACAGCCATTAATGTCTAAATGGCTGGCAACACAAGTGAGTACACCTCACAGTGAACATGTCCGAATTGTGCCCAGTTGTACCGTTGTCCCTCCTTGCTGTCATGTGCCTCATTAGTGTTACAAGGTTCCAGGTGTGAATGGGGAGCAGGGCTGTTAAATTTGGTGCTTTGGGAACAACGGATATTCATCGTGGCTCCTTGTGGCTCAGAACTCTCTGAGGATGTAAGACACAGAATTGTTGCTCTCCGCAAAGATGTCCTGGCTATTAGAAGATTGCTGCACCCTGAAACTGAACTACAGTGTGGTGGCCAAGATCATACAGTGGTTTTCCAGGACAGGTTCCTCGCCAGGGCTGACCAAAGAAATTCAGTCCATGTGTCCAACGTCATATGCAGAGGCTGGCTTCAAAAAAGAGATGCATGAGTGCTGCCAGCATTACTGCAGAGGTTGAAGAAGTGGAAGGTCAGGATGTCAGTGCTCAAATCATATGCCACACACTGCATCAGCTTGGTCTGCATGGACGTTGCCAAAGAAGGAAAGGTGTCTAGGTGTCTAACATCTACCAGCTCCATGATGTCATCATGGAGGAGGGAAAAATGACTCCAGTAACAACCCGTGCAGCTCTGGTGAATTCCAAGCCCATGAGAGTTAAAGAAGTGCTAAACAATAATGGCGGTCACACAAAACGTTTACACTATGGGCACAGTTCGGATATGTTCACTGTGAGGTGTACTCACTTGTGTTGCCCGCTTTTTAGACATCAATGGCTGTGTGTTGAGTTGTTTTCAGAAGATGGTAAATCTATATTGCTATACAAGCTGTACACAGATGGTACAGTTATATTCAAGCTTAATTTCTATAGTTTTGTCCCTTGAAAAGATATAATAAAATATTTGCAGAAATGTGAGGGGTGTACTCACTTTGTTTGGATACTGTATATACCGTATTTTCCGGACTATAAGCCACACCGGACTATAAGCCACACCCACAAAGTTTAAAAAAAAACCTGTAAAATAACATATATAAGAAGAAAAAGCTGCACCTCATTATAAGCCGCATGGTTTAAAGCGTGGGAAAAAAGTAGCGGCTTATAGTCCGGAAAATACGGTACTTCTGTTTGTATGTTTTGAATTAATACCAACTTCTGTTTTTCATACATTTTATATTAGTCAATACTGATATATTTTTACATATAGGACGTAAAAGAAGTGTGTGAGAGTGTTTAATGTTAAGACTGACAGTTTGGCAAACTGCAGAAACATTCATTAGAAAGCCACTAGAGTGGCTGCATTATGCCACTCTCTTAATCATAACAGCTCACAATTAAGTACATAAAAGCAACCTAAAATAATCTAAACTGAGCACTGGAGATGCCTCTTGTCTGTCCATAAAACACATTTTCAGATCATCAGAGACTGAATGAGTCTTTCGTGTTTGTTGTGCTGTAGAATTCCAACGGAACCATTTTAAATAACTTTGCAAGTTATGCAATTATTTACACCAATCAGCAGGAACTTACTAGTGGGTCAGTACCACTAGTGCCTAATGCTACGTAGGTCCCCCTTGTGTGTGTAGTCACAACTGATTTGCCCATTTGAGGCATGGACTCCACAAGACCTCTAAAGGCATAATGTGGTCTCTATAAAAAAAAGTTGTGAGGTGGGGTCTCCATGTGCATCAGTGAGCCTTAGGTGCCCATGATAAATCCCACAAGACCCTCCTGGTTAGGAGATGGTCTGAGTCGTCAAGCCATCACAATTTGGAGGATTGAATTTCATTATTATTTGAGCATTGTGTGAGCAAAGAAAGAGCAAACTGCCCCTCCTTTCTCTGATCGGAGATATGAAGCTTAGAATACTGGCATGTAACTGCCCTCAAAGTGTGGATCTCTAAATGTGGAACTAAGAGCCATCAAAGTAAACCCAAACGCCAGGCCAACTCCTGGTTCAAACCTGTATCTGAATACAGAAAAAGATAATGGCACTGTGCAACATCATAATACAATACAAGCCTTTAAAAAAAACTCTCACAAATAAAAGATTCCTTATGGTCTTTCATGGCATCGCTCCAAATAAAAAAACCTATTTGGTCCTCTTTTTTAAACCATGTTACCATTTTCTAAGTAGAAGGAAACTGCTGGAGGCTGGTTGCCTTAAAGCACATTCTAAACAGCACTGAATTCACCTACCAATCGAAGCTTAGAAAACTACAAATGGATCTGTCCACTTTCAGATTTTAATGTCAGTGGCAGACTTTGGCACTCAGTGTTGAGTTGCTATGGGCAACTGATAGTGGAAAAAGCCTTTGGTACTTCAGGCCAGATATTTTGAAACATTTTGGTGTGTTGTGCAGCAGCTGTGTTTGGAATAAGCTGAAGTGGATGGACGCCACCCACTGGAACACTGATCAGAAGTGCCCTGCAGTAGCCAAATAAGTAATAAACACACGCATCACTAAGAGTATGCTACTGCCTTGAATGTTACATAGCTTTTGCAGCTAACCAGACTGACAAGGAAAAACCCTTCTGGAGAATTTTTTTATTGCTATACATATTGTTCCAAAATATTTCAGATGCAAATGCAAATGCCCATGCCTAGTCAAAGCTCTCCAAAGTCAATGCACATTCTTATGTTACTGTGACGGTTAGAACACTCATGCAGGAAACCCAGTCTGCATAGCTCAAAGCATCTGCATTTGCATCCTTTAGGTAAGATTGTTTCCGGCTTAAAAATGAGGCATTTATCGCTGAGAACACTGTACCAACTGTTGGTACAGGGTTGTTGTGCTGCCAGTGGCACTGCACATATTAGATTAAATAATGAAGGACGACTACCGCATAATTCTTCAGCATAACCTCAAAAAATGGGAACAGAAGTAGGTGTTCCAACCTGACAATGACCGCTGACACACATAAAAGGTGGTTGTGGAAGGGAGGAAGCAGGATAACAATGCAGTTTATGTAAAACTTAGACTAAGACAAATTTGTTTTGCTTAAGGTTCCCACATCAGGTTAATTGCATACGTGTTTTCTGTCAGCGACAGTGCATCACTGAAGACAAGATTCTTGCAGGAGCATTTGCCTTGAGAATTCTTTGGCTGGTACATGAAGTAATTATACACTGGTAGTGAAAACGAATCACTCACGAGTACATACATACATGTCATACTCCAACGCCTGGCAACTGCTCTTGTGTTGAAGGCATTTATTCCTTCTATGCACAAAAAAAATGACTGTATAATACCAGCGAGACAAAGGAACATGCCATAGCAGAGAGAAATTCAAGCAATGCCATGACATGGCACAACATCTATCTATCTATCTATCTATCTATCTATCTATCTATCTATCTATCTATCTATCTATCTATCTATCTATCTATCTATCTATCTATCTATCTGTCTGTCTGTCTGTCTGTCTGTCTGTCTGTGTCTGTCTGTCTGTCTGTCTATACTATATGTCCAAATGTTTGTGGTATGTTTCTATGTGTATGCTCCTTAACGTTGCACCATTGCTGAGACTGATGTGCAAATAGAACAGGACTCTCTGAGACAAGTAAACCTGATCCACGTGTGGTATGGAGGGTATAAAGCCCCCAGCATTGAGCTGTGAAGCAGTCGAAGTATGTTCTTTGAAATGATGGTGCTCAATCCAATACTTTTGGGGTGAGATGGGAAGTTGGGGGTGAAAACGCTCTGGTTGCTGACTGCAATCCAATTTTCACTTTCTGATCCACTCATACCAGCACAACACCAACATGTCCGTGTCACTGCAGTGCCGAGAACGACCCACCAGATATATACAGAAAACTGTACCAACTGTTAAGCATGGTGGTGAAAGTTTTGCTTTCAGTGGAACCGGTACACAGAACTGATTCCACAAAGTGGATGGAATGATAAAGAAGGAGGACTCTTTCAGCATCATCTCAAACCATTTGATGGACACAATTGGATAATCCAACTGTCCAGCTTTTGTAAAGTAGAGGCAAAACAATGAACGATTAAGTGCTCAAGATTCAGCAAAGGGCCCCAAAGCTGATAATATCTCATGATCCACAGTACCAAACAACATGCAGAAGAATTAAGGAGAGAAACAACTTTAACTAGACGGACAAAATATAAGCCTTCTGTTAGCTCACCCGTGTGCTGTTTAAAGAATGTTTTAGATAAGCAGTGAGGGTGGCAATTGTTGACAGCCAAATCCCAATGGTCATGGCTCCTGTTTGAGATTTGTTTTTCAAAGAGACAAAAATGAAGGGAGGTGGTGCAAGTTTTAAAAATATGTATTTATATAATTAAGCTATTAAAAGCTTTGATGCACAGAATTTGGAAGCCTCTGTTCTGACTAATACGTGAGTACTCAATTCAACCCAAAGCCTTTAATGTTCGACCTGTACTCATTAAATGAGCACAGCGCTACAGTGGTACATGTGGGAGGCTGCAGTATTCACAAATCCTCTGGAGTGCAGATGGAACCAGCTCAGTGCCTATATTGCAAATCACAGTTTGGAGAGAACTGATATGGCTTTGAATTGTCCTTGCCCAAATCATTATACATGCTATAATTGGAATGTAAAAGGCAATGGCTGATGCCAGGCCAAAGTGCTTTGGTCTATGTGAGGCTTCAAAGCAGCACTGTAGAACTGCTACTGGTCTCCTCCTCCAGTCAGGATGTGTAATTCATTCTTTGAACCACCCCTCAAGAAGGACGTGCTTTACACAAACATTTTTGGACAAGCAGAGAAATACGCGAAGTAATATCATGTCGTTTTACACCAATATTACTAATATGATATGTATTAGGATAGGATACAATTTTATGCAATCTTTATGTCGTACAACATAGGAAATCCACATGAACAAGACTACTTGTGGGTTGATGACAAAAAAAGGAAACCCCTTATTTGGACCCGCAGCTAATATCCAGGTAAATTGGATTTAATGTGTATGTAATGCTAATGCTGATATGACTAAAGGTGGGCTGTTGCTCAGAATCCATCTGGCTGTCTGTGGAGTCAGAGGCAGCCCCGGAGTAAGTAGCTTGGCATCTAATGAGCCAGGAACTGGGAATAACATATGGTGTGTTTTGTATGGTTCACCTAGCCCAACTAGAAGTAGAAAAGGGACTGGGGTAGAGGAAGGGATCAAGGGAAAGGGGCGGACGGGGCCAGGAAGGGGAGCGAGCGACCAAGCGAGCAAGAGGAGTTACGTAAACGCACCTACAGCACTAAATGCACTTAAGACATGCTGTGGAGCACAGACCCAAGGCCTTGCCACAGAAAACATGGACGTGGGTTCTTTCAATATTCTCTGAATGTGTATTCTATTTCTGATTTATTTATTTTTACATTTATTTATTCAATGATGGCCTAGAAGGCTACTTTTATTGTTGGCATGGCCATTTCGCAAAGCTGATGTAATACAGGTTCTAAAATAAAACTGAAGGAATAATGAAAAGGGAGGACAGGAGATAAAACAGTGCTCTGTATACGGATAAAAGTATTAGGACACCGGCTCATAGTTTCTTTCTTCTGAAATCAAGAGTTAAAATGAGTTTCAAATGAGCTTTTCCTGCTTTTGTTGGAGTTACTGTCTCTACTGTCCAGAGAAGGATTATGGAGCATGGCTGTGAGGATTTGATTGCCATTAGCCACAAGAGCATAAGTGAGGTAGCTGAATGTGTTCATTAGAAGCATTTGGACCTATAATGTATGTGACAGGCACTGGAAAGGGAAAGACTGGCAGCAGGATAATGCTCGTTTCTCACAGAAATGCTCTGATTAATTAACGGACAAAGCACGCAAACTCGTGCACAGCCGTTTATTCGCATTTTTCAGTGACAAGCCTTTTGAAATCATTTCACATGGAAAGAACCTCTCGTTAAATCTGACAAATATGGACTATGACAATGTGCTTTAACCACGCATCACACACTCATACACACGTGTGTGTGTCTGTCGATGCATCCCTGCTCACATTTTACTCTTCAGGCAACGGCGGACGCACAAGAATGCATATGGCATATCAAAGAATACGTGTTAACATGTGCTGTAATACATATACCTCTGAGTTTAACGATGAAGGCGAATGTCACAGGTGAAATGCAATACAATGAAGGTCAAGACAGGACATAAATCACATGTAACATGACATGTTCTTCTGTGAAATACCGTGTGGCCAGTCATAGGCAATTATGGTACCTACAGTTTGAGTTATGAACGTCTCTATTTAAAAAGGGGCTTTTATGGTTACATGTGATTTTCAGTCAAATTTCTGACACTTCAGCAGTGTTCAATTCCACCTAATAGCTGGGAGCCCTGCTACCAGTGCTGGGAGAGTAAAGGTTAGCCTGTGCTTTCTCTGAGACATAGGAACATCCACCTTTTTAAACTGCTGCTTAAAACGGACATCAACAGCAATTTGAATAAATGTGAACATGGAGATCTTCATCTGCTCATTAACCCGCTGTCAAACCAAAACTATGAAGAATTAGAACTGAAGAAATTTGGAAAGTGAGGTGACAGAGTCTGTCCTAAAACTAGGATAAATACTAGCTGGGGTTTTTGAATGGTGGCGAGAGCTCAGTGACTTAAAAGTGAGGCCAAGCTGACTTTCTTCTTTCTGAGGTCATTCCAGCCTATCATTGCTGCAGATTTTAACTTACTATGTAGTACCTGTGTAACAGGGTAATGCAGTACAGTTGTATTACCTGTATAGCAAATTAACTAGTCCTCTTGCTAGAGCTCTTTTTGCCTCTTTCAACTGCCAGTCTCTCTCTCTGATTTTGTAAACAGAACCTATATGACTCCATGTTTCACATCTTTAGTTTTCTAGCTATGTTTTGTTGTTGTTGTTGTTGTTGTTGTTGTTGTTGTTGTTGTCGTTGTTGTTGTTGGACATAATTGCTCTCTACATTGAGTTTTTCACCATAAACTAATAAAACATTCTACCCAGAAACACAGAATACAGTTTCTCATGGCAAAGTATTTAAATTAAATATTAGAACCCGAGATACACACTTTGTGGACAGTCACATTCAGGTATTCTAAGCTTCATATCTCAGGATCAGAGTAACCTACAGACACGATACACATAGCATTAACTACAACAAACTGCAAAGCTTACACTATCTATCTAATCATTGTAGATAACAGCTAAAACTCACTTGTTTCCAACTGAACTGACCCAGTTAAAATGCCAAAGCCTTCCAGTGCATGTTTACTGCTCTGTCCACGTGTACATGCTCAACCTGCATGCAGATTGATCAGCAAGGGGAGCAGGGATTATGATGTCACTGACACAGATGTTGGGTTATAGAGTAAAACAAGAAGGGAGGAGCTGTTTGCTCTCTTTCTTTGCTCAGACAGAAGGGATAATACTGATACATAGATAAATAACAAAACTAATATGGGATATTCAGAGGGGTTTTTTTTACTTTCATTTATTTTATTTGGACCACTTTCAAGCCTGTGATATTGCCATGCGCACCTCATCCCACTTCAAACATTATGTCCACTCACCGTCCACTCCAACGTAGCTGGTAGATATTGGTACATGTAAGGTCAGAGACAGAAGCTCTGTTTCTGCAGTTTGCTATCCTCTAGTCCTTCATCAGTGCTCACAGGACTATTCAGATATCAGATAATACCAATCAGACATGTTAAAGCACACATTGTACATTTTAGTGTGAAGGTATTTACATACATTTTTGTTTCACCATACTGAAATGAAAACCATTTGGCTTCAGAGGTTTCTCAAGTGTGTTCCATGGCTTCAGTGGTGTAGCTGGTGATACGCAGGCTTGCTTCTAAGCTTTCGACAACCTTTGGAGTCTGTATTTATCACTGTTTAATATGAAGAAAAGGTTTCTGTCACTAAATGTTAAAGAAGCTCAAAACAAGCATTCGAGATTTTAGTCAAACCATGAGATATCCTTGATCATCCTCTGGATCTTCAGGCATGCTCACAGAACGTTGTTGGCTGGATATTTTTGGTTGGTGAACTATTCTCAGTTCAGCAGTGACACTGAGGTGTTTAAAAACTCCAGCAGCACTGCTGTGCCTGATCCACTCATACCAGCAGAACACACACTAACACAACACCAAGTTAGTGTCAGTGCAGTGCTCAGAATTACCCTACGTCCTACATAATTTCTGCACTCTGGTGGTTCTGTTTCTGTTGGTTCTGTTCTGGTTCTGAGCATTGAAGATCAGGGTGAAAGGAAGCTATCAAAGTATGCAGAGAAACAGACGGACTAGACTAAAATGTGATGCTGCTGCCAAGTTAATCAACTGAAGCAACAGTTGCAGCCCAGATTAAGAGTGGAGCTATCCTTAGTTACTGTTGATATGTCTGTCAAACGTTGAGCTCAGGCCAGCTGGTAAAAAGTGTATAATCAGATAAAAATAAATAAAATGTCTTACGATGAAAGGTCAGAGCACAAACAAATGTTCCCGATCTTTGAATATGAATGTTATAACATTTTTAGAGTAAAGTTGATCAAAACAAGAAAAGTTTTACATTATATTCCCATATTTCAATTGTACAAACCCCCCCAAACAAAACATTTTAATAGATTTTTGAAGTTAATAAATCCAGATTTCATTTGTACTTATCCAGATCAGATTGGCGACTATCCACATCTGTGCATGACAAATCTTTTCATTTGATTCCTTTAACTTACTGCAGTTTTTACCAGTCAACAACTTTGATCGATCAACCTGCTTGTATTCTGCACGTGAAGCCAAATCACTCTGACTGTGGCTTTGCCAACCTATTTCAGCTAATTAGAAATGGTGAACTGAAGCAGCGCTGAACATCTGAAGAGATCATCGTATTCACAAAAACACTACACTAGGCATTGCCGCTCTAGACCCAGATTCCCCCTAATTAATGGAGATCGTGCCACAATCACTAGTTTACGGTCAGCAGTCCTTCTCTACGGTGCACTGCAGCTGGGCAGGCGAGGGCAGAGGGGAGGCAGAGCTCGCTCCAGTAATTCATCATCAAGCCCCGTCATGCTTAAGAGATCCCAGAGAGAACAAGCATGCATGTAGCCAGTCTAGCTATCGATCTCGGTCTTCGTCTGAGCTTCATACTGTAACATCTGCAACACCTATACTGACCTTCTTGCAAGAATTACATTGAAAATGATACCTCGCTGTCACACAACACAGTGAGTGGTCAGTGTGGGCTGAGACTTAAGCTTCCAATGTTTTTCTTTTGCAAAACACAGAAGCCATGTCAGTCTACACAAGCTATTAGTTTATAAATAATACACATTAGTGCCATACATGAACAGATGGCATCTATATTAGAGCTGCTCAGATGAAGAAACTTGCCTGAAACATGTCTGAAGTTTGCACCTTTAGTTTCTTCCTTAAGAACTACAATGTTAATCTAATCAGAACTGGACCACTGCTAGTGCTGTTTTCAGTTACAGTGCCCTCATAATGTTTTTGACAAATATGGGGCATATTGTTTCTTGATATGCCCATCTGCTCCACAGTATAAAATGTCAAATACCAATCAGATTTTAGTCTTTGGGTATTTGAATAAAGGTCAGTTGTCCCACTTTAACGTGGGAGACAGCAATGATGGGTGCATTGCTATTCCATTTCCATTCCATTAATCTCAATCCAGCAGCCTGCTATTGTTGCCCTAGTGATTTTGGATAAAGGTCGTTGCCAGTGCACTTACACTGCATGCTAATACTGCTCTAATGATTCTGGAGGCAGGCTGCAACTGGCACAACAATGCCTCAGTTTCAATGTCAGTCACAATCAATGAAAACTTTGTTAACATGATTACTCACGATTACTTCATAATGATCATCAACATTTCTCCAGAACACTTAAGGAGTGTGGAGAAAGGATGTGGTACTAAAAGACTGCTGGAGTTGCTCTTTACATAGATGATGAACCCCACATCCACTTTTTTATCCTTAAAAAGTGTTTCACATAAACCTTTTAGTAATAAAAATGCTTCTTTGTGGCACTAAAATGGTTACAGTTTGACGCTGCTCAAAGAACCCTTACATTTTTAAATCTGTATATGTTTTTGATATATAATTTATAAATAGAAATCTTAGATGTGTAATGTAGCTAAATGTTAATGTTAAATGTTAAATTGATTTATGTAGGATCAATGTGTAAACAGAAATTCTGTACAGCTGAACACAGCAAAGGTTAGTCATTAATGTAATATTCATTTAATCATCACTGACATTACACTGTAGTATCAGTTATGACAGCCATTCAAAGACATTGTTTCATTACTGGGCATAATCCGTCACAGCAACTCAAGCATAGGACAGCATATGGTTCTGTCATAACATATTTATGACACGACTATGTCAGTGTTAATCAGCACTATAATATTGTATAGATAACAGCAGGGCAGCGAGAGGCATATGATGATTTAGGGATGTGTTTTCCCTAATGTTAACTGGAGTTAATAAAGCATAAGCTCAGCTGCACTGACCTTGTAGCTTCAGTGGAAGCAAACTTCAGAAGACCCCCATTCGTGTCCCGGCAGATTGATTATATTTAGAGTTGGGGGTGGTCGAGGGGAAGAGGTGTAATTTTCACCTCAACGCCTGTGGTTTGCTGTTGATGTTGTTAGACCATCACACCGCAGCATGTTACACTGCTAAGTCAATATGCCTCCTTCCAACCCAACCCTCATGACTACACAAGCAGACTTCAGACGCCAAACATGTCATGGCTGGTCGACCCTATTTGGGTAAGGAGAAAATTGCATACGTTTTTTTTTTGTTGCTTTTTTTGTCGGCCTATTGCTTTCGGACTGTGCACCAAAACCAGAGGGAACAAATCTGCATCAGGAAGCTCAGAGTGAGAATGCTAAGATCAGCTGCTCAGCCAGCATATAATGGCATTTGT
This sequence comes from Acestrorhynchus altus, assembly GCA_034509495.1. Classification (NCBI taxonomy): domain Eukaryota; kingdom Metazoa; phylum Chordata; class Actinopteri; order Characiformes; family Acestrorhynchidae; genus Acestrorhynchus; species Acestrorhynchus altus. The sequence continues at coordinate 41,875,662 of CM067502.1, forward strand.
GATGATCAGAAGACTGAATGTGATCCAATGTCAGCACTATTGCACAAGCACTGTTAAGTCTTGCAGAATGGAGGTATATGTTTGTATATTCTACACCCAGAGGAAACAAGCCAGGGGCATGATGTATTAAAAGCAGGAGTGCTGATCTATAAGCAACTGCCTTTTGCTCATATACAGTTTTTGAAAGTTTGAACTGTAGCCCTTTCCATCATACAATTCCTCGCATAAACAGCTTGCTTCAGGCCCTTCCACAATATTTCTATTGGATTAAGGTCAGGACTTTACAGAACATTACCTTTATTCTTGTGTAACCGCTCTTTAATAGAATGACCTGTGAGCTTAGGGTTGTTGTCATGCTGCATGACCCATATTCTCTTGAGATTCATAATTCATTGTTCCATCAATGGTGGCAAGCAGTCCTGGCCTAGATGTAGCAAGGCCCAAATGATGGTACTTTCACCACCATGTTCAACAGAAATGAGTATTAAAACATATTTTCCATTTTATCAGCTCCACTGACCATACAGGAGTGCTTTGTAGTTCTAAAATCACAGAGTGTAATCTAAGCCAACCTGGTGTTTGGTATCTGATTCACGTAAGTATGGGTTCAATCTGTTGCACCCTACTACCTTTGATTCAGCTCTAAATACACACACACACGAAGTCAGATTATATTGCATAGGAAACCTGCAGAATTAAGTATAATACGCATTAGTATTAGCAGCATTGACTCGCTGATTGCGCCCTCTGTTACACTGAAAGCAACACTCTTTTCCCAGAGTTCATGGAATGCTGTCATTAGAAACAGAACGTTAGCATTTACTTTGCAATTATGTGCCCCCTCACACTCTCACTTTCTTGCACTCCTTTGCTCTCTCTTTTACAGCTCTCTGTAAGAAAACTTCAGAAAAAATGATTTAACTGAATCAGAATTAATGAAATAATGTGGAATCATGGGGCTCTTTTAGAAATACCAGTGCATAATTCAAACTCATAGAATATTTAGCAAAAGCTTAACAGAAAGTGCAGGTGAGAGAAAGAGAGAGAGAGAGAGAGAGAGAGAGAGAGAGAGAGAGAGAGAGAGAGAGAGAGGGGTGCAGAGAGAAAAAGAGAGAGAGAGAGAGAGAGAGAGAGAGAGAGAGAGAGAGAGAGAGAGAGAGAGAGAGAGAGAGAGAGAGAAGCAGAGAGGTTAACCCTAGCTCTCATATTACTAAATAAAATAAGCAAGGTAGATGACTGGCAAGTAACTGGTGTTACACTGGTTTCCACCACTCTTTCCATCTATACCTACTACATTCACCTCTGCTGTCCAGAGCAAAGCCCTCCTTCAGCCTTCCGAAGCTCAGAAAGTCATTTTCTCTGACAGTTGCTCTAGCTGTGCATGCACAATATAGCCCACCAAACTTTCATCACAAACACACCAAATGAAAACGGATGTACTGTAAATAAGAATCAGGCCAACATAGAGCTGAATTTCTAAACAATCACTGAAGAGGACTTATTGTCCTTATTTGTGAATATGTCCATTTTAAACAATGCAACCATCACTGCCAACACACGTCTGTACAGAGGACTACATGGTCCGCTCCATGTGCTACTTGCTCATGCCAACAAAATCTAATAACCTATCAAATCCTGCCCACATCCGCTCCTCCACCAATGCCCATAAATCTTCTAGCTTCATCACAGGTGAGTTTTCATGCACACCTGCCCATCTTTCTGTGTTTCAAGTCTTTCTGCCTGATGCTTTAGTTTAGCGGGCTCTGTCTTGAGGATGCACTGTTCAATCACTGCATTCACGTTTGGAGGTGGTCAGAGATGCACATTACCACACTGTTCGGAGAGGGGGAATAGGGGGAATGGGCCAGTCAAAACTCTGCAGTCCAACTGCGTTATATGTTCAGTACCAGGCTAAAGTTTGAACACACTTGGCTGAATGTTTTGGAGATGACATGATGCTACTTTTTAGATTGATATTAAAGTCTTAATTATTGGCGAATTATTATATACACTATATGGACATAGGTTGTGGGACATCTGCTCACTCACTGTTTCTTCTGAAATCAAAGATATTAAAAAGAGTTGATTCTGATTTTGTTGGAGTAACTGTCTCTACTGACCAGGCAAGTTGTGGGGCTGCAATCAGCCCCTTTATAAATTCTCAATATGGTGAATATATCCATCCATCCATTTTCTATACCGCTTATTCCTGAATAGGGTCACAGGGGAGCCAGTGTGCCCAGCCGGCAACTCTGAGCTCTAGGGCACGAAACGACCATAGACAGGGCGCTACTCCATTGTAGGGCTCACACACACATACTAAGGGCAACTTCAGAGTCACCAATTCACCTACCGGACTGTAGGGGAAACCAGAGTACCCTAAGGAAACTCACACGAACACGGGGAGAACATACAAACTCCAAGGCTAGGAAATTTCCCAGGTCGCTTTCACCAGGATTGAACCCAGGGATTGAACCCAGGGATTGAACCCAGGTATTGAACCCAGGTCCTTCTTGCTGTGAGGCAACACTGCTATCCACTGTGCCGTACCACCCACTGAATATATCCAATAATATTCAAATATACTGAATGAAACAAAATACCTATCACAAGGTATCCATTGTGTGTATGCTTTAAAATACACAAAGCATTGAAATTTGGTTCATGCATTGAACAGATACATTAGTTTGTCAGGATTTCGTCAAAAGAACCTTTGGATCATAACTCCATATTCCTGCTGCATTGGGCACTAAATCAAAAATAAACCAAAAGCTAACTTCAGAACCATTTACCAATAGAATCTTTTCCATGTCTGTCATTTCGGTATTTATAAATTCTGTTAATAAACATATACTTGCTCATTAACTAGGTATAGGTCCACAGACTATTTTCATTTCTTCCTGATTAAAGGTAAACTTGTTTGCTGTCACAGAGCAAATTAAATCACAGCTAATAAACTTGCAATTACGCTCCAATAAACTACCTTGGCATTACAGCCAGTACAGGCCAGCTGTAAACCAGCAGCTCTGTATTAGTCACAGAAACTGCCAGGAAAATACCACGGCTACAATGTTTGTTCACACTGTCCAGCTTCTACTGTTTTTTTTAATATTTTAAAGTTATAATCATATTACTCAATTATTATAACTATTATGATATATATATATATATATATATATATATATATATATATATATATATATATATACTTATTATAAAATATATTTATTATATATATGTGTGTATGTGTATATATATATATATATATATTTATATATATATATATTATGAACTATTACAGCCCTCAATGATTTTAGTGGTACTTTTCGTTCTATTGGCCCTGTAAACTTTTCAGAGAACGGGCACAACATTATTATAAAATCAAAGCAGAGCAGACAGGTGCCATCTGTATCCTTATCCATGTTTAACCTTGAGCATAAAAGAGTCGTAAAGAAAGACTGCAAGCATTTACCTGAGGTCTTCCACATTAGATACAGTCTTGTTCAGGGTGCCCTTCTCTCTCCGAAGGTTCCTGATTTCTGTCTTGAGCAGCCAAGTGTCTTCCACTTTCTGGTTGTACTGGATCTCGCCTTTGCTCAGTATTGACTGCTGGATCTTGATCTTCTCAGAAGCAGTGCCAACTCGGCTATTCCTCCTCACCAGATGTGTCCTCAAAGATGTCCCGCCATCGATAACCTCTTCATAACAAAGAAAAGCAGAGGACTTTTTAAAATACTTTATAGAATGAAACTTTAGGATAAACTGTTTTTACATCAGTTTTTGACAAAAAACAACAAAAAAAACAACTAAACATTTATTCAGTGTCATACATTCTGGTTGCATGACATGGCATGAACATTTTAGGCATCTCAACAAAATTATACTTCTGCTTCAACAAACTGAACTTTCTGAACTGCCAATCATAAATCAAGGCCAAAGAGACCTAGACCTGCAATTCTCCTGTGAGGCTTCAAGTGATAATGGAGAAAATGTCGTGCCATATCTTAAGGGCAGGGAGTGTTCAGACTCACATCTTTCCAAAAGCACTTACAATTCTGTCTGCAAAACATGGACAATCTGCTTAAACACTAAACCATCCACGTTGCCTGGATGAGAAAGTTGAAAATGAAATATTTACACATCATCACAGGTCATCACTGTCAGACTCTATTCATGTACATGTACTTGATTTTAAAAGTTGATGCACATTTTGTGAATGCCACAGCTTTCATCATCATCATCTAGAAAAGGTAACCCTTCATTCCATCAGTAATGTTGTTGGTTTCATTTTGCTCTGCAAGTGTATCTTGCAGGTGCTTTCGAATTGGCGGTCTGCTGTTTTAACAGCGCGAGACTTCTCCGTTAAAGAGTGTTCATGCACTGAGAGATCCATTTACTGAGCTGAATCCAGCTCTTGGATTACCTCACTCTGATTGAAGAATTTAGAGTGTGCTGTTTACATGACCACAAATAATCAGACAACTGCAGAAATCAGATTAAGATTGGATTATTAAGTGCCATATGTAAATATAGCCAATGCGGCTTTGGACTTGAAGTTGAACTTGTTTCCCAAAATTAGAATTATTTTTTTAACTATTTTAATTCTTGTTGGTAGTGGTAGTGCTAACATTAATTTATTGTCTATTTTACATTATTTTGGCCACCTATCAGTGCTGCGATGATGAGAAGGAAAATAAAGGTTGTTTATACATTAATAATAATAATAATAATTTGTTATTATTATTATTATTATTATTATTATTATTATTATTATTATTATTATTATTATATTTATTATATATTTATATTTAAATAAATAAAATAATAAATAAATAAATAAAACGTTTATTTTGTGTAATCGGGTTGATCTCAAAATGGATGTTTTCTCAGAGTCAGTGTTTCTCGTGTGTAAGCTGAATTTCAAGAAGAAGAAAAAAAAATGACTCATATTACATCATCTTACACTCTTTCATTTAGTGCCAGGCTTCTAAGGTGGCAGTGGTAGGATTTTTTATAGGTAGGTGTATGACCTATAGAGAGGCACAACAGTACTCTAATTTTGGATCAATAAACTTCAGTCCATAAAGCAAGAAAGCTGTTTTTCTTCTTTGTGTCAAAGACCTTTGTCCCTTTCTAGCCCTGCAACTCTTATCTAACACCAGCATGAGTGTCAGTGAATACTGCAGTATTCTAAGCAGTTAAAATGTCTGCCCTTTACGTAAGACGGTACAAACTTAATGCAAAAGTGATGTACAATGTCTCGGGCTTTTTCCACGCCAAAACCAGTCATAATTCATGTTCGGTGAACAGTTTCAACCTACAGTACACCTAGATTACACAAGCTGAGCTTGATATGCAATTAGCTCTGGTCTCATTAAGTCACCAATGAGAATAGGCAGGATTAAATCACTGTAGGTTGAACTGGCAGACAAACAATGGAATGCACAGTTTTGGGCATACTGGGTCACCGTAAACAGTTTGGACGGCAGGCATGGTCAGTATTTAGTAACACACCGTTTTTACAGTGTTTAAGGGATCTTCATCCATTTCCCTCACAAAAGCTCTCTCGTTCTTTGAGGTTCTTTTGTTGCACTGCTCTTTTGAGGTCTATAAGCAGATTTTCAATTATGTTTAGTTCGGTAGATTGTGAAGGCAGAACCTTCAGCTTTCAGCCTTCTTGAGAAGGACCATTGTGGATTTTGTGATGTGTTTAGCTTTTTAAACAGACACTTTGATGTTTGTCTCCAGGATTTGTTGGTATTTAATTGAATCCATTTTTCTTCTACCACTGAAATGTTCCCTGAGCTACTGGCTGCAACGCAACACAAAGCAGAGGAGAGGTGTTCTTTTCATGAAACTATATTCCCTGTTTCTCTTGCAGGATATTTAACTTGGACAATACAGCAGCATAAGAACTGTGAGATAAAATGTTCCTCAAACACCGGATGCACCAGATGTTTAAAGCGAAAAACGAATACAAAGAAATACAGATGTCTGTATAAGAGTAATAAGGGTGTGTGAGATATTCGCTAAGCAATATTGTATTATAAGTTATATAATACAATAAAAGGTTAAAGTAGAATAGCTTATAAAGCCATAAAGCTTATAAACTCAAGATGTGGCAGTGATGTAATATCATTGTTTGTTGTCCATTGTCCATTAATTTTATTGCCTGGTTGTGCAAGTTATAATAGGGTTTTAAATGACATTGCATTGCATGCATATGCCGAGATGGACTAATGATAAATACTTTATTATATCTGAATAATTCATTTAAACATCTTAACTTCTTTTTCAAAAGTTATTTCAGATGAATCTAAATGGGCTCTAAATGTTTAACAAGGTCACTCTTTTTTTTAAACAAGGAAAACTAGCTCAGCTAGTTTTCTAATATTGTATTTTATATACATATAAAATCATTTTGTGGTTAGGATGCAGGAAACGGTACAAAATGCCAGGAGATCAGGTCATCTTGTGATTTAATCCATACAGAGTTGACCAAGGGTGTCCTAATCATCACATGATCAACTCAGCATGGTAGTATGAATGGTACTGACTGAGGAGTGTGATGTGAGCATTTAACATTTCTTCTATAATATTTTCTAAATAATAGATAATAGATTCTAAAATTGTAAAGGAAACGTTTGTTTTTGGATGTCTGAGATTTAAATGGCTGGGGTCTTCTTCTGGATATGGAAGTAAGAAGCTATTTTTAAATGTTCACCCTGCTCTACTTACACACATGAAGTAGTTACTAAATGAGCTGCGGCCTTCTGCTTGGTTTGAGATCTTTCTAACGTACATTAAAATATAAAAGCTAAATAGCTGAGTATTTCGGCAGTTTCATTTTTTGGAGAGCACATTTGAAATGATGAAACAATGATGAGTTTATGGGAGAGATAGCTACTGAAGAAGTCGTGAGTCAAAGCACGGTCATTTACACAGAGTAGCCTTTGGGCTCTAGATGGCCCATCAGACCTTTTATCAAAAGCCCACATCAAAGAATTTCTACAATATTACACCACTTTGATAATCCTTTGACTTTGGCATAGGCTATTACATGCCACTTCTTAAGATATAAAAGTACAATATGATGTTTCTCCACGAAAGTCCAAGTGCACCTGCATTTACCAGTATAGTACTGGTAAAGCTGATTAATTATACATCCTTTCATTACGTGATTAACATGGTAGGTACTATGTTAGTAGCTCTTTCCACTGGCCCCAAGTAGCCATTTCACAGAATGGAAACCGCTTGTTTGTGTTTTAACTTGATTGTGTTTTACTTTGTTTGTAAAACCATGATACACAAACAGAGACATATCGAATCATCTCTTTCTGTCTACTATTATGCTCTATAGAACATTTATGAGGTCTTTATGAGGACTCACTATATTTTTTTCTTCTTCACCTTGGGTTATCACAAAATCATTGATGAAAAAGTCAAACATTATGCTTTGTGTTGCAGCTTGAGCTCATCTAAATAATCCAAATAATCCAGTACAAAGTGGGAACCTATATGACTGTTTTTAACCCAACAACTAGTAGCACCTATGGAATGAAATACATGCAAAACACAACAGCTTCATGATGCTGTACATGAAGCAGAATTAGCTGAGAGCACTTAAGACATTTTTTGGAGCTTTTAAAACAATACAATTACTGGAGAGAATATACTGGAGAAAAATGGTAAGGATTCCTTGATGAGATTAGGCTGAATACACCAATGGTAATTTTACAGGGTGAAAAATATCAACAGAATGTTTCATTGTAAGATCAGCCTAAAGTGTCTAAAAAAGAATGGAATAGGTTTATGTAACTTCTAAAAGTGGTACAAATTAACGCAGTGAGGAAAACTGAAAACACCAGACTTTCTACATTAACAAGTGCAATGTAAAGAGCATCTAGTTTGACAATCCGTGCATATTTAGATATCTGACGTTAATTATTCATTCAAAATCACTGAAATAGTTCTGTTTCTGCAATATCCTCATTTATCCTTTTAAAGAACTGGTAAGAACTACTATTTAATCGATTTCCTATCTACTAAAAACTACATATATATATATATATATATATATATATATATATATATATATATATATATATATATATATATATATATATATATATATTTATATATATTATTTAAAGACTTTTAAAATGTAAATATATAAAATGACACAATATTTAGTATATATTGTTTTGACACAGGGGCAGATTCTTAAACTGCTATTCAAATACCATTTCATTCAGAATTTGGCCCTAATTTCTTTCCAATTAAACAAGACTAATTATATTCTTTGATAAGGATTATTGTGCATAATGACACAATCAAATATAATAAAATAGTCATATTACTCCATAATAATATTTCACAATGTTATAATTACTTAATAAGTAGTAACAAAGTTTAATTAACAGAACATTTCCGGACATCACAATGTCCTCTTCTTAGAATGTTCAATTTGTCAGGTTTATTGGCTCTTTTAAATAATAATTATTGTTTTTTATATTTGGCACCTGGAAAAATTTTACGAAAGTTAATTATGTCATGTTTCTGCATTTAATCTTACAACTAAACCTGGGTTTTTCACCTTATGTGAAAATAAAATGCTTATGTTTTAATTTATACCTTGTGTAAAATATTGTTTTGCTCAGACATTTCTTTAATTATATTGCAAAAAACCCAAAAATGAGCAAAATGAACAATTAAAGTCTTTTAAATTGCTTTTAATTAATTTTATGAAGCCAAACCATTTCGATTCTGTGTGTGTGTGTGTGTGTGTGTGTGTGTGTGTGTGTGTGTGTGTGTGTACTGAAACTAGCCAAGGCTGGTTGCAAGTAAAAAGGATCCATATTTACAATACAATCTGAATATGTCAATTAAATGGAGATGACTTGACCTGGTGTTCCAATATTTGCCTGCACTGCAGTTCAAACACCTCAAATTGTTAACTTCCAAACTGTCTGAAAGCACAGGTCCAATCTTTCCTGCACACACATTAGAGTCTTCCCTTCTCTCTCCCTTTACATTCCTCTCTCTAATGAGAACTTGGACCCCAGGAAGTCTGGTGTACCCCTTTCACTAGAGCCTTTGCCGTGGCTCTCATATAGACTCCTCTCCTAATGAGTTTGGAATGCGCCCAGGCTCAAGTCTCTTTCATCCTTATAGCGGGCAAAGTACGGCTATTGAAGCAAAAACCACCGCTATTGCGTACTAAAAACACTACTACACGCCCACACACACCCATAAGCACAACTCTTTCTGCTCTTATCTAACTCTAATTCTTTTTCTGTCAGATTCTCAGCATCAGCGTCCGCCATGATCTTCAGCAGATTGCGCCTCCACCGCCTCTGATTGTCAATGAACTGCTTGGTCTCCTGGGCCTGCTGCTTCATCTTCAAGTTCGCCACAAGAAGAACAAGGAGGGGGGGACAGCAGCCTATCAAGAGTCAGACAGGTGACAATAAAAGAAAGAGAGAGAGGAGAGAGAGAGAGAGAGAGAGAGAGAGAGAGAGAGAGAGAGAGAGAGAGAGCAAAGAGAGAGAGAATAAAGCCATTTTACAAGCACACTTCTCACACACACTCCCTTCTCTTCTCTCGCTTTCAGGTTCCTTTTCTGCTACTTTACACGCTTTTTATAGTAAAGCAAAGGCAATTGTAGTAAGCACTGACATCCTCGGCAGGCAAGAAGGAACAAAATAAATACCAAAAGAGAAACGGAGGAAAAGAGGAAACCATTTAGAAGAAAAAAGTAAATGTTCTGGGTATTGCTTGATACTGAGTCGACCTCACGCATCCTTGCTTCGCCAATCTGCTTTGGGAAAAGAAAAGAATGAGGAGATAGATGGAGGTAGACATAGATGGATGGAAGATAAAGTGATAGGAGGGATATAGAAAGAGACAGGGAGATAGTCGATGAATAAGATGGTGGGAGAGAGAGAGAGAGAGAGAGGGAGAGAGGAAAGAGAGAGAGAGAGAAAGGTTAACACACACCAACACATCCTCAATATCACTCACTAACCCTCAACAAGCTCAGGATCAGAAGAACCCAAATCAGAATGAACCCAATTATAGCTCATCTGACACATATAACACCAACTGGGAAACCCAATCAGAGAGTAAAATGCAGTGTTATTTAGTCCTAAAGCGAATGTACACAATGTACTGATCTCAAACTGGGGACCACCCTGAAGAGGTGCAGGCTCTGGCTCTGCCTGGCTACAGAAACTGGCAGAGAACAAGATATTCTAAATTCCTCTAGAGAATAAGAAAGAAGTAATAAAATGAACAGAGCAGCAGAGACAGAGCTGCACTACACCCTGAAACACAATACACACACACACACAATACTACTACTACTAACACCTTGAAGCCATACCCAGTTTACTGGGTTTTTTTAATTAATTAACTATTTATTTATTTAAAAGAAAAAAAGTTCAGTACTGCTTATAAGCTGCTCACTGTAATCTCTTTTAAAACATGGGAAGCTGTAACTCAGGCTTCGACTATATCTGTCACACCATAAAGGACCCTAAAATGAACTGGGAAACAAAGAGTACAAAGGCAGAATGAGGGAAAGAGACAAACAGGAATAAGATGGAGAGGGGGGGGGGGTGAGAGAGGAAAGAGGGTGATGGATGGAGGATGGCTCCAATGGGGAAAAAAGAGGGAGATAAATATAGGAAAGATCACACGATAGAGAGAGAGAGAGAGAGAGAGAGAGAGAGAGAGAGAGAGAGAGAGAGAGAGAGAGAGAGAGAGAGAGAGAGAGAGAGTGGGAGTGGCCAGGCCTCATTGCTGCAGGGCCGCAGTGGAGCAGCTGAAAGGCTAAAGGTGCTGATCAGCAACCTGGTCAGGTGCACTCCATCTGGCCTCACTCCCAGAGAGTCCTCCTCTGCCCTCCCCCCAGACCCCCAACACCACACCCGTGTTAACATTTCATCCAAATCGAGTGCGAACACAATGCCACCCTGTGCGACAGACAGCCCATAGAGTGTGCCCGCTGAAACAGCGACTCGCTCCGCACCTCCCCATACACGCCTCTGCAAAGGACAAAGCGACATAACCAGCATGATGCCACCGCACCAGACGCCAGACCACCATCACCCCAGCTGCGTTCACACCAAGCCCTGATAAACACTCAGCTAGACCATTTCAGACAGCTGTTTCCAGAACACAGCCATACTTTGCTTTTTAGTGCTTTCATACAATTCCACTGTATCAGCTTTAACCTTTTAAAGGACACATATCAGGGAATTTTCCACATTTCTAAAATATCCAGGTTTGACGTGGAGGTTTATGCAGGACGTCACGACATTGTTATAACAACAGTGTTATACTAAATAATATTTTATGCTCTAAAGCTATAAAGACCTATGCAAATGAGATGAGCGATGTCCAATCTGCTTGACATCTTGCTTTTCCCTCCTACCTGCCTGTCCCAGTTTGATGTCATTGGTCAACCATGGGCTTTGCTTTGCCCCTACCTTCCATACTATGCAGGACCTGAGAAGGCCCAGATCTTTGACCTTGTCCAACTACAGGGTCAACACCAAAGGCTTAACTCCTAATATTTATTAAGAGACACATACAGTAGTAACGTCTCTCAGTATGACATCATGTATAACACATCGTGCTGCCCTGCCCTCTGCTCTGTTTACTGCAACAGAGCACGGGAAGGCTCCTTTGGCATTTAAACCAGGATTTAATTCATGAATGTTTTCTGAGCTGGATTGCTCACCGATAATTCATCACAACGATGAGACTAACGTGGTAATAGGGTAAGTCGTGCTGTTTGATATGGTATGTGTATCATGACTGTAAGTATCACTAAAAGCCTAGAAAACAGCATGTAACTGCCCACAAAGGGCAAATCTCAGGTTCTAAGAGTTAAACCCTGTTAGCGTCTCTCTTATTTCTTCACCTGGTGGTGGGAGAGTTCCTACTAAAATACTAAAATATCCAGTTTTCCCTTGTTTACTTCATAAAGTAATCAGAGTGTATGTGTTCTATGGCTTGGGAGAATGACACGGGAAGTATTGGTCATAGTCAGTGGTAGTTGACTTGTTGGTGTAGCATAGTGGATAACAATCTTGCTCTTCATGTGGCTAACTAGGGTCTGATTGGCTGGCTGAGTCAGGACACCAAGCTACACCAATGAGAGTCTTTGACTCCACATGCAATATTGGCTGACTTGTGTAACATCATATATCATCACATATCATCCAAATACCATAAATATAATCATCTCCGTGGTGAGACTTCACAAGACATATAATCTAATAATTCATATAAAACAATATTCTAGTATTTTATCTAACAATGGGTTGCAAATGTATCTGCGGAGACATGTTCAGTCTTGAAGAGTTAGTGGACTTGGCTGCCAAATCTACTCTGAAATGCCACCTGCACACTATCCCCATCACACTGGGTTATACTGCCTTATGTCCCCAACCTCACTGGTTCCGTTCTCCTTCATCCAAGGCTGAACTTTTGGCGACAGTGGCTGAAGCATGTAATAAGATTTCAGAAGGATCGATGCCTCTCTCCACACTTTGCATAGCAATCAGCAGAAACCTGACCCGGGTTGAGGGCAACTCCTCTCCTCCTATTATACATCTTCATGTTCTCTGCTGATTGGAATAGGTAGTTCATTCATTACAATGCTAATGAATTCTTATGAAGTGACCTAATTGTTTCAGAGGCTAACTAGCAGGCACGGTAGGGGAGGTTGTGCCCCAGGCAGGTCTGATGATTGCGAAGACTTCAGTGGTCACGGAGAGTTTTTACCGCATAGACTGGAGGTAATAAAAGCCAAAAAAGAACAACAGCAAAGTGTCTGCACCACTGTGGGGGGGCGACAAACAAGTAAACACTGATTGGTGCCTACAAAGGCTTTCTGTACAACAGACAGAGGTCAGTGCAGCTCTTGCCTCATTGCTATACCAACAACTGTGGTATATCTGTCATTAAAATCCACAGAGTGGGTTGGGTTGGAGCTTTATATGGTCTCTTTCATATATCCAGTTATAACGATGATGTTCAGTACATATAGTACCAAACAAATGACACACCAACTGATAGGAAGTATCTTCTTCATTTTGACTCTATCCCTCATCTCAATCAAAATTATTTTGTAGTTTCGATCATCTAGAGCTGTCCTCCATTCGGCATTCTTGTCTCATTTCCAAAAGTGATTCTCTAAATAAGCCATCCACTGAAATCTTCTTTACCAGAGTGGTTCTGAAGTAAATCCTCTTTTTTTTTGTGAGCTGTGGCTGGAGTGAAAATGAATGCTGCTTGTGGGTGTGCAAGGATTGGTCTCAGAGCCACTGCTTTAGGAATTTAAAAGCAGTTGTTCTATGGCAGTGGTCCTTAATATTTGTCCTGGAGTACCACTGCTCTACATGTTCTGGTTTTTCTCTTACTCTAGGATAGCCAGAGCTTGTTAGTTCATTTCATTAGTCAGATCAAGATACTAACTGCCTGGATGACTAGTTATCTACCATTTAAGCAACATCTCTGGCAACCTATAAGTGTCCAGGAACTACAGGTCCAGCTGCAACATATGCAGGCCAACAGGGTGCTTTTCCATTGGGTGAAGACAAACTTTTGACGAGTACTATTCCACACGTACATCGCTTCTGTAGAAGTCAGTAGCTTCTTCTGCCCTTGACAGGTTCCTTGGTTTTCTCAGAACACACATTAAACCAAATGCTGAGACTGCTTTCCAGCTTCTTCATTTGGACATCACAAACAGCACCCAAGTCTCAACCCCAGTCTTTAATAATACACTTTTAATGGTGTGTTTAATTCTATTGAGCATCCACATGTGCTCCTCATTCTCTGATTGCATAACCGTTTCAAAAACAGAGGCCTCTTTGTTCTCTCGCAGCTCCTACTCTCCTACTGATATCAAAGTGAGATAGACATAGATTGGGATGGAGAGAAAAAAAATAATGATGGATAAAGCCGCACTGAAGTAATATGTGCACTACATGCCCCAGTTGTACACATAAAAGTTGGACATGAATAAGATATAGCATGCACTATTGTACAGCAAAACTCAATTTCTATTTCTATTTCTATTTCTATTTCTGTCTATTTTGTTTGATTGTTTGTTTGTTTTTGTTGTTGTTGGTGTTTTTGTTTGTTTGTTTGTTGTTTTGTATGAGCTTAACACATACATGAACCAAGACAACAATTTCCCCATCAGAACAATAGCAGATATCTGGAACTTTCTTGGGTTTGGGGAGTTTGGGGCACACCCAACTGTCCTGGTGTACACTTTAGAGAAGTATTCATATTTAAATGATGCTCCAAAATGTAGTAGAAAGCGTTCCGTGGACAGTAGAGACAATTACTCCATCAAAAGCAGGGTACATTTGTCCAAAACCCTTGATTTCAAAAGAACAATGAATAAGCAGATGTCCCAATACTTTGTCCATATAGTGTCATTACCATGATTCCAAGGAATAAAACGTCTCCTCCTTAAACTGGTAAAATAACAAAGGAAATTCAAGAACTTATTATTGTAAATATCCTTGTCAATTTAATCATTGCAACATTTAATTTAATCAACATTATTGCATTTTCATCATTGATGTTTTTTAAATATTAATTCTGTTCATTTTTACATCTCAATTGAAGAGAAATCTGAGTAGCCTAGGATTTTCTGAAAATAGCAATATCTCAGAAATTAAGAATGCATTATTTGATGTACTTTGAGTTTACCAATATATGTTTCTAAAATGAACAAAGCCTTATTAATGTCAGTAAAGTCAATTTTGTAATGGAAATGCTGGCCTGTGGTGTGACATGGTGGAACAGGTTTTTTAAACAGGCTGTTTGATGAAAACAATAGGGGTCCTTTTGTGAAACAAGGACCAGGGAGTCTGTGATGACTGAATGTCAAGTTTAACTCTTAATAATTTAACTAATTTCATACGTTCTGTTGAACAATTAAAGTGTCCATTTAAGTTAGTCTTATAGTGTGATGCTCTACTTAATTTTGAATAAGTAGTTAATAAGAATAAACAGTATATTTACTTAGTTAAGAGGCTCAAGGTCCGTTAAGAATGCCAAGGATTCCAAGATACACAATGGTGTAAATGTCCAGTTGTGTGACCGTGTTGTCAGTTGAGTGACTAATTATGTGCTAGTTGTTTTTGAAAATGTAAGCTATAATTTCATAATTTCAACATTTTGTTGTGTATGGAAAGAGAATTGCTTAGGATGTTTAAACAGCTATAATTGCTGTATAACACTGAGAATGCAGTGCTTATTACATCTCAAAGCAGACATACAAAATATATAACTTCATAAAAATATTAACACGTACACACACAACGTGAAATCCAGTCTAATAAAATCTGCCCTGTATAAGCTATTAGCAGTTATTAATATCAATAACAAGTGATTCCAAACTTTTGATCACTAGTGAATGACTTTGGGTCAGTGCTCTTTCAGAACAAGCTTAAACGGACCAAGGTGTGTCAGCTGGGGGGTGGGGTGGGGTGGGTGGTAGGGGAGTCATGCTCTGATGATGACACATTCTGACAGGACAGGGGGAAATTAGACGACGAAAAAGGGGTCCCAAGACAGGCGAATATGACAGGCTCTTCCGCACTAACGTAAATGAACCTAGATTTGTCACCGTTTACCGAAGGCTGATATTGACTTCCCGTCAGAGGCGTAATACTCTGACAGTTACTAAATGCAGGGGGGGTCTGCTGGTGGAGAGGAGTCGACAACTGAACGGGATAGGAGGTGTGGAGGTGCAAATCACATTGCTGTACTAATGATCCTGCATGAGTGTGACTTCTTGAAGGCACATGTGCCGTTGGGCCATTTTATTGCTTCTGGAATATTCATTTGAGCAAGTGAAGACAAGCATGATGAAAGTTAAAAATGGGATGGTCTTCACAAGGACTAACTAATTCTGGCCTACAGAATCTGTAGCACCTATATCTGTTTGTATATGCACTGCCTAAAATATGCAGTCCAGATTAACCCATGGGAAAGAAACTATCAAAAGCAAACAGGTAAAGCCAAGCTTGACAAAGGCTAAAGGAGTGAAGGTCTGCATTAGGACAAACCCATGTTGAAACAGGTAGATGCAGGGGAGGCCATGGGCACTGGTGACCCTAGGATTTGCAGACACAAGCAACACTGCGCAGTTGAATACTGCACCACCCTCCTGATTGATTCAATTTATATAGATGGTGGCACGGTTATACCTGACTGTGGTCTTGGTTGGTCTAAAATGTTATATTTCATTTTTAGCATATGGGTGGATTGTGGGCATGATCATGGGTGGGTATTATTAATCAACTTGTGCAGATCTCTAATAAAAGTTAAGATCTTAGGACAAGACGCAAAGGACTAGGACTAGGACAAGATGCATATGCAGATACGACAAGAAATACGTGGGGATGATTACAAACAGGCAGGGTTATAAATGAGACACAGATGGGCAACAGGGTGGAGCTAGGTCAGAGACAAGACCAAAACAAAAGGGGGACAGACAGGCGAGACAAAAATGATAATGGAGCACCTTCACTGAACAAGCATTCACCTAGTATTTGCATGATGCTGACAGGCTCATGTTAATCTCCAGAGAGTCTTATTCTATTGGCAACTCAAGACAGCTCAAGACAACCTGTGATGCCGATGCAGCTTAAAATGTCTACATGCATTCATTAGTATGAGTATCAGCCAGAGCCAAAAATATAGAGTTAAGTCAAAAACAAATATGGAATATTTTAATTCCAGCCTCATGCTTCACAGCTGGCAACGTGTTTGTTCTTGGTGACTGTGTCCAAATATTTCAATTCTGCGTTTATCAGAGCGCAACACTCATCTGGCTGGTCTGCATGTCCTCTAGCATACTTCAAGTACTGAATTTGTTTTTTTTGTGAGCAACACTGCACAGTAGAATAGTGCACTTCACTCTTGAATCAGTGAAATTTCCATACTGGTTCTTCATCATACTGGAAAATGGCCACAAGTTTAACAAACAGGTTATACAGATCCCAATATGCATGTTGGGATTTGGAGTCTTAGGAAGCCTTTCCAGCAGAACCATTTTACCAAGAGTATCATACTACAGAGTCCACAGAATGCATGACATCTAGTGGTCAGAGTGGACGATACTGTACTGGTACAATCAGTATAACCAGTTCTATGAATAAAAATATAACTAGCACTAAAAATAACTAGCACTATGATCCAAGGATCGCAGGATTGAATCCCAGGTCGGGCTGCTTGCCATTGGCAAAATTGACAATGCTCTTCCAGGGTGAGTGAGAAAAGAGGTGGTGGCTGGTTTTCATATGTATCGGAGGAGGCATGTGCTTGCCTTCACCCTCCTGTGGAGGCATAGTATATGATAGGCGCAGAGACAGGTTGGGTAATTGCCACTTTGGAATGTTTTTTTTTTTTTTAAATCACTGAAACAGTGAAACAGCACATTCACTGGTTATTTCCATCTGACAAGCTTTCTCCTCCAGCCATGAGCGGGCCCTTAAGACCAACCGCAGTGCAAAGCCCTAATAACACTGGACTGGATGAATTATGATTTCATGAGTAAATGGCTAAATGGCATCTCCTTCCTCACTTACTGCCCGCGCTGTAGAAGCTAGATTTTTTAGACGGCCACATAGTCTGTATTGAATAATGAATCTCTGACGACCCCTCGGCCTCGCGCACGGCGCTTCTTTTCAGTGAATATGGTAAAAATGGAGATGTGCATTAAGACATGCTGAAAGGCTTCTAGTGGCTAAAAGCTCAGTGCAACTAAAGAGCTCAACAGAAGTGACAGTTTGAGCACATTTGAAAACAGACTATTACTGACGCTGCCTAACAATGGGAGAAATGTTTTCATATTTATTGTGTTCATTAATACCTCCTTCCACTTTTCAGAAAAAGCTAAAAACATCAGAGTCGGAGCCCGTCGGGGTCCACACTGCGCTGCCCACTGTGTGTTTGTTCAGACCGACAGATGGGCCGGCCAGGATATGTGCTTGTCCGTTGAACACGAGGACCGACGTTTTTCATTTAAGCAGAGTGCGTCTCTCCCTCTGCTGGCTAAGACAAAGACGGAATGATGCTGTCATGATGGCAGTCGGAGAAGAAGCACCGGATTTAAAGAGATGAGGAATAAATAGAAAGAGTACTGTGAGGTGAATACAAACTTCAGAATGAGGAAGAGAGAGAGAGAGAGAGAGAGAGAGAGAGAGAGAGAGAAATAAAGACAAAGGAGGAAAATGTGAAAAAGTGAGAAAAAAGGTGGGTGGCATGATGTTATAAACCTTAAAGAAATATCGAATTAGAATTAAAGACAAACCCTAACAAAACACAGAATGAGTGACCACAATCTGGCCAATGAAATATGGTAGAGAAAAAGCACAGTGGACAGAAAGGACAGAATCTGCACCCCGTGACTATCATGATAGATAGAAATCACTGAGAATCACTTCATTCTTTCATCCATCAGAGATGCTTTTCTGCCCACCTATACCAACCTTCCCTATCCTGACATGGGCAAATATTGAGACTATAGATTTAGCAGTTTCATTTATACTGCCATAAAACCATATTTTCAGCTTATTGTTAAGATTAGGGTTGTTGTTGTTGTTGTTGTTGTTGTTGTCATGTCCATATTCATTTTATGCATATATTTATTACCCCTTTTTCAGTTCAAGCTTGTTTAGCTGCAAAATGTTTTATGCTTACATAATATAATAAAACACATATATATGTATATATAATTATAGAGAACAAAAGAGCACTAATGAGATACAAAGAAAGACAAAAAAAGAACAGAAATATATGAGAGAGAATGAACACACTGACCACTGAAATAGATGAAACTGAAACCACTGAAACTGACACTGCCAATCGTCACTTCATGTAAAAAATACATGTTGATCAGAGAATCTTTCCTGCCCCATTTTTACTGACAAAATCCTGTCCTTCCCCACTCTGACCAGTGCTGAGAAAATTAAGAGACAGGGACAGGGAAGAGACAGCAGATTTAGAAGGACAGTTTATTCAAAACTGCCATAAAAGCAGAGAATGTGGCATATGTATTCCACGTTTCTGATTCATTTATGATATATTTTATAATTATTAGTGTTATTAGTGTTATTATTATTATTATTATTATTATTATTATTATTATTATTATTATTATTATTATTATTATTCATTCATTTCATTCATTTTCTGAAGCGCTTATTCCTGAATAGGGTCACGGGTGAGCCGGTGCCCAGTCGGCAACTCTGAGCGCAAGGGCGGGAAACAACCCTAGACAGGGCGCTAATCCATCGTAGGGCTCACACATGCACACATACATCCTTCCACTAAGAGCCACTTTAGAGACACCAATTCACCTATCATGCATGTCTTTGGACTGTGGGGGAAACCGGAGTACCCGGAGGAATCCCACACGGACACAGGGAGAACATGCAAACTCCACACAGAAACTTCCCAGGTCGCCCCACCCAGGGTCGAACCTAACTCTTCTTGAGCCACCGCCCCTATTATATACATATTATTATTATTATTATTATTATTATTATTATTATTATTATTACATATTATAAATCTCACAAACTGTCAGACTGTTTTAATTGTTTGTCCTATGAACTATTTGTTTATACTTTCATAATAATACAATATTACAAGTCTAGTACTAAGCTTTTAAGTAACACAGGCCAAATATCTGAATGTCTGAAATCGAGTGGTACAGAAGGAAGAAGAGGCAAATGAAAAAGACAGAAAGTGAGAGAAAGTGAAGGAGAAGGTGAAGGAATAGAAGGAAGAGAGAATGAGGAAGAATGTGGGAGAGTATGACAGATTGAGAGAGAAATAGAGTTTAGAGAGAAAGGAAAAGGAAGGACACTGTATGAGAATGAGAGACAGAAAGAGATAGATGAAAAATTAGAAGGAGAGGAAAGAATGAGAAAGCAAAGAGGGAATGAAAGAGACAAAGAAAGAGAATTGGAGGATTGAAGTAACAGGGACAGAAAGTAAAAGAGAATAGATGAAGAAGAGAAAGAAGAAAAGAAAAGAGACAGGATGGGGAGGAAGGAGACATACACCTAGACAGAGAGGTGAAGAGGGGATGAAAAGAGTAGGAATGAAAGGCAGAAAAGGTGAAGAGAAAGAAACTGTGGGGAGAGAAAATAAATGAAAGAGGAGGACGGAGTGGGAATGAATACACTGAAAGTGAGACAAAACCAATGAGAAGGGAGCGAGATGTAGGAGAGAGAGAGAGAGCGAGAGAGAGAGAAAAGAAAGAAAGAAAGAAGAAAAGAGAAAGAAAGAAAGAAAGAAAGAAAGAAAGAAAGAAAGAAAGAAAGAAAGAAAGAAAGAAAGAAAGAAAGAAAGAAAGAATAAGAGACAGAAAGTGAAAGAGAGCAAAATAGAAATATAGAAAAATGGAAATAAAGAGGGAAGGAAAGAGAATGAACAGACAGCGAGAGAGAGAGAGAGAGAGAGAGAGAGAGAGAGAGAGAGAGAGAGAGAGGGCAAAAATGAAATATTGCTAAAGATAACAAGTGAGAGAAAGAGTAAATGAAAGAGAGATTGAAAGAGCAAAAAACAAGGTGAATATGATGAGGCAAGAGATGGAATGAGAGAAACATAATTTAGAGAGAAGGAAAGAGGAAGAGTGACAGAGTATGAGAGAGTGAGAGTAACAGAATGAAGAGAGAAAGTGAGAAGAAAGAGAGAAGGTAAGAGAGCCAAAAACAAGGTAAACGTGAGAGACAGCAAGAGGGCACATGAGAGAGAGAGAAAGAGAGAGGGAATGAAAGAATAAGAGAGACAGTAAGTGAGAGAGCAAAAGAGAAAGTGAAGAGAGAAAGAAAAGGGAAATGAGACAGTGAGAGAAACAAATAGAAAGACAGGGAATGAAAGACAAGAGAAGCAGAGACTGAGAGTGCGGAAGAGAAAAGGCACGCGAGTGAGAGAATGAGTAAGGGAAGAATAGGTGAATGAAGGGCGAGACGTTGTGGGCTGTGTAACCCTGTACAGCACTTGCTATTAATTTTTCTGCTTTGTGAACGCTGCTGCCGCCGCCGCCACAGGAAAACATGAAAGAGCTCGTCTGTCCTCCCCCTCCCTCCTTTCCTCTCCTTCTCTCCTCCATCAGCTGCCTCTCCTACTTCCCACTCTGTTCCACACAGCTCCACACTAACATGCCAGACAGTCGTTAAAGCTCAAGAAAATGGAAATAAAATACAACTAAAAAGCCGCCAGATTCGCTCGGCGTGATTGGCATAACGAGTCATCCCGCAGTGATTGAGTGTGCGGTTGTAACGATGCGCAGCAGTAATTATTTTACTGTGTGCCACATGTCAAGTGATCAATGCTGTGTTTTATAACTTTTTAAAGTCTTCAGTGAAGCTGCAGCCTTGTTTCCTGTTTTTGAGTTGCTTTTATTGGGAGGGAGTTAATGACACCAGCACCCGCTGAAACAGCAAAGGCGCCGATGCTAATGCTTTTTTGATTGCAGTGGAACTTATGATTCAATTATCAAAGGCGTATCAGAACCGTGCCATATCCCATAACAGGCATGGGCCTAATTGGATGACAATACGAGGCACAAAGTCAAAGACTGAAAAGAATTGTGCATTTTTCAGTTGGTAAATTCTAGTACCGCTTGTCCATTTCTGCATGGTCACAGGACTTCTAGCATCAGGTCCTCTATCTTCAGCAGGTCCAAACATCAACCACTGTGGGCCTTATTCAAGTCCTTTCTCTCCCTTAACCAATTCATTTGAGGAAGTACCAGTGAATTCCCAAGGAAATTCCAATTGGATACAACAATACCAGGAAGATAGGATCTGTCCCCAATCAACTCATGGCTCCATGGTGGCCTTACCAGGCTCTGTCCAAGTAGTAGATGAAGAATAGGTTGTACCTGAACTATCATCAGTCCTACTTCAAGATGTGGCTCGGAGGTCTATTGCTGAAGCAGATTTGTCTAACACGTATGCCTCTGCTCCTATTGTCTTCCTTCAGCCAAGAGGGAAGCTGCAGACCATAAGCTCAAAGAAATGACTGCCACCGTGGTGGTGCCTTCAGAGAGCCCTGGGACCACGCTACAGAACCATGTGGTCCTTGCAAAGAAATAGAACAGCATGCATCAACAGTAAATGCATTAACAGCATAACGCAGAAAAAAATCTGATTCCGGCAAGTTAATGGTATACAGTTCAACACTGTGGGACCCGGTGGTATGTCTCCCTTTAGAATGTTGGGAGACAAACATCCTCTAATCAACTGCAAGTAAAGATATAAGGTTCTGCAAGGTTCTGCAGTTGATGACCACTCTCCTTCTACTCTTCCGCTGTGGCCATCATTCATTAATCTGGAAATCATACGGAGAACACGGAGCGGAGCAGACGCTTTGATTAGTGCAGCCTTTCTCAGAACCCTGCTCCTCAGTTCTTTCCTCTCACTCACTCCTTTACACCATCCTTCCTCTGTCCATTCATTCATGTCTGTCTCTCTCCAGGTTTCCTTCCTAATCAGCTCACGGTTCACAGGTAGGGTGATAAGGGTGAGTGCTGCAGCCATCACGCTTCCTGAGAGCAAGGCAGGGTAACAGACTGAGGCATGCTGGGAATGCCGCTTGAGTTGGGCAGCTGCCCACTAGTGCTTGATACTCGTTTTAGAGGGTGAAGATTTACTGAAGCACTCTAGAAAGCTGATCTAATTGGGAAAGGGGGTTTCTTTAAAAAAAAGGAACGCCTGCGGATCAATCTACCGAAGCATTACATGCAGTAGATTTGAAAGAAAAGTTCCATAACAGTACATGGTGAGACAAACAGCAGTGATTTTGTACATTTCTGGTCCATTTCTGGTCCATACAGGACCCTACAAGGATGACAAAAAAAGGGATTTGAGTAAGTGGGGAACCTCTAAACAATTAAGATTTCATATTTGAAACGTGTGTATATATGAAGATGACTGACATGAATCATAATAATTAGGTCATTGTATAATATATTCAATAATATTTTTCTGTTCCAAACAACTGGTCTCAGGCTTGTTAATTTCACTTTATAAAACAAAAGTGAGGCCAACATCCTGAAAGCTAAAGGATATCTTGTATATCTGTCTCGGACAAGCCACCAACATTGGACCAACCAATGATACACTCGGTGACTGAACCCAGTCTGAATTTTCCACCACTTCCAGAACATGTACCTCCTGGTGGTAAAGCCATCTACCCGTGAACATCAGGCCTGTGTTTGTGCAGATCTTCCGGTACCTTCTCCTCACCCATCTGGTCAGGTTGTTAGGTCCACCCCTCACTGAACCACAGCCATGGCTTGTGGCAGAACAGGTTTCCAACTCTCGAGGGAAGAGGTCTGCTTATTTTTCATCCATTTCTACTCAACTATCCTCTCTTTCTGGGTGATTGGTCAACACAGGGATTACCAACAAGGTCAATATCTAAGTTCAACAAACTAAGATCAATAATTCCAAACACCGAGCTTTCAATTAATTTTGCTCTGTGAATTCAGTTTGTCATTATCCAATTGGGAAATATTCATGGTTACCAGGATCACCAGATTACAATGATTAAGGAAATCAAGAAGAAGGTCAAATGGAAATCAAGAAGAAACTACAGCAATGACCAAACCCCTGATATACAGGGATGATTCACTTTTTGAGCAATATAAATTAAATACTTCAAAGCAGAACAAAACAAAAGCTGGTGAGAAATGATCAAACAACCAAGCTAAAACCCACATGGGCCACAAGGCAAGGAATCCGCACTATTAAAAAAGGAAACAACCAACAGTAATGTACCACTGCAATGGAGACCAACTAATCTGTGTAGAGGCATTGTGGCCAGTGCCAAAAATGATTTGTTGTCACGTGACACACCTAGAAGGCCTGATGTCATGGTGTTGGGTGCAAGTTCCATTAATGAGGTCCTGAAACCAGTGGTCCTGCTTTTTCTGAATACTCAAAAGTACAATGCTTGTGCACATACTGCTGCCATCTCAAGAGCTTCCCTTGAACACAAAGATACTGTGCTATGGCCAGTCTCCTCTCAAGACCAATCCCCGGATTGAAAGCGTGGGGAATGCTATTGGACACACCATCAGGAGTCCGCCCCTACCACAAAATCTATATCTATAAGAGATTATGTCAGAATATGAAGATATCTGGCATGTTGTGCTATTCCTGACGCCATACTAAGAGACACTACTTCTGTATGTGTAGCTCAATAAATACTGCACATATTAGTC
The DNA here is from genome assembly GCA_034509495.1 of Acestrorhynchus altus. Taxonomy (NCBI): domain Eukaryota; kingdom Metazoa; phylum Chordata; class Actinopteri; order Characiformes; family Acestrorhynchidae; genus Acestrorhynchus; species Acestrorhynchus altus. The sequence continues at coordinate 41,899,945 of CM067502.1, forward strand.
TAAATTTTTTATCATTTACTGCTCCTGGCAACCGTTATCTTCCTTTCGAATAGCATTACAATCAGACACGTCCTTATTTTAGTGATGAGACATCTCATCCTCCAGAGAAGTCATATTCTCAATCCTTGTGAGCCCAGACTTTATATTTGCTATTATTTTTGTAGTGGTAAATTATTTATAGCAGTAACCTAATAATACGTTGAATAAGATGAATAACTGAATAGTAAGCCAGCTGTGACGGAGGCCCTCTACACCACGGACTGTAGGCTTGCATGGTCTGTCTACAATAAAAAGATAACAGCATATAATGGACAGTCATATTACAGTACAATATCATAGAAACGAATAGTACCGGAGCGCACCTGAAATCAGAAGTTGGTACAATGGTCACCTTCACTGTGACTGACCTTCACTGTTACCTTCCCGCAGCGATAGCGCATCAGTACCTCGGACATGGGTATGCATTATTGAAACCATTCATAGTGATCGGAAAAAAAGGGGTCCATGCATATTCATTCAGTCTTTCATGTGCACAGTTGAATTTGAAAGATGTAAGGGGCTCAAAGCCCCCGCGATGCTCTGATACACATCTGTGCCTTTCTTTGTATATATTTCTTAGTTCTTTGTTATTTTGATGACTATATATCACCACCCTCCCTCTTGTGAAGGTGATATTAAAAGTTAGTCAGATTCTGCTACGTGAAAAGACAGAGATATGAAAACGAACAGCCAAAGGAAAATGAAAATTGGATTCGATGGTGACGAATAAAAACGATTCTCTCTGCTGTTGATTCAGTTGCACATGTGAACGGCAGCTAAGATATGAAAGGTGATAAGTGAACTGAGACGAACAGTACCTGGGCTTATATCCATCAGGCTTCTTGAGAATAAAGTGCTGATCTAGAGTCAGCATTCTTTGCCTTTGAAAACCAACAAAAGACATTTGAAGAAAGGCTGTGGTTCTTAGATCATGATTCCTACACTGAAGTGTTTGATAATTACTGTCTGGGATTTTTTTTTACAGTTCGAAATCTATAATTCCTTTATGCAGGAAGTGTGGGAAATGCAGAGGCTGAAAAATGTGCAACACAAAGCATCTCCAATGTGCATGGAGAGGGGAAAAAAAAAAGAGGCCAGAAAAAGCTGTCTCCAAAAGAACAGACCAATGTGAAATTATGTAGCATGTGCTGCATGTGGCTCTGAGCTGGTATAATGGCATCTAAAGTGTACTTTCAGAGAAAAAAGTAGAAAATGTACCACCGGTAGCTGCAATATGAAACAAAGTCAAGTCAACAGGGTGCCAGAAAAGACAGCATTCTAGAAGTAAAGATTAAAATGGAATGAAATACAGGCAGCTACGGTGCAGATAGACTGAATAAACTGAGTGGAAAAAGACATACACTGTAAAGGTGTTACACTACAACAAATTCTAGACATCACGGTTTGATAAGAGTTTGAGTACAATGTGAAGAAAGCACCAAAAAAACCCAAAAGCATAAGTCCAACCTAGGTTTCTTGTTATGGTTTGTTCCGTCTAGTGTTGTATAGTTCCCCTGGAGACTGTACTGTTGGTACAGTCTGTAGTGTGCTAAAGAGTAATGTAAACAGTGAACACACACTCATATACACTCGTGAAAAAGTTAGAACCCTCATAAACACTGTAGACTTTTTTAACATATTCAAATTTTGGACATTTGATCTTCAAACTATACTGAGAGGTGGAGGTGATATAACTCTACACAGTTAGGGCACCACATGTCCTTATAACTGCTATTTCCTCCTTTGACTGAAATCATGTCAATTAGATGTTTCATGTAACTGTCCAGTCTCTAAGATGAACTGTAAGAAAGCTTTTCCCCACTTGCAATCCCCTGAATTCTTTCAGCTATATTGCAGCGTCAGTCTTACATTTTCCTCAAGGCCCTTCTGATACAATTTCATAGTGTTTCTATGATGGATAGGCCTCCAGGCAGCAAAGCAGCCCCAAACCATGACATTGGAAGGACGGTTCGAAAATGCAAGGATAGATTGGCTATTTATCTATATCAACTCTCCATATTTTCAGCTGATCAAATTTGTGATCAGCCAAGAATTAAGGCGATCGCGAGAGCTCGTCACATCACATGATGCATATTTTGTCCAGCTATGTGAGGTAACATGACACTGTAGTTCCTCATTTAACTGCTGGATGGCAATCCTCATTAACGGCTGCAGAAACCCACTAAAGCCAGAGCTGAAATCTACTCTGAGCACTAAATGTTGGGTAGTCTGGAAGATGAAACTAATCATATCTGACTCACATCTACTCACATATTTGTAGAATATGTACGAGTAACGTGCCTCACAGGGGGGGGGCAGAATAAAGACTTCTAACTCCAACAGATGAACCCTCCTCAGGACAATACATCACCAGTACAGTGGGCATCAGCAGAGCTAGCAAAGACTGCAAACAACACTTTACAGTTCTGGACTGGAATTCACTGTATCTAGGCTGGTTGGAGTTCAACACATTTTAAATGTGATAGGTTTGCAAGACAGGGCACAGAAAATGACATTGTAATGCAATACCAAGTGTTGATGCTGAAAGATTATCAGTAGATGGATCTGGCCTCAAAAACGCGGATCGGTCTCTAGTTTTTATACAACTGTACTGGATTATCTCTGATCATTAGGTTGCTTGGCATTCATAGGCCACACAATTCTGTGTGCCACAGTGCTTCCTTTGTGAATAAGGCCGGATCCCACTCATTTTATCCTCTTGTTGTGAAGGTAGAACCTTTCATCTGTTGAAACCAGCCTTGGGCAACAGCATTTTCAATATATGCTTTTCACAACAGTTTGGAAAAGAGAACTGTCAGATAATTATTTAGGCAAAACTGGCTCTTTATAAGACTTTGAGAAGTGTTTCAAAATACAGCCAAAGTATTAGCCAAAGGTGTTTCATGTGAGCCAAAGCTGTGCAGCTCTTCTTTAAAACTTAATTGAAAAGTAACAGAAAGAAAGTTCAAAAACCAGCGTGGTGTCCTCAAAACCCCTTTGATGGGCAGTGTAAAAGAAACAGAGGGAATGAAGAAGTGACAGCACACCTTTAGAGCCTTCTTCTCTTTCTCCTCCCGCTCACACTCGAGGTGCTCTTTGACCAAGGCGGCCTCTTTGCCGTTGATCTCCTCTCTGAGCTGGTCAATCTGGTGGTTCATGATCTTCAGCTTCCGTTTCATCTCTGTGATCTCGTCCTGTGCTCACACACACACACACACACACACACACACACACACACACAGATGAGGAGACAGAAGATGGCAAAGAGACAGTGAAAAATGAAGCTATATTGTGAACGTTCATAATTAATATTTCTAGTAAATCGTGCATACAATCATTATACTCGTACTAATCACCACCAGAATGAAACTATATCCCAACCATTCCTTAAAGCAGGATTGGAAGGATTACCTGGAAAAAGAAAGTATTTCATTACAGATTACCTACCTCATGTATATAATGTCTACTTATAGATCCTGTTACACTGTTGTAGTGTGATTATGTATATAGTCGTAACTCATGTGTAAAGTTTTTGTATCTTTATTGTTTCATATCTAATAACTTATGTGTTGAGGAGAACTAACAAAGTAAGAATTTCTGTGTGTGCAGTGTAACTGCCTGTTTACTGTTCACATAATAAAACAGACAATAAATCTCTTTCAATTTTGAATCTACGTGTAAAAACAGTAAATGTAAAGGATTACTGTGTCATATAACATAATTAACCAGATTATTTTCATTTATTTATTTATTTTAACTTCTAAATCACATATTCATTCACTTGTTGTGTAGAGATGCACCTAACAAACACACCTTTCATTTTGATTAAATACGTCTGAATTTTTATCATGTTTAAAGTAATAAATTGCAAATGTGATTCATCCACATGTGTTCAGATTTTAAATCGTTGATTACATTCTCCTGTGGGCGCGGATAACTTTGTGGTGGGTTATAGTGTCAGCATGTACAGCCCACTGATCCTCCACCCTATTCTACTGCATCCTAAACGGCTTCATTGTAAGATATAAGAGATGGTCCTTCACCATGTAAAAGAAGACCTTCAGCAATATAGATAAACACACGTACACACATACAGCACACTCGCTTTCACAGAAGGGTATATAAATACACAGGTGGATTTCACATGTTCACGCAAATGCACATCCGAACAAATGCATGCACAAAGATAAGAAGAGACACACACACACACACACACACACACACAGAGGTATACCTACAGATACTGAAAGACACACTCTTTCTTCCTAACAGATTGCTGTGAGAACGGCACAGATAAGCACTTGGCAATAAATCTTAAGCGTAAACACACTCCAAACACTCTAAAACCTGTACTGAGAGAGCAGCATCAGCACAAGCATCTACGACAAACCAAACAGACATGTGCAAACAACACACACCCACACACACACACACACACACGGGATGAGTCCCAGCATTAGTTCAAAAAGCAGCCCATTCCTGAATGTAGCCTTATCATACAACAGTTACAAGGTCAGACTTCAGACAGAAAACAGCTGGGCCAGAGCGGGACTGGGTGGGGGCTGGTTTGGGGGGGCATTTGCGCTTGGCAGATTCAGGTATGATGAAATAAAGGAGAAGAAGAGGCAAAGGAATACCGAATGTGGAGATTGTCTTTTGAAAATGCAGCTGAATCTGGGTCCGCTGCTGATTCATCTTCAGCTTTCTTTAAAAAAAAAAACTAGTGATTCAGTTCAGTAAGTCTCACTCAGAGGCCATTAGAGCCACTAATTAAGAGAAAGATGACTCTTGAGTAGTCGTGAATAATTTGTTATACAATACATTAGGGTTAGGTGACATGAATAAGAAATAATCTATATATTTTAGCTGAATGGGGACATACAATATATGGCATGACATATAATGTGAGAAAGGCAATGTGAAAAATTAGGACACCCCATGAAATCCACGTTCTGCCTTTTTTACTCCACGTAAACAGTCACACTTCCGGTCTCTCCCAGTGTTTCCCACCAGCCTGCAAACTAAAAACTGTCATGGTTTACTGATGTGCACGTGAAACACAGACTAGACCATCTTTACCAATCCCAGAAAAAGTTCCTGTAATGCTCATTATGACCTGAAGTTCATAACTTGATGCAGGTGGTTTTAATGTTATGGCTGATTTGTGTGCATCTCGTGTGATGGTCCACAATGTGCACAAACACTGATCTGAGTGAGTACCTGAGCATCAATGAGGTTCTTGCTGTAGAGGTTGCGGTCAGACCGGACAGCTTCATAGAGGTTCTCTTGTTGCTTCAGCTTAGTCTCTGTTTCAGCAATCTTCTTCTTGTACTCAAAGATCTGCATCTCCTGCACTTTGATGTCTTCCATATGTAACAGGACCTGGGAGGTGGAGGAGGAAGAGGGAGAGAAGAGAACGTAAGCAAAGACAGGTTATGACTCAACGTTTCATGAATATTGTGAAAGATACTGCTTTAGAAACCTTCAGTATGGAGCTCACATCTGTGCAGCAGATCTGTGCAGCTATATGGTCAAATAATGCTATATGGTCAGTGTACACTATCCAAAAGTGTGTGGGCACCTTTTCTAACAAATGCATGCAGCTACTTTAAGTTGAATCCATTGCCGACATACCCAGCTTTTCCAGTCCAGTCTCCCACTGGTCTCTGGAGCATATAACCTATTGAATCCAAGCCTAATGCCAGGCATTGGTTAGAGGGTATAAAGCAAGTTGGAGATGAGGTGGGGTGATGAGCATCCAACATGCTGACCTCACTAATGCTCGACTCTGAAATAATTCAATCCGGACAGCAGTGCTCAAAACTCGAGTAGAAACTTGACAGTTACTCAAATAAAAGCAGGATAAACCTTTTTTATAACATTGATGTCGGAAGAAATAATGAATGAACAGTACTTCTGTGATCCAAAAAAGACCAAAATACCATTTTCTTCACATTTATTCTAATTATTAAGTCTATATTTAGTTTTTGGCAAAAACCTTCTTTCAGAACATTTATGCAATGTTGATGGATGGCTGATATCCAGGTGTGGAATATTTGGAGTAGCATTCCATATTTTTATTTAAAATAAAATAGCAGGTTACGTTCATGGTTTCGGAAGTTCTCAGGTTTATAATTACAATCATGAAGAGATTTGGAAGAGGGTAAATTAACATATTGACATTGATACTTCATAAACTAGTGATATTTACATATACTATTTTAATGTCTAAACACTTTCTACACTTCTCTTTATTCAACAGTTAGTTCTGGCTACTCAAGCTGATTAGTCGAGAAGCACGTTTTTGTTTTTTTTTTCTCAAACACTTTATCACTCCACTGAACAGCACTGCTAAATAAATAATGGCAGAAAGTCCTTAAGTAACTATAAACTCAACCCTCGCTGGCTCAGTGGGAGACATTCAGACACAGAGACTCAATGAGACTGAGGAAACAGGCAATCTGGTCAGGGCTCATTGTAGCTCAGGGAAGTGTTCTCTTCGTGTTTGTTGTTTGTCTATGTGCTACTGTGTTGAACTAAACACAGGTTTGGTGGCACCGAACCATTGTATCTGTGTCACTCAGCACTTTCCCGGGGGCTGAGATCACCACAGGTATTCACAATAATAAATATAATAAATATAATAAATAAATTTCAGTCTGGGACTGTAGAAGGAAGTGTAGGCCGTGCAGTGAGTGAGTGGAGTTGCATGTGTTGGTCTATTCAAGAAGCTGGAGAAGGAGCTGCAGGCTGTGCAGTGAGTAAGTGGAGTTTAATGTGTTGGTCTGAATATGGAGCTGGAGAAAGCTGGCAGTTGTGTGGTGAGTGAATGGAGTTTAATGTGTTAGTCTTTGTAAGAATCTGGAGAAGGAGCTGCAGGCTGTGCAGTGAATGAGTGGAGTTTAACGTGTCGGTCTGTGCAAGGAGCTGGAGAAGCAGCCCTAGGCAGTGCAGTGTGAGTGGAGTTTGTTACTGTGATGTAGCAACAACTTGTTAGTTCAGAATCTATAATTCAGCCAAAGAAAATACTAACATTAAAACATATTTAACGAGACCTTCATACCTCAGCCTATTATTTTCTTCTTTTTTTTCACAAACTGCTGAATAAAAGCAATAGAACAGTCAAAGCTGTGTGTAATATAGAAATAATAGAACGCTGTGATGAAATACAACATTCACAATCGGCTCACGTCTGCTTCATCACACCCGTGCTATTATTTCATGACTGATGTAGCCATGTAATAAACACATCTAAAACATGTCCATATGGTTTTATCAGGTGTCACAACAGATAATAACGGAACAGTGTCATGTTACTATTACTGGTCATGTGACAATTGTGCAGTTGTTACATACAAAAGATTGAGGTAACATAGCCCTTTTCACCCCTTTTGCAATTTACAAGGTTACTCTTATTATAGAGGTGGGTCTGAGTAGTGTTTAGGAGTCTTGTCCAAGGACTGTAGGACCCAAGGGTGTAGCACAGTATAACTGCCCAGACTGAGAACCCCAGTCCCCCACATGGTGTGGTGGCTCACTGGTGGTGTTATCTGTTGCATCACATGAACTACCTTCAGTTCATATATCTTTCTCCCTCTCACTTGTCTGCTTTTCTGCACCACAGATACATGTGACAGATGGTGTCACCGATTCAGATAGTGGGCTACGGGGAAGAAGGGAGGGCTATTTGCCCTCTTTCTTTGCTCACACAGTGTTCAAATTTCAGAATTAAAGTCGTGTGAAGGGATAATTCTGATGCATAAAAATAAAGGACTGCTGTCAAGTATTTCGAACAGGGTATTATTGGAACAAATCCTTGCCAATCTAATCATTACAAATAATGAATCCAAATGATTACATTTCCAGTGCAAAAAATAAACATTCTGGATGATCGATTTCCAACAGGATTTCTCAGATATAAAGTGTTTTAAGTCCTTATAAGCAAACAAATGTAAGTGCAAGTAAATGTTCCATAAAAACATGGTCAAATGTATACAAATATCTACGTTCTGTTAATTTTACATCTTAAATGAAGGCATATTTGAGAAGCCTTGGATCCCCTATAAATAACAGTGTCTGGCATGTGGGACTGTCTCCTATAAATAATTTCAAATGTTTTGGAGAATAAAAATGTCAAACTATCATGGCTGTCATATGAAACCTAATCATGCATGTTTATGCATTACAGGTGCCCTACATTGTCAGCACATCTAGTGATGAATGGAGGAATCAAAATGTTCTACAATAATAAGAATACACTCTCACATTCACTTTAAAGCAGAGGAAATGTTTCCTTTCTCTTACAAAGTTTGAGTTTTCGAGATATGATGTTTTTTTTTTTCATGACAGCAGTGAAAGGCTGTATTTATTTGTATGTGTGCTGAATGATTAATACTCAGATGCGTGATGAATAGATTCAAATGCTTTGGAAATACTATAACGTAATAGGGTCATTCCAATAAACCTGAGTTGACAAAAAGGGAGAGCGATATGACTGTGATCTGGCTCTTGTCACAAATATGACAGCAACATCCATCATTTCCGATCATTATTCCTTGTCCATTTTTTTCCCCTTCCTCCTACACACAAACAAACACACAGCTCAACCCGCATAACCCTAATGGAGTCGATTTGTGCTGGGGTGGCCGATGAATCCGACAACATGTTCAGTTGTTTCACAGCGAGTGGCCTGCACTGTTTCAATGGCGCTTGATTGAAACATCAGCTGAGTTATTTTTTAACTTGCTCTCTCTCTCTCTCTCAGCAGCTCTGGCTTTGTCAATGCGAGGCATTATACGTCAAATTAAAAGCTGAATAGAAACAGAATTACATGGATTTGCCGTATTAGACTGCTACAGCACGCACAGACACTAATCCAATCACGAAGAGCCAGGGTAATTCCAAATGTCAAAGTTGAGGCATAAAAACCGTCTCTATAAAAGAGTAAGACGTAGGGTTCAGGGTTTATCTATAACAGCTGTCAAATCAAAGGCACATGTTAAAATGTAAACAGAAACAGCAGGTGACTTACTGACAAGTGTGATCAATCATAGGAGAAATGTATGACTGTAACTGATGTCTGAACTCCGGATGAGCTGTAACTGATGTCATACTACAAATCATACTTGACTAATCATGGCCGAATTCTGGTGCTTAGATAGTGACCGGTGCATTTTACTATACTAGTATACAAGTAATTAAGCATGAGTTTAAAGGTGCCATCAGTAAACAAGTCAAAATCAGCCTTCACAAACAAGCGCGGCTTTAAAGGTATAAATAGTACAACAGGCTTAAACGTGAGCTTCATTAATTAGATTCTCCTTTTAGAGATGTCATCAGTAAAACAGGCTGAAACATGGTATTATAGGCAAGTAAGAATGACTAAATCAGGATCTAATTATTGGATTAAAGGTGCCATCAGTAAAACTGCTCAATTGACCGCACGAGCAAATAATCATCTTTGTTTCACGAAGCCAATAGTAAACATGTAAAATGTAAATATTGCTAATATTAAAGATGGCATGACTGAAACATACTAAACAGTAGCATCAGTAAAACATGATGGAAGGCAACATTTGCATCTAAGTCGTGAGTGAAACAGGCTAAAAGATGGCATAAGCAAAAACTCGAATATAAATGGTATCAGCATTAGTGAAACACCACATACTGTTGTGGTTAAAGGTGCCATCAGAAAATATGTTAAACAGGTGATGTTAGCAAAAAAGCATAACAAGTACAGCCAAAAGACGGCATCAGCAAATACACGAATGAATGTTAAATTCATTTTTCAAATTCACTTTTAAAAACTGTTTCCTTAATAATTAAAAGTTCATCAGTTCAACGTTGTAGGTGTCGTTATTATGACAGGCCTATTTAAAGGTGCCATAAAAAAATCACTACATTAGCAAATTAGCACCTTTGTTCACAGATATCAGTAAAAAAAAAACATCAAATAAGCATCTGAGCTTAAAGAGATGAAACCAGTTAAGCGTAAGTGGGAGCAAACATCCATGCATTTAACGGTGGCTTCAGACCAAAAGATCACTGCAAACAATGAGGTCAAAATTAATGAATTAGAAAAAAATTGATAGACAACTTATTCAATAGTATTCCTTAAAAAAGGAAAGTCTGTGCTCAAAAGTTTGTGATCCCTTTGGAAAATTTTAAAAACTTAATAACATTTTCATCAAGTGATAAAAACACATAAGCTCAACAAATGACCTCAGAATATTACTCTTGGGTTAGAAGGTTAGAATATATTTATTTTAATCATTTGGGGTTTTTTTTGTTTTGTTTTGTTTTTTGCTCACTTACTATTTGAAGAAAATGCTCCAGTTTTACATATCTATGAGTGACAAAAGTATGTGAACCTTTAGGATTAGCAGATCATTTGAAAGAAACACTGATAAAGCTGCTGCTCTCCAAAAAGAACATTTCTGTCTGTTTACAGTTTGGCTAAGATCACATGGACGAGCGAGAAGGATACTGGAACAATGTATTATGGACGGATGAGACCAATTTTTTGATATTTTTGATTTAAATAAGAAGCATTATGTTTGAGGGGAAAACACTGCATTCAGCATAAAAACTGTATAAACATGGTGGGGGTAGTACCATGTTTTGGGCCTTTTTGCTGCATTCAGGCCAGGACAGCTTACCATCAACTGATGAAACAATCCTGAATTATAAAAATCCTAAAGGAAAATGTCAGGACATCTGTAGGTGAGCTGAATCTCACGAGAATGCATGTCAAGCAGAAAGACAATGATCCTAAGCACACAAGTATCAAAGAGTTCAACAAAAATAAAGTGAGAATAAACCTAATAGAAATCACATCACTGAAGGAAATCTATTCAGATATGAAACTGTTTTGTTCCAAAGTTCCTCCAAGCTGGCCTGCAGAACTAATCAACAGACAAGGGGGTCACACTTACACAGTTACAGAAAGCAAAGGGTTCCACAGTTTCATCACTCATAGATGTGCAATATTGAATCATTTTCTTCAATATATAAATGTAATGACAGTGTATTATTTATCTCATTTGTTTGATAGTTTTTCTTTGAGCTCTATATTTATGCAGAAATAAAGAACATTTTAAAGTGTTTACAAATTTTCAAGAACCCCTAAATAAAGCCAGGGATAAAGCATGAAGGCAATCTGAGACGTACTAGTCCAGTATAAATGCACTGATGTCTTACATGAGACCTTTACATCTCAGTAACAAATAGAGCTCAAGGCCAATTCCTTTAAGATAATCCCTGACATGAATACACAAGTGTGTGTGTGTGTGTGTGTGTGTGTGTGTGTGTGTGTGTGTGTGTGTGTGTGTGTGTGTGTGTGTGGTCTTGGACAGCAAAAGAAAAATCAATGTTTAATATTTCCCCACTATGTCAGGGGATAGTCAAGTGTCCATATCCCAACTGAATAATAGTCATTATTACATATTTGTGCCATTCAAAGGCAATTGATCTCCCCCACATCAGAGAGTTATCACCATTTAGCTGTCACAGTGATGGCAGATGCTACTAATCTCCATTTCGCATCAATTTCACATGTCTCAGTTAACGCGGAAGCAGCATTTAACATTGTCTGACCCGAAAGGTAAGTGTTACCCCAACAAGGCTTACGTGCCTCACAATAAATAAAACGAATCCATACCAGATATAGGTCAATCATGCCATCCTAACTATTATACATTAGGTGCTTTACTGTGGTTGTGGTTCAACATTTTCTTCTACCCACCCTCAAATTTTTGTTGTTCAAATTCTAGAACAGGAAAAAAGACTGCTTTGCTAGTCAACGAGAACGACAGAAAAAAAATGGCATTTCTTGCTTGGCACCCAGGATCAATAAAGACCACTATGGGCCTACTCACACTAGCCACGGTTGGCTTGTACCATGCTGGAGCACAATTATACCACCTCCCCACTCCCCTGCTGGCCTGCTCTCACACTGCGCTTAACATTTCGAGCCCAAGCACGCTTACATCATCACAATATGGCTGTCTGTGTTGAGGAGAGGTGTCCCTACAAGATCTGCATTGTCTGCCCAATACGGACAGCACGTTAATACCATCATGTGACTGCCCGCAAAGTGTGGATCTCGCGTTGTTCAAATGAAAGAGACCCTGTGAAAATCTCTGATAATACAGTCTGAATGACAGCAGATTTAATATTTAACGTTTGAAATGCTTGTTTCTAATTGCCAGTACTGTTGCGAAAGTTTTGTGGACTCATACGCCTGCTCGTGATCCTCTAATAATAAGAAGAAGATAAAGATGAAGATAACGAAGAAGCTCTGTGTTGTGCTTTCCAGTCCTAGAATACTTCCTGCCCTTCATATGTTCTTGTTCTTCACTCCTTTTAAATACAGGTTTGATTGTAATACAGCTGTCAATAATGAAAACACGTGCACAGTCCAGCTCAGGCAGATGACACATATCAGGAGTGTTTTAGCTAAGCTGATATGAGGCCCTCTCACAGGCATAATAGAGTTATTAATTATGGAGAACAGAAATTTTCTGTTAATCATGCAGCACATGAGGCAGCATCACAGCAGTTTCGCACTGGATGCTTGCCATGCCTGAATCCACCTGAACCTGTGGGGACCCACCTCTTCAAGCGGGTAGGTTTACTTTGGCATTAGGGCACAGTTCAAAGTGATTAACACTAGTCAAACCAACTAGGCTTTGGTGTACCATGTTCACTGCTGCTTGTGTGTGTGTGTGTGTGTGTGTGTGTGTGTGTGTGTGTGTGTGTGTGTGTGTGTGTGTGTGTGGGTTAATAAACCCTACTACACCAGCGTTTGTGTGCGTCCCCTGCTCTCCCGCCATCCCTGACACAAAGAGCTAATGACAGCTGAAAGAGAAAGGTTGGCACTGGTGGTGAAGGCAATGAGAATGCAGGAGAAACAATTATGTTTTGAGAAGTCAAAACGGGTGGGCTCAATTCAAATTTCACTCTTAGACAGGTAGTCTGGTTAGGTACACTACAAGAAAAACTTCAATTTTTTAGGCATTGTGTTATTAGTATTTCCGATTTAGTTCTGGTACTTTGACCTAATTGTGTGCCTGGCCCACGAATCAATTAGTAAAACAGAATAAAACCACATGTATACACTTTGCACAGGAGCCGACCAAAGAGCCGACCAAAGATGCGGGACCTTCATGAAACCTTCTAGCTGACCAGTTACAATCTCTTCGGCTAGCTCAACACAATGCACTGAGAGAGCTTCAACACTAATTGGTAAGATTTAGAAATAATGACCAAAAAGTGTTAAAAGCTAGACTAATGCCTCGCTTACACTACAGGATAATTGGGACCATATTGAGGTCAACTTTGTCTTCCCGACAAAAAGGTCTCCCAATAACAAGGTGATCTTAAACAATGATCTTCGCAGATTATCCTGTAGTGTGGGGAGTCTATAATCCAATCTTTAGTCCTCTAATCTCCTCCCAGTGCAGTCAGGGCCACCCTGATCATGAATCATAAATATGAAACAAATAGCTCTGGAAACAATAACTTTCAGAGAGCTAGGTCCATTTTGGGGTTGTTTTCATAGTTTGACAGACTTAAATTCACCCAAAAAGGCTCCTGAGATATTTTCATTCATTTTCCAAAGCGCTTATTCCTGAATAGGGTCATGGGTGAGCCGGTGCCCAGCCGGCAACTCTGAGCGCAAGGGCGGGAAACAACCCTAGACAGGGCACTAATCCATCGTAGGGCTCACACACACATCCACACACTAAGGGCCACTTTAGAGTCACCAATTCACCTATCATGCATGTCTTTGGACTGTGGGGGAAACCGGAGTACCTGGAAGTAACCCACGCGAACACGTGGAGAACATGCAAACTCCACACAGAAACTTCCCAGGTCACCCCACCCGGGGATCGAACCCAGGTCCTTCTTGCTGTGAGGCATCAGCGCTATCCACTGTGCCTGTGACTATATTTCTCCATCTAAAAGAATTGTAAGAACGTGACCATGTTTTGGTCAAAAATGTAACATTTACAGAAATCCTGTTGGAAACTGATCATTTAGTGTTGTTTTGTGCACAAGATGCTGACTTACTAACAATTCCTCGAATTAGAAAAAAACACTGCAGGGGGACCAGTGTTCTCATGTAAAGCCCCAACTCTGGAATAACCTTCCTTTTACTGTTCGAGACTCACACACACTCTCAGTTCTCTGCATGCAGGCTTTTCCTTAAATCATCTTTACAGGCTGATTTCCTGCTGTTGCTCTGTGCTACACTGAGTACAGGTTTCTCTTCATCATCGTGATTTTTACTAAACCACCAACTTTACCGGCTTTTCACGACATCACATAAACTCCTAAATATAATCACATTTTTGTTTTTCTCTCTCTTCTATGTCCTGAGCGGCCGCTGCCCCCTGGCTGATGTTGGTTCATGTCCATTCATGGTTGGGTGCTACTACCTACTTCCCCCTCCCAACATCTACATCCTAACCCTTTGTTTTCTTTCCCTTCCCTCTGTTTCTCTTTCAATCTCTTTCTCGTGTGTAGAGACGCACTGTCCTGACTGATCTACCCCGATGTCATCTGCTCCAGCTTCTCACTACCCCTCTAACCTCTCGCTAAACGTCAGCAAGACCAAGGAGCTGATAGTGGACTTCAGGAAGCAGGAGGCGAGAGCACCCCTCTGTCTCCATCAATGACACTACTATGGAAAGGGTCAGCAGCATCAAGTTACATGGTGCTTTATCTCTGAGGAACTCTGACCACACCATATGTGTGGTGAAGAAGGCACTACAGGTTTGTTGTGCACGTTTCTGTCAAATTAAAAGAAATGCAAACGTTTTTGAGTATTTATTGGCAGAAATGACAACTTTTCAAAATACTGAAACGATATTCAGTGGTTTTTTAGACTCCAATGCAAATAAGTTATATAACACAATACTAATGTTTAACTTAGTCACTGTTTATCAATCACAGCTTTCAGGTCTTAGTGTGTTCTCCGCCAGTCTTTCAAACTGCTGTTGGGTGACTTTCTGCCATTCCTGAAATTGAAGTCTCTTATCTTTGACTTGAGAAGCTGAGTTAAGAAAAAAAAATGGTCTCTTAAATTTTTCCTATTTACTATTTGCAACTGAGTATCCTGCAGTGTGAGGTCCATGCTGATTCTCTGGTGTGAAACTCAATGTTGATTTCATACCATTATATAATGTGATGGACTTGCCGGGTTATTTTTATCTGTCTTCGTCTCGTAAGTATAAGCAAATACACATCTGTATGTGCATATTCACCTCAAGCTTGCGGTGCAGTATGTAGAAACCTCGCTGACCCTGCTGTTGCACAACAATGAACTCGCAGGCATGACAAGGTGTCTGAAATCATTCACTTCCTTGTTGAATACTGTTCCCTATAATAGAGCTCTACATAGTGATGTAGATTTTCATATGTAGGGGGGATGAATGAATAAGGCACAATTCTAGTTTGTGAGAAATTGCTGTAAGATTTGAAGGTCCAGAGCCATCAGTCGGAAGTGTTATATGCATCTATTTGACAGTGTGCAGAATTTCATTCAAACATCTGTGAAAATATCATTATGTGTGGGGTCCTGTAGTGTGGCCCAGGCCCTAGCTAGGCTGTACTATGCTATGATGCTTTTTTTGCTGTGACATAGACCAGCAAATTAAAAAAGAACATTATGTCATTATATGATGTCATTATGTCCAACACAAAAGGAGTTTTAAGACAAACCAAGAGAATTGTAACCCCCTACTTTGAATGTACCAATTTCCCAACCCCATTAGGACTCTCCCCTATAACATATGATGCTCCCAACACCAGGAGAGTGAAGACAAGCACATGCCTCCTCCGATACATGTGAAGTCAGCCACTGATACTTTTCAAACTACCGCCATTGCCCTCAGAGGAAAGCACCGGGTCCCCCACTACAATACAATGGCTATCAGACAACCGTGCCGACCAGCATCGCACTGGGTGTGATGTGAGGAGACAGCACCATATACCCACATAGAGAGAGCATGGACAATTTTGCAATCAGACTACAGCTGCCAATGGCAAGAACCCAGGATTCAAACCTGCGATCCTCAGATCATAGTATTAGACACTGACACTAAATAAATGCATTTAATGTATTAAAAGTTAAGTAAAAAAATCTAGCAGTCAGACGTTTCCTACTGAGATCTCTCCACTGACAATAATATAATCTATAAGTGTAGAATAACACCAAGTAAAGAATCCTCCCACATAAAATTTGGGGAATGTTTTATCATAACATAACAAACAAATGTCTCTAAACCATTTAGATTTATCAGTTTATCACAGCATTCCCTCACTGAGTCATTAGCACTTTATAATGCCACCATAATCTGTCACAACACTTTCCAAGCAAATGTGTCAAACACAAACAACTACAGCTTTAAAATCATGTCTGGCGCAATTCCACTGCTTGTGTGACCTTTAGGTCTGAATAAAATAACAAAATGAAGTCGTCAACTGATGTAGTCATTCGTTAATGCCAGTATTGTTCCAAACGCTTCTTTGTGAACAGCGAGATCATAAAACACACAGGTGGGAATTCACTTTACTGTGTGCGCGCACACCTCAATCCCTTCTGCTGTCATATTTCTGGCAGTTCTGAGACAGACAGGCCTTTTCTACTGCTCTACTACAGTCTTTGTAAAGTCATACTAAAAGCACCACAATTTTCCTCCAAGAGTAAGCCAAGCATTTTCCCATCCACTTGCAAGCCTTTTATGATTTCTCTCAACTTTGACAGCTTTTACTATGTTATATGCTTGTACACGATTGTATGACTTGAAAATCTGACAAATTTAGAAAAAAGCAGTGGCAGGTTTACTTGCTAAATGCATGCATTATGTATCATTTATAGGCAAAACATAAAATAAATGGTTAAGCTGCCTTTTGTTTTTATGTTCTGCAATTATGGAGCTCTCTCCTACAGGAAATTCAACAGGGATATATTTCACAAAGCAGGGATCTTCTGATTTTTATGGATGCTTTATTCTCTTCCCGTTTTTATCCCTCTTGGTTTATGGCTCATGCTTTCACATGTTGTTCTTAAGTTGTATGTTTAATTTATTTGATTCGCTGTTTAATTATAACTGCATTTTTACTCATTTTATACCGGGAAAATTGGGTCAAATGGTTATTTATTTTAATCGTCACAAAGGTTCTCTCTCTCTCTCTCTCTCTCTCTCTCTCTCTATATATATATATATATATATATATATATATATATATATATATATATATATATATATATATAAACTATTTTACTTTTACCTTTTATTATAAATAAGAACAGTGCTAGGAAGTTTATTACCTTATGAGACCTAATATAGATCAATGTAGCACTTGCTTTGCTTAGTATCTTTGAGTGAATCACAGACCTCAGTGGATCACTTGTAAAGCCCACGTTGGCACCTTAATAATTACAAACACATACCTACTTACTATGCTGTGCCGTGTTTCTACTTGTCCATTCAAAATGATGTAAACATCTTCCATTAACCTAATTTAACTAGATATATTGGGGGCTAGTGTGCAAGATAAGGAGTAAGACGTCTGTTTTGGAGCTTCAGCAGAACATGATTTATAAACTGCTCTGACTATATTAAACCTAATTTAACACATCACAGGGCTGGGTGATATTTGGATATTTATATCGGTATTGGGATATACACTGAGCACCATATGGGCTACGGCAATATTGTTTGCATTGTGTTTTAAGCAATGTCAGGTTTTTAAATAACATCAAGGTTTTCAATCAGATGTTCACCTACAGGAAGCCAGTGAAGAGAATGCAGCAGAGGAGCTACGTGGCTGAACTTAGGAACATTGAAGACAAGCCATGCTGCCGGCATTCTAGATCAGTGGCAAGGGCCTGATGGTAAGAATGAGGCTCGTTGTCCCCAAAGTACGTGTCAATGCCATATGCAGCACAGAAGTAGGGTGTTGCCCCACCACCTCACTTTCACATTTTCCCCACCATCTCAATGTCGTATGCAAGAGCCCATGAACATTTGTGTTAAAATACTGCAACAGCACAGTATATAGAGAGCATTGCACTTGATATCAGCCCATAACTTTCTCAATTGTAGGTTTTGCATTATGTAGGTACTTTGTGACCCTACAAACGTCCTAAAGTATGCATTTTGTGTGTAGGCCTCTGTATGATGGCTATTTGAACACGTGGGGAGTTGAATGAGTGGCCACTTTGCATGCAAATGCTAACGTATGTTACTGTAAACTAGTGTTAATCAACAAATCTTTATAGAGCACCAGCACTATAAACACCAAATGTTCACCTTGTGTGTGAGATCGCTGGCTTCATTAATGTATCTGTCTCTTTCCTTCTCCAGCTGGAAGATTATCTTGCGCTGTTTCTGCGCCTCATCCCTGTAGGCCAGAACCTCCTGGTCCAGGTTCTTCTTCGTCTGCTCCTGCAGCTTCACCAAATCCTGCTGCTTCTCGGTGGCACTTGCAGCCTTGATCATATTCTAAATGAACACACACACACACACACACACACACACATGCATTCACAGACACCATGTTTGCACAAAAGATTAGACGCTGCCTTTTAAACATATCTATCATGGACATTTCAAAGAGTCTCTTTTTGGAAGGTGACAATTAAAGAAAGCCAAAACAAACAAACCAACAAACAAACACGGATTGTAAACAATGAACAAAGCCAAAGTACAAACCATTCTATTGTGCCAGTGATCTAATCTTGAAAGATAAAGCATAATTGGCCATTTTGTTGGAATGAAAGGGTTATTTTCATCTGTGATGCATCAGTGTGAAGTAGATCAAAGGAAGCGTTCTCAAGGGTAGAGTCAATTTCAGGAGCCATGCCAATGTGTTTGTGTGTCTGAGTGGCCATGTATTCAGCGCTTTGCAGGGATCTATTGTTCTCAGTATGGTAGGATGATTGTTTTGGCTTTGTGGGGGCTTTTCAACTTGTCTCTATTGTTTAAAACACCAAAAATCTTTCATTTGTTAAAGAGGAAGAGCAGAATGAAACGCATCTGAGGTTAAGAATAGGGACAGGTTAAATATAGCACAGCAGTACAGACTGACGGTCCTTTATCATCCAATGCAAAGTCACCACAAAGGTAGAAATACCTCTGTGGAGTGTATGTGTGGGGGGCCAGCATATTCCCAGTGCAATTAAATATGAATGGCCACTCATCTCCATATCCACAACAATACTGCAATATTCAGGAGATCAGCGGTAGATGAAGCTACCTTTTCACCTGATTGTGAATTGCACCTCTCACTTCATAACTACGTTAAGAGAGTGAGGGTGACCTCAGCTCCAGCTCTGTCTGAGCACTCAGATCGAAATTTCAGCTGGGGTCAGTAACTCTGGACTTGTATGCATTACATTTCTCACAGCGTGACACTGTTAGCAAGCTGTGCTGCTCAAATCAGACTTGTTTTCTAGTGTGCAGGCACTGGCGATAGCCTACTTCGTCTGTTACTGAAAGTTTTGGCTGGTACTTGAAAGATACAAAATCGGATTATTTATGGATGTATGTGCTCTCAACTATGGGCCAGAACCTTGGGTGCTTTCAAGTAAACATGAACAGTTTATTTCTAAAAATATCATGGAAAATATTTCATTTATTAACATAAAGCAAATGGGTTGTTCGATAGTTGTGTGAAAATTTAGGACATGAAAAATCATATTTAAACATATGGATATTTTAATCTTCATTTCAATAATATTGTGGGATGTAGGCGATGTAGCTAAACACATAAAACTGAGGAATGTCTTTAATAATTTGTAAAACATAATTATTGTAAGAAAGAACTCCTTTATGTCTTCTTAAGTAATAAAGTATTAGTTTAAGTAGTAATAAACATATTTATTACAATTTAAAATGCCGAAAATTAGAATCAGGTGCACCACATAAGCTTTAACTAATGTGACAAAAAACACATCAGGGAAAGGCTAATGTTTGCCAGAAAACAACAGATAGAATCTATAACAATGTGCTTTGGAAAGATGAATCCAAAATCTAATCTATTTGGGCACAGAAGACAAACCAAACACAGCATTTGAGCATAAGAACCTCATACCAACTGTAAAGCATGGAGGTGGAAGTGTTACGGTTTAGATCTACTTTGCTTCAGCAGGGCTTGGAGAGTTCTTCATCATAGAAACCTCTATGAAATCTTTAGTGTATCAGAGAGGAATTGAGGAAAATGTAAGACAGTCTGTACAAAGACAGATGCTGAAACATCATACAGCTGAAAGAATTCCACAATGAGAAGTCGGAATACAAAACAAAAAATTCAGGGTCATATTCAAATAATAAAACATGCTGGTTTGTGATTAATTACACAAAAATGAAACCAAAGGTTTCAAATGGTTTCACGTATTTTGAGGAAACCCAGCTTTCCTCAACTGTGCCCTTATCTTTGACCCACGTCTTAAGTCCTTATTAGTTTTGCTGGTGATTCTCTTGCAGAGTTTCATTACAGCTGTAATCAGATCCAACAAATCTGGTGATTCAGAAGCTCCTGGAGGCTTGATGAACTGACGATTGTTATTAGCAAAGTGTGTGAAGATTCCTTCCCATGTAATATGCTGGAGTGCAGCACTGCTAATCAGTGGAACAATGCTTTTAGTCTGTAGTTTAGGTTTGTACTGTAGGTCTGTATGAATATTTCTCAAAAGAAAAATGTAAGTTAACTATTGCTAAATCCTGAAAGGAGGATTTTTAAGAATTAAAAATATAGAGTATTTAGGTTGCACTGACCACTGACCATTTCATTTATTTTCATAACACTAGTAGAACCTTTTTTGGTGTCAAACAGCAGTGTTTCTCAACACTGTTCCTGGAGGCACCCCTGCCCTGCAGATTTTCACACATAGATGTCATGTAGCCTTAAAACTGCAGCCTTATGAATGAAAGCTTTATAACTACCTCCACAAAACTTTCTAGTTAATAGGAAAAAATTAAATGATTACTGATTACTGACAGTTATGACCCTGCTGTTGCTTAGCAACATCATGAAATGCAGGCCAAAGTTGCCTTCAAATACACAGCGGTGTGAATGCTCATTAAGGTTTTTAGCACAGGAAAATAAGATATTTGAGATATCTTTCATGTTATACAATAAGTAGACTGCCTGAACAGCAATAATTACACTTTTGTATAATCCCGTAATTTTAGCTGAATTCGACAATTAAATTAGTCCGTAAAGCCTCCTGCTACTTTCATGTGAGTTGTTTGAATCTTGCAAAAGTTAGAGTGAAATAGGCATCATTGAAACAGTCAATAAAAGCACAGATAATGTACCGTGTGACCACTTCTAATGATGTGATTTCAAAAGATTAACTTAAACATAAGATTAATGCAAAATAAACATACAAAGACATTAAAATAATATTTATATGTAAATATTGATGATAAGGAATGAATTCATATGAGAAGGATATGTTATAACAAATACATGTACAGGCTTTAAAGTATATCACAGAATTGCTTTATGCAACTAGCTGTTTAAAAGTCTCAATATCAAATATGGACATAATTAAAATAATCTGCATTTAAAAAATCAAATAATTAAAGTCTTAAGCTTGTGGGGTTTTTTTGTTTGTTTGTTTGTTTGTTTTGCAGGTTTGGTTGTAGTATAACGTGTCATTTCCATCTAGGTCAGAGGTTTTAATAGAGATAAGAAAAATGTGCCCAAACAACAGATGGCTATTGATAATAGATATCAGTAAGTTGCCAAGGGCTTGGCATAATCTATATTCTCAAACAAGGCTGTGATCTATGTTCGATTTCTGTATTTCAGTTTGTTGTATTTGGGATATTAAACATGTAGTACATGTTAATTTAACAGAAATGTTAAATTTAGTTTAGTTTAGGGGTGAACTGACGATCTGGCTTACTAGGCTTTGTTCAGTAAGAAAAAGCACCTTAGTGTGACATAATTCTTAATTTAAAAAATGGGCCTCTAAAAGAAAGCAGCCTTTAAGTGAATTTTTGCCTTGGGATAGTGTAATCACATTTAGTACTATCTATGGGCTGTCTAGTCTGTCACCGTTCATAATATTATATTCATATTATGAATAATATTACATTCATAATAATTTGTTAAAAATACTTGACAGTTGTGCAAATAAAATACAAGAAAACAACCTGAATGTCCTTTGCTATTTGTGTTATTTATGTGTTTATCAGTATTATCTGATTTCAGGACGTTTACTCTGACATTTGGACACTGGGCAAAGAAAGAGAGCAAACAGCCCCTCCCTCTCATTTTACTCTATAAGCCAATATCTGTGTCAGTGACATCATTAGCCCAGCCCCCACTGGATGATCAGTCAGAGTCCGCATGCAGTTTGACAGTGTACAGGTGGACAGAGCAGTAACAATTGGAAGGCGTTTAAACAGGGATTTTAATTCAGATGGAAATTAGTGAATTTTAGCACAATCATGAGGCCAAAATGGTTAGATTGGGGATGACTTGTAATTTACACATGAGATATGTACCATGTCTGTAGTTTACTGTGATCCTGAGTTATGTAGTCTAGAAATCAGCATGCACAGTAACTGCCCATAAAGTGCAGATCTCGGGTTCTTAGAGTGTAAAGAAAGGGTGTTATGCAGGAGGGTGATATCTCTGTTAATGTGGAACTAACTGGAAAAGCATTTGAAATCGGACTAATTAGACTCTCTGTCTGACTCTAAAATAACCATGAAAGAATCTTTGCTCTTTGATTTTGGGGGGTTTGGACGTTGGTGTTGTTTGCTTCTTGCTCTGAGCTTTTAATCTTAGTGTGATCTCCCTGGATAAATGAAGGTTAAAAGCAGTAAGGACTGTTAATCATCCAGTAATTAGTATGAAACTAATATTTTTCATATGTCGTTATGAAAGTGAGCCCCAAACACTGGCTCATGCGTACCTTGTGGAGGATGTCTTTGTCTCTGACCAGTTCATCTATCTTCTTCTTGTAGTTCTCCGTCTGTTTTTTCACTGTCTCCATTTCTGAGGAAAACAACAAAGATGAATGTTTTAATACCTTCCCCTTCAACCATCCCTGGAGGCGGGATCTATTGCTGATCTCTGCATTTCTTTTGAGAAGCTTCCGCTAATAAGACTGTTTTTAGAAGTACTTCATGCAAGCGCACAAGAGGGCAGCATGAAATAATTACAACTCAAGAACCCCATTATTTTTCCTGACTGGAGGCCAAACTACTGGAAAAAAGAAGGCATGGAGCACCGAGAGAAAGAGAAGGAGAACAATAATCACCCAACACAAACTATATCAGTGGCAGTTTGGGCAGCATGGTGGCTTGATGGTTATCCTGTTTGGCTGCTAGCACTGGGGTCTTGGGTTCAAGACCCTGTCTGGGTGGGGTTTCCACGTTCTCCTATGTGTGCCCACTCAGTCAAGTAGTACTGTACATGATGATATACCAGTAAGAGTCCTTGAGTGTATATACCTACCTCTCGTTCACTTCTAGGGTAGAAGCCACAGTGAAATGGTGTATATGAAATTCCATTGGCAATTAAATAATTGAGCAATTACATTTAAATAATGGTGTGAATTGAACATGTAGTATGACAACGATAACAACTCCCAGACACCAAGAAAGTGAACAGTTGGCACTGATATGGAGGTGAGGTTGCAGCTTAGGTGTGCTTTCTTTTTCACTATGAGAAACATCCAAACCCTGCAGATATCCATTCGGACAAAATGTCATTTCGAATTCTGAATTTCTTCCCAGTTACCTGAAAAGGAACAGGTCCAATTCTTCCTGGGGAAGGGACATGGTGCAGAAGCATTTCAGTGTGACACAGCCCGAGGGATGATGAAGAAATCCACCAATGCTCTTAAATTGAACCCGTAAAAAGCCTCTACACAATGGCTCTGCGTGACCTGGTCTCCTACCCTTAAACCATCTTCCTAAATGCTTTCGTGTGTGTGTGTGTGTGTGTGTGTGTGTGTGTGTGTGTGTGTGTGTGTGTGTGTGTGTGTGTGTGTGTGTGTGTTTCAGTACAGTCATACGGTTATTGGATTGGGATGGTAATGATAGTAAGAGATGATAAACGAAACAGCAATATTATGACTGCTGTAGCTTTCATGGCTCTCATTATCTTTATTGTTACTGTTATCTTACTATTGATTTCTTTTGGAGGTGGTCATGGTAATAAAGAAAGCAGTGAAGAGAGGGGAGAGAAAGCAAGAGACAGTGACTGCGATAGAGTGAATTAGTGTGCGAGTGAGTATGAGTGTGAGAATAAAGAGAGATAGAGTCTAAGTGTTTTATGAGTGACTGTTTAAGAGAGCCAGAGATGAAAACGAGAGTGTGGGCTTTGGCACTAGATACTCCACCTAAACGATTACACAAAGAGTCTGAAATACACTCTATATTAAACTGACCACATCATGATTTTCAGTTGCCCTCTGTCTGTATCATGTATTTAAAATCTCTGGGGTTTGAGTTGGAATCAAGTTTAAAGTGTATGGGGATCAACTTGAGGCTCAATCCTGTCGCCTGCGAGTCTGAGCCAAGTCTTGAGCAACTAGCCTGCAAGTCTGTATTGATTCTCACATCTTCGGGTCCAAGTTTGAATTGAGTCTCAGGTCTCTGGAGTGCAAATCCAAACTTAATATCAAGTGTCTGGGGTGCAAGTTTGAGTTTGATCTCTAGGGTGCAGGTGCAGGTGCAGGTGTTAAGTCTTGAGTCTTGGATGGAAATCAAAGTTGAGTCAAGCTCCTGACATGCCTGTTCAAGTTGAGTCTAAAGTCTCTAGGGTGTAAATCTTGAGTCTTGGGTTCAACGTCAAGTTGAGTGTCAAGCCTTTCAGCCGAGAGTTTATTTCAAGTCTCTAGGACTTGAGTCTCAGGTCCAAGACTGAGTTTAGTCTCATGTCTCTGAGTTGCCAGTCCAAGTTGAGTTTCAAGTCTCTAGGGTGCAGTTCCAAATTGAGTCTCTGGTCTCTGGTGTGCAAGACTGAATTAAGTCTCATGTCTCTGAATTCTGAATAGTTCCAATTTGATTCTCAAGTCTCTGGGTTTCAGGTCTATTTTCAACCACAAGTGTTAAGTCACAAATCAGAGTTGACTCTCACATCACTGGGATGAAGGTCAAAGTTCAGTCTGACATCTCTCGGATGCAGGTCTCAGATCAGGGTTGTAGATCTGAGTTGAGTTTCACATCTGTGTTGAGTCCAAGTCTAGCATTCAGGTTTAAGGCAAGTCTCATGTCTCTAGGGTGGGGTTAAAGTCAAATCTTGACTCAAGCCTTGAGTCTTGGTTTGAGATTGAGTTGAATATCATGTCTAGGGTGGAGTCTGAGTTGAGGCCTTACGTCTCAGATGTGAATGCAAGTCAAGGTTTGAGACTCAAGAGTCAAAGATCGAGGTGTATTTCATGTCCCTGTCTTGAGACTCTGATGTGTGAGTCTGCGTCAATTCTTGAGTCTACAGGACACACATTTAAGTTAAAGGTCACAAGCCTCTAGGGTTTAAGTATGAGTCAGGTCTCGAGTCCCTCAGATATGAGTTTGAGGTGACATCCTCGCCTTTTCTGAAAATATGTCATGAAAGAACAAAGACTAATGTCAGTTCTAATGTCAGTGTTGTTGCTTAGCGACTCTGTTTTTCACAGCTGTGGGACAATTTATTTCAGGATGTTTTAGCTTTCTTTTAAGCTACTATTGCAAAGTTTCTATTATATGATGAAGGAATATATAAACTTCAACGAAAACCCAAAAATGATAGGACAGGAACTAGTTCTTACATCCCTTAAGCTAAAGAACAGTGCGTTGCCCTGTGGGGTATGTGTGTGGGGTCTCCTGCCTTGCCTTGCTGAGGCATAGGTGAGTCACTTGTCTGTTTGCACAGCTAAAATTAATGGTTCTTAGCAATGATGACCAAGAAACCTCAGCAGACCCCGATGACAATTGGAAATCTAGAGACGAGAAGTAATGTAACTTCCAAAAATAAAGCAGTACTGAACTTGAGTGAGTGTGTTTGTAAGAGATGAGTGAGTGCCTACACTGTTAGTAATTGAGCAATTGTATGACAGGGACAGGCATAAATAGAGACAGTGAGAAGGTCTTATAGAATCAGTTTGAGAAAGAACAAGAAAAACAAATGTGTAACAAGAAGAAAAAATGATCAACTGCCTGAAATGGAGTGGTGAAGTGGAGTGGAGAGCCGTAACTGCACACCATTCACCTTTACTCTCTCTCTCTCTCTCTCTCTCTCTCTCTCTCTCTCTCACTCTCTCTCACTCACTCTCTCTCACTTTCACCGTCACTCATTGTTTCTGGCCCTGTTTGTTTCATTGTCATGACCACGCTGTCAGGAAATTCTAAGACTAAAGCAATAATAAAGATAATGAGAACAAGGAGGCTACAACCATCATACCAGTGTAGTTTAATTCATTTTGTGCTCTTTCTGCAAACAGCCCCACCCCTTCACCTCTCCATAGCCAGTCAGATCCCTGACCTGCCTGTCATAGCACATCTCATCAATCACCGTGGCAACCCTGATTAAGATGACAACATCCATCACTGTGGAAATCCTGATTAAGATGACAACTAGGCTTGCGCTCCATCCATCACCCAGTAAAAACACCCTCAGCCTGCAGGGGCCAATCGGCATCACCGCGGGACTAAAAAAAGGTATGAAATACATAAATGAATTGTGTGGAGATAATTCTGAAGACAATTGTAGACAACTGGCCCAACAAATGATTTTTTCCCAATCTTAGCAGCAGAGACAATGAGCGACTCTCCTATGGTGTTTTGACGCACATGGTCGAAGGGGCATGAGCTGGTTGTTTCATGAATTTGTCTCTGAGGCAAAAAACTTGACCCAGAAGTGAAGTTCACCCAAGGAGAATGGTCTGAAAATAGCGCTGGATGATAAACAACAACTCGACAAAAAAATAAGATCTCAATACAAGAAAAAATTAGGACACCCCATGAAATCCACTGTCTTTTTAATATATTTAATTATCTGTACATTTGGACTTCACTTAAACAATATTAAGAGGTGACAATAATATAACTTAAAATAGAAATAAAATGAAATCATGTTAGCTGCAGCTCATGTGCAGCACCTACTTTTCTACTGTAAGACTTTTGAAGCAGTAATAAATGTGGGAATGTCCTAAATTTTCTAAATCACAAGTTAAATTTAATTACATTGGTTTAAACTAATTTTTGAGACAGTTCCTTAGTTTGATGTGTTTAGTTATATTACCATCTCCATCTCTCAGTACTGTTGAAATAAAGATCAGTTGGCAAGGGTGTGGTGGGGTTGCAAGCAGAGCAGAGAGCTAGGAAGCATAATAAAAGCCTTTCTGCACGAATAACCCATAATGTTATTTAAAAATGTTATTTTAAATGTGATGTAAACAGATTCTCCTCATCCCATTTCATGCTTTTATGCTTTACTGCACACATTTATCAGTAACTTTGTACCTGCCATTGGACAGGTCTTTCAAAGGAACATTTATTTGGTATTATAAGGGTATTATAAGGGTCTATTAATTAATAGAACTTATTAGAGTATTAAACATTAATACTTTTGTAATGAGTAAACACTCTGTCTATAACTAACAATAGCAACAATAAGTAACCTACACTATATGGATTAATGGGACACCTTCGCTGGGCTCTAATAATTTATCTTCTCACGTGTAAACTGGTTGAGTGCTATTTGTAAAGCGTTCTGGGGTATCTTGAAAGTGCAACTTCATCCATTCTTTACTTAAATATTCAGTAATGCTTAATAATTCCTTAAGTATCAATTAATAATTAGTTGAGACATTATTAAACCGTGCTGTAATCTATATTAATCATGTACTAATAGTTAATGTACCCTTATTGTAAAACAGTATCAATACTTTAATGTTTTGCAACCTAATTTCTATTTGCCACCTACAGTATGTATTTTACATACACTGATTACAAAGAACAATAATCTTCACAATATGTTTAACATATATTTTTGAATGATTTCAACCAAATTTATAATAAAGTCACTGAGAGTTTTAAATTATTAAGATTTATGCAGCCATGTTTTTTTTCTTTACAGGGACAAAAAAAGTTTTTAATTAAAATCAACATAAACACAATCAACATAAAAATGATCCAAATTTATTTGGATCATCTTTATTAGCCCGTGTAGAGTGTAACAAGAATGAAATACAATTACTCAGGCACAACATGGATTTAAGTTAGATAGATAAAAAAGAAACAGAAAATAGACTAATGTAGCTAGAAAAACAAAATGTAATGAATATCTAAATAAAAGTATATGTATTGCAGCAGCAACAGCTTTAAGTTGTAAGGTGCAGTAGTGCTGAGGTAGCAGCAGAACTTAGCAGCAGCACATCAGTGATTGCATAGTCAGGATGGGTGGGATTGTGTTCAGTCAAGTGTAAGTATGTGTGGGGTGGAGCAATTTAATTTTCGGACTGCATCCGGGTAGAAACTGTTTTTCAGTTTAGATGTTTTTACCTGGATGCAGCACAGCCTTCTTCCAGAGAGAAGGGGGGTGAAAAGCCTGTGTGCAGGTTGGTGGGGTCACAGGGGATGCAGGTGGCTCTCTCCATGTATCTGGTAGATACATCTTGCATGTGTTATTATTATTATTACTATTATTATTATTATTATTATTATTATTATTATTATTATTATTATTATTATTATTATCGTTATTGTTATTGTTATTATTGTTGTTGTTGTTGTTGTTGTTGTTGTTGTTGTTGTTGTTGTTGTTGTTGCTGCCTCACAAGAAAATAGGGGGAAAAACACATTTGCTCTAGTCTTTGATTTGGACAACTTCTTAAAAACATCTTTAGTAAGAAATCCTCTTCTGTCTGTCTTATTATATGATGTTTTATAGACTTGCTAGTGTTTTGTTTCATATTCACATATCTTCTGTGGGAATGATTTCTGAGTAATGATTTGTAGTTAATTTTAATCATGTTGGTTGCCAACAAAATGTGTACTTTTTTCCACTTAGGATTTTGTCTCCTGTGGTATTGAGGTAGATACAGCCAAGCAAGTTCTCCCATTGTTTAAAACTTTACAAGCAGTAATTCATCTGATTAATTAGCACAACAATCAAAGTTAATTACTGGTTCCCCACATTGCAATGCTGATACACACTGTGGGGCAAATTTGGTAGAAAAAGTAATGTAAAAGTTACCAAAACAGTGATCAACATCATTCAGTTAATCACATTTTTTTTTTTTTTATTTATTGCTTATGCCATGTTTTTCCAATTTTCGTGTCTGCTTTTGATGCCAGGGGGAGAAATCGTCCACATTTCCTGTGAAGGGATGTTTACCACTTCTTTTCGAACTGCAACGCATTGAGGAGAATGCCGGATCCCTGGTTCTGACACAGTGGTCGGCAGACGCCTGCGCCGACCAGCACACTTATGTGATGTGGGGAAGAGCGCCATCTATCCACCCCCCAATAGAGAGCAAGCCAATTTCTCTCCTCTGCCCATGATGAGCAGCATGAACCTGGACTCGCACCTTCGACCCCAAGATCATAGGGTAGCGCTTAGCCCGCTACGCCACTTGGGGCCCAGTTAATTACGTTGTGATTTCTAGTAGGAACCAGATTAAACTGGTGAGCTGAATAGGTGTGATTGAGCAGGAAAAGCACACAACTGTGCAGGAATCCTCTTTAATTATAAGGGAATAATAATTCTGTTTTGATTCAGTGACTTGTCTGTTCTTTGCTAAGTACAGGGAAATCTGTCTGGAGAAATTATTTATATGCTACAGGTGTGGCTAACCTGTGCTTGAAGGCATTTGCAGCTCAATCCCAGCCCCAAGGGAACCTGCAGTATATGGTTTTCAATTTTATCACCACATTTAGCTCATTAAACACATTTGAAGCTTATTTATGTGTGTTAGAGCAGGGAAACATCACATTTGCAATCCACAGACTTAAGGAATCTAGCAAACTAATAAATCCAAATCTAATATATTTTAACTAATAAAACCTTGTGAGATAAACCCCAACCACCTCCTCCTGTCTATGTATGTTTAGTCTTTTATGAAGTAATGAAACACTGCCTCGGGCACAGCTCTTGTGTGATGAATTTTTAATAATTTGTTTATTGTATCAAAATTTCAACACATAAAAGGCTGTGGCAGCTTGCGCAATTGTAGTGCTGCTAACCCATGACTGTCCACCACTGTTCAGGTAGGGATCTCACTGCTGCTCAGTTTTATGCAAACCAACCCAAATAGCTTTAATTTCTGAATGAAAGCATAGTTCTGAATGGTAACGCCATCATATTCATAATGCAACCAAAGGGGTCCAATCACAAATGTTTCTTGAACTTTATTGCAATGTGATGACCAGGGCTTTTCTCCAGCAGCCGATGGTCTTTTCAACCTTCCCTGCTTTAAAACGTACAAAATAAGCATAATGTGACCCCGTCTTCTTTTGAATGGACAAACAAAATTAGCTCAAAGGCTAATTAAAATTAGCTCCTTTTGAACTGACAAAACAACCACACTGGTCACATCTATAGTTAATGAGCTACACATGAATTCTACCCATGTTTAAGTCCTGTGCACCTTCTTAAAAGTAATCGGACAGCTCTATTGTGGTCAGCAGAACCAACCCACTTGAAAGAAAGCAAAAGGATGGATTCTAAAGGGCAAAAAGGTTTCTGCTTTCTCATCTTCTCATTTGCATCTTGCTATGTTATTCAAATGTAATGTAATGTAAATATATATTTAACCCTTTAAAGTCAAGTGTATCAATAATTTGGTAAACATATGATAATATGAATAATAAGAATGAATAATTATTTAAAAAATAATTCATTTTGCATTTATGCCATAAAGTTAAACTTTGGTTGCATCTGACCAGAGCACCTTCTTCCACATGGCTTGTGGCAAACTGCAAATGGAACTTCATATGGCTTGCTTTTGAAAAATGGCTTTCTTCTTGCCACTCCTCCATAAAGGCCATATTTGTGTACATGATTAATAGCTGTCTTGTGGACAGCTTCTTCTGACCACTGGCCTCTGGGCTGCTTCTTTAACTAGTGCTCTCCTTGGGCTCCCTGAGCTGTCAGTTCAGGTGGAGGGCCATGTCTTGGTAGGTTTGCAGTTGTACCATGCTCCTTCCAGTTTTGGATGATGAATTGAACAGTGAGATGTCCATAGCTTAACCCACTGGACACTTCTTCAAAACTTTATCCCTGCCATGTCTGGTGTTTTACATTACTAAAGTACATTTAAAGAGACCCCCTACACAATGTTTCCTCACCTGTGGAGTTATTTGAGATTTAGCCAAAATGTGCCCAAAAACAGTGGATGGTACTCTGTCTTACAGCCATACAATGATCCAAAACATACTGCTAGTTGACCTAATCCCAAAAAGTGTTTCAGATACTGAAGAAAACGTATTAAACGTATCATGTGTCTGGAAAGCAAAACACCCTTATAATGAGCAGAAACTAAAAATGGCAGCATTACAGCCCCAGTCGAACATTGCCAGTGAAGATACCCAGAACCTGGTGCGATTTATAGGTCAATAAAGTCAGGCAGCCATTGATTGTGTACAATTTGCAACCCACTACTAAACATCACCATTTTAAGATAAGGCTGTGATTCCTATAAGTTTCACGTGGTATAAATGTAAATACAGTGTGAAATACGTTCGGTATCCTGTACTAAAGACTGTAAACTTGCAGACATTCAATAGTGAAACCCTTTTTCCCACTCAGTAAGAGTCTGTGTAATCTTTGACTTGTACCTGGGGATCACATCAGCAAGCATGGTCTCAAAAAACTTTAAATTTGTAGGAATCTGCACAAGTCAATGTGAATGAAAACTTTAAATGGTTTGAAGTGAGGCACCATTTGGAGTCAAAAGTATGCTTTTATTCTCATGAAAGAATCTCCAACAGACTCATTCCTTCCATCCCAATTTGCAATACCGGTTACATAACCTCATTCAATCTCTCCCACTATTACATACAAGCACATGCCACTTCCAATGCACATGAAGCCAGCCACCACATCCTTTCCAACTGCCTCCATTGCATCGTTGCTGGGCAACAGGGGATGCTCTTTAGTTTGCTGCGCCTCTCTGAGCCCCTAGACTTTCACTCTTAATAACTCCTAAAACTACCCATATTGAAACTGTTCTCCTGTGTTGGGTATTTACTTAAAATAATGTAATATTAATTAATGTAATATTAAAGAAAAATAATGTTTTACACTGACTTACATTCTGTAAACGTGCGATTTATGGGAGGTTGATACATAGAGTTACATTTCAGACACACAACATTTCCTCATATTTATAGCAACTTAGTTATATTTATACAACAGTTAGTTCCAACCACGCAAGCTGGTTGAGAAGCATTCGAAACATGCTGTCATCAAGTCACAACAGCACAGGTTTTGTACTAAAACTGTATCACTCTGTGGAACAGCGCTGCTAAGTAAGTAACGTAGCGAGCTAAATGCTGTGAGCACAAGAAACTCATGTGGCAGACCCTGAGATGGAGGTGATAGTCTGTCGCCTGCCCACCCTGATTGTGAGCCAGCTGCAGCCACTTGGGTAAAATGTCCCTACATGGAAGAGTAGACTATTTTAAGGACATGAGTGTTCACTTAAACACCACACTGAACCGGTCAGTTAGTACCACCGCACTTCACAAGAGAGGCCAGAGCAGACTCCACCTACTGAGAAAATTGAGGTCATTTGGAGCGCAGGGAGCACTCCAGAGGACCTTTTTTGACACAGCGGTGGCATCTGCCATCTTTTAAGGAGTGGCATCCATGCTGGACAACGACTTTCATGCGATGCATAAGACACTGGCGGTACTGGGCAGCTCCATCAGTCACAGGCTGCTTCTAAGTGTGTGAAGGAGTGGTACTGCAGGTCTTTCTTTCCAGCTGCTGTTAGATTCAGTACTGTGCTATACTTCTCCCCATGTGCAATTATCTGTAACTAATGTGTACATATTGTTTTATCATTTATAATGTTGTACATACCATACTTTATCTATTATCTATATCTTATACTGAGTGCCTTGCTATCCCTTTGATGGTGCAACATTGTAAATTTCCCCACTATGGGACTAATAAACATTTCTCTTATCTCTTATTAAATGTGACTTTCACAGCTCACTTACTTTATTCATTTTACAAACTATTATATAAAAGTGATAGAACACTCGAGATACACGTGTTGAACACTACTGAACACACGTGTTTCATAAATAACGGCACGGGTGTGTTGAAGCAGTACTTCACCACCGTGCTGTTATTTATGACACACGTGTGCTCAGTAGTGTTCAACACGTGTATCTCGAGTGTTCTATCACTTTTATATAATATATTCTACAATAACAGTTCTAACAATGACTCCCTCTCGTGTTTGATTGCTTTAAAACTGCTGTTGTCATGTGAACAACTTAAATGAGAAGTAAAAACAACATGTGTTCATCATGAAAAAATACTTGCAGGGTGTTTTGAGGATTTTATCACGAAGAACCAAACAGAGGATACAAAAAGGAACATAGGGCACAATGACATTCAAACATCGGTACAAAACTCAAAGTATACACAGGGAAAGAACCTAACTGACAAGAGGACTGAGAAAGACAACATTACACACACCTGGGACTAAATAACAAACAGGCAGGGTTCCAAATGAGACAAAGATGGGAATGGGCGGAGCAAGGGTGGAGACAAGACCAAAACAAAATACATGTGCTAGGAAGCACATGGGGAAAACTACAAAATGCTGATGAGACGGGAAGACAGGGGAGTTAAACAGGACACATACGTGACAAACTGTCAGATTCACATTATGTCAAAAAGGGGGGAAAAAGCAAAAATGGAGATGCAAGGCTTATGCATGAGGGAGACCAAGTAAACATTTTATTTGTAAATGTATCTGTAACAAAACTGCTTTTTATATTGTTGAAACACTGAATAGTAGTGCATGTTGTTGTTTACCATCATGTTAGAACAAATTGCTAGGGGAGCTAGTGTGATATACACTGCTCCAGTGAACTCTAATTTGTGGAACATACAGCAATAATCCTTCTGGTACTTCATGAATCCCCCCTGGGACCTCAGTGCCCTAGCAGTCTATTAGAGGCCAGGTTAGATGCACGTTTGTGTAAATACAGTTGAATACACCAGTGGTTCTCATTCCTGGTGCTGGAATACCACTGCCTTCCCCCCAATTCCAACACACCTGATCCAAAAAATGAACTGATGAGTCCTTCTTTTACAAAATTTGGTGTGTGAGCAGAAAACCTCTTTAAAAATGTAGGCCAGTGGTACACCACGACCAGGACTGAGAACCACTGGTACCAACACTTTCTCCTGTGCACAACTAAGACATGGCTTCGTATAATTATAAAAAAGGGCTTTGAAGTGACAGGAAATATGATAAACATGAATCCTGTGTTCTCTTGATTGTTACTGTTCCAGTACTTTTCAGATGAGGTGGGATGCTGATCATCCAAATGGCCTCACTAATGCTCATCAAAGAATGCAATAAAATCCTCATAGCAATGCCCCAAAATCTAGTAAAAAGCCTTTCCTCTACAGTAGAGACAGATACTCGAACAAAAGCAGAATAAACTTTTTAATACCTTGGTTTCAGAAGAAACAACAAGCAGGTGTCCCAATAAATACCTGGTGTGTATATATTTATCTTTTTAAATTATTGCTACATTATGACACGTATTCATTTCCCCATTTATTTGGTTCAGAACGGTGAATGGACTTTTTAATATTTTAATAAAGGCTCTGACCCATATAGGCTCTGGCTCTAACCCTGAAGCTTTAATGTGGGTCAGAGGTTTATTAAGGATTTGTAGTAGGGCTGCACAATATATCATTTCAGCATCGTGTTTGCAATGCGCGCATATGCAATAGCCCCATCGCAGGATGTTCAATATATTGTGCAATGTAAAATTAAAAATTTGATGCTTCATACAAAAGGAATTTTCACACCATTCTCATTTTTAGGACATATCATATGTTGGATCACTGCAACTTCTTTTGTGGTTTATGCTAAAACCTACAGGACCCTATGAAGACCATTGTAAATTTGTCATATACATTCTTTTAAACATTTGTAAAACCTAATTTTTATAAATACAGTTGTCTTGTGAGGAAAAATTCAGCACACTCCCACATTTATTACTTCTATGCCTAAAATTACACAGGACTTCAGAGTGTCACGTATATAGTCCAGCATGTCTTGTTTTATTTATCTTCCCAAGTGCTTTTGAGCACATGTCATGTCTCCTCCCATTCCCAGCTGTGTTCCATCTGTAACGCTGCCCCATCGTTATCATGTCCCAGCCGTGTCTAATGTGACTGTGTGTGTATATAAGTCCCTTGTCTCTGTTGGTCCTGGTCGTAACTACTTGTGTGCCTTGACTGCATGTATACTTGTCTTGATGGTTATTGTACTGTCTGTATTTTCTGTTTGTACCTTGTCAATAAATACAACCCAGCGTGTACGCCCGCCTCCACCTACCTCCTCTGTGAGTCCAGAACGTTACACAGAGGAGTATGATTTAAACCTCAGACGTTATTTTGGTTTGCTGTTGATTGTTGAAGTGAGTGGGATCTAGATCAGACTACAAAACGTCAAGGCAAGAATAAAGTCTGCCAAAGAACATCTAGACAAACACCAGGACTTCTGGAACAACGTGCTTTGGACAGATGAATCCAATATTGAATCATTTGGAGACAGTAACAGAAGATATGTTTGCAAACCAAACACAGCATTTGAACTGTGAAGCATAGGGCTGGAGGTGGCATGGGTTGGGGCTGCAGCAGGACCACTATGAAATATTTATCATATCAGCAGGGGGTTTGAGGAAAATGTAAGACCATCTGTACAAAGACTGACACTGAAACAATGAAACCTTTACTTTTATCCCCTCCATCTCTCAATATTGTTAAAATGAAGATCACATGTCTGTATGTTTAAATATGTTAACATGTAAAATGTAGAACAACAAAGTTTTGCAATGTCAGTTTTGTCCAATGTTGTGCTGCCCTAATTTGTAACACTGTTGGTGATGCCAGTAAAGTGGCATAATCTGAAGTCAACCAAACTGAAGTGAGGTGAGGTGTAAAAAAAGGTTGAGAGGGACCAAGAGAAGAGAAACATGGGCAGTGGTGTAAAACAGATGAGTGAGAGGCGAAAGGTCCAGACAAGGACAAGAGGCTATCACCTTTCAGCCAACCAGTGCAATTCTTCTGCTTGGAGAGTCGGAGAGGAGTGAAAAGGGATGTGTGAAGTCGGTAGAGAGAGAGAGAGAGAGAGAGAGAGAGAGAGAGAGAGAGAGAGAGAGATATGTGAACAGACACCACCGGAGAGAACAGTCATGTTTGGTATGATCTCCTCAGATTTCTATGCTTTTAATTTCTAATATGAGATAAATCAAACAAATTATAAATTCTAATACTCTATATACTTTAGACATATTTCGAAGAAAAAAGCAACAAAACAAATCAGAAGGAGATTGGCTAGTAACAGATTTGCCAGGATCAGGAATTTGTTCGTCTAGAAAGAGAAAGCAAAGAAAGAAAAGAGGAAAACTAAAAAAGAACCTGTAAACCTGCTGGAAATCTGCTGGGATTCAGAGCTCAGAGGGCAAAGCACCATCACAAACCTGCTTGTCTGTACTATAAACAGTCCTGCATGGCCTTCAGCTCTGTGCACATCTTTCACACACATCTGCAAGGGATCTGCAAGGGCCACCAGTTATACATTTTTGAGGATGCTGAAAAAGACTCTGAGAGCAGGCTTCTAATATGAACATGTACCAAAATAGCACAGTGATGGTACTGCTGAAGTTTGGCCTTCGCAGTCCTGAACCAGCCCTAGCCTCCCACAGTCAGCTCTGCCCTTCCCACAAGCCCACACCTCCACTCCATGGTAACTGAGATAAGGAACAGCCTCTCTTTATTGGTATTAAGTGGAACTGGTGGAACTGAGGGAACAGATCCACAACCACATCACCCGCAGTACAGACATTAGCTTCCACAGGGACCAGCAGAACAAGCTCAGAAATCAGCTTCTGATTGAACAAATCTGTACAAGAGCTAATGGGGGATGTAGAGAACTTACTAAAGGAGAGAGGTGCTCTAAAATATGATCCACCAACTGTTCAAGACAACGCAAATAAAGAACTGGAGCACATATAATAGGAACCAATAAGAGGAATCATAAGCGCCAAAGAACCTTAGAAGGAAGACGCAACTGTAAAGAACCTAAAAACACAAATACAGACACGTACTGAGCAACTGAACACTCAGCTCACCCCAGCCCCTCACCGTCCAGCAAAATTGAAAATCTGCCTAGTACACAGCAACACCCTCATGAGTGCATGCCCCGCTGATACACCCAAAGACCCAACCACAGTGGAGAAAGACACAGACATTGCCATTCCGATTCAGGATGGGAAATTACAAAATTTTCCCAAAAAACATAAAACATACAGTGCCCAGAAATAAAAGATGCCCAAAGAATTCTCTCTGATTCCCACTACGGCACTCCCAAATCCATCATTATCCATACTGGCACCAATGGTCCCAGAGCAAGAGAGAGTAGGGGGACTAGTGATCAGAGATGCAGAGAGAGACCTTTCCTGAGACCAAAATGAATATCTCCACCTTCCTGCCCCACAAAGACTTCCACCCAGCCACTAAATTCAGTACAAATGAAATCATCCACTTCTCCAATTATAACTGCTTAGACATCACAGTCAGTTCCTCTAGACATTTTCAGCAGTCAGTGAATGAACTGAGAGAAAAGACTTGGAGGGCTTTTTTTTCCAGAAATTTCAATTAGAATTTAGTTCAAATTATTTGAATCTTTAATTGAACCTATCACCCTTTAAGGCAGTGAAGTGTGGGGTCCGCTTAGCAATCAACAATTTGACGAATGGGATAAACATTCATTTGGAACTGCCTGCAGAATTGTGCCTTTTTAAACGTTCACAGAAACACCACCAACAATACATGCAGAGCAGAATTAGACCAATATCCATTCATTATTAAGATAATCAGGGCAATCAAATTCTGGAAGCATCTAATAAATAGCAACCCGCACTCATACCATTACAAAGCTCTGCAGTACCAGCAGTTGAACAAAGACAGAAGGACCAGAAGGACACAGATCTAATCACAATGAACCAAATTACAGCTCACCTGACAGAAAGATATAACACTTATTGGGAAACTCAAAATCAATGCAATGCTGTCTCGCCCTAAAGCAACAGTACACTGAGGCAGAGGACCTGAGCACAGTGACTGATCTTCAACTGAAGACCACCCTGACGAGGTGCGGTCACACAGTCAGCGCTGACTGGCAGAGAGCGACTGGCAAAAGAGATCCTGGGTTCCTTAGGAGACACTGCCGACAGTGTCAAATGAACAGAACGGAAACAGAGCTGCATTTCCTAACAGAATGTCCCAAATATGCTGAGATCCACAAAAAAAATTCTACAAATGAGTCACAAAAAATATCCCCCATTCCTCAGCCTCTCTGACCCAGAAAAATGACCCTGTTTATTAGGAGAACACAGAGAGTGCTGCTCACTCGCGGCTGAGCACACCCTCAACTGCCACCTTCAGAGACACAGTGAGTGACCATATCACAAACATTATACACCCACACACACACACACACACACACACACACACACACACACACACACACACACACACACACACACACACTCTTGTAAAACAAACCCCATTTATATGTTATCCATTATTATTGTTATTATTGTTGGTGTTGTTTATTGTCAATTTATCAGTTAATAATATTCATTTAATGTTAAAATTATTCAGATGTTCTTTCTTAAACAGTCAACCCCAAAAGCTTTAGCAATACACATGTACGTCTGCTTGTCATGCCAATAAAGAACCCTGAATTGAACTAAATTGAATTGAAATTGAGAGAAAGAGAGACCGACAGAAAAGACAGAGAGTGTGTTTCTGTGAGCACATTATGTGACAGTATTACTGGTATGAAGAATGGCAGTAGACAGGAAGGAGAGACAGAACACGTGGAAGAAAGGGGAGAACAGACAGAGGGAGTGAAAGCAGACAGGAGAAAGAGAGGGCAGAGGAAGGTGCAGGCTAAATGTCAGTGGCTTGTCTCTATGCCCTCTTGCCTCTCTCTAGTCATGTTATTTACTTGAATGAATGCTGAATGAGTCAGAGAGGGAGAGAGAGAGAGAGAGAGAGGGAGAGAGAGAGAGAGAGAGAGAGAGAGAGAGAGAGAGAGAGAAGCCTACTGGTAAAAAGAAACGAAGAGAGAATGGCAGAGAACTGAGGAATAGCTCTTTTCCACTGCATGGTACCTACACCACTCTACCCAACTCTCCCTGCTTTTCGTTTTCCACTAGGCTAATTTGGGACCTGGTGCCTGGAACTGGGTGCTATTT
Organism: Acestrorhynchus altus; assembly: GCA_034509495.1. Classification (NCBI taxonomy): domain Eukaryota; kingdom Metazoa; phylum Chordata; class Actinopteri; order Characiformes; family Acestrorhynchidae; genus Acestrorhynchus; species Acestrorhynchus altus. Next base: position 41,939,475 of record CM067502.1, read on the forward strand.
TCATACCTGCTTGCTTGTGGTTCCAAGTGAGCCGAGTAGGGACATGAAGGTGATGTTTGTTGAGAGCATCATAACTCTCTGCAATCAGATATCCAGCACTATTATTGCACATAATTATCACATAAACGCTGTTTCAGTTGCGACGTGTCGTCAAACTGACAAATAAAGAATACAATTTGATCGGAACGGACTCTAACCGATAAACTCCTAACAGACAAACACAATCGTGTTATATTTCCATTGTTACAGGACACAGTTAAAGCAGAGACGGAGAACAAGAGCAGTGAAAACAGAGAAGAGAGAGAGTGAGTAGATGAGTAGATGGAAAGGGAGATCAGTTATGAAATCAATGGACATCTAATTTCAACATTTTCGAAACAAATAAAGCTAATTTGACCCATTCACACGCCACCCAAAACACATTCTCTCACGGCAACTGTAGTCAGAACAGACAAGATAGAGAATAACGTGAACATGGAAAACCCCGTGTCCTTTCCAAATTCACACTGCTTGGACAGTCACGTAAATATCACTGTAATTAAATAACATGTTTTAAAATGTTATAAAAATCCTATAATAACACTGTAAGACTTGTCCAGTTTCTCAACAGCTGCAATGAAAGAGCACATTTGTGGGCACAGCGTGGAGAGATCGATTCTAAGATATGGATGTGAAATAAGAGAACCATATTTAGACGTGAACCTGGAAACATCCAGCTGGATTTTGCAAATACATTCTAGCAGTGTTTAGAGAGGCATCCAGCAGAGCTTGCAGGCCAGAAGTTTGCCCACCACATACAGACATACAAAAAGAAATCAATACTGGCAATCATTCAATCAGGCTGATCCATATTTAATAAACTACATATGGCCAACATCCCCCATAGAGTCTCCTCCACTTTACTGCACTGGAAACAGTGCTGCACTGAATTCACTTGATTCAAATGAGTACATCGTTCCCCAGACGTTCCCCAGAAGTTTGAAAGATAATGGAAGATCAGGTCATGGGTCAATAAATCCTGAGATTCACACAAGCAAATCTCCCTCTCATCTAAACCACATCTACAGCTGCTGTTGGGGAACATGAATTTGGTGTGTACGTTTAAAATTTCTCTTAAACTAAGCAGGGACAAAAAAAAGCAAAACACTGCCATGATGCTGCCGCCACCATGTTTAAGAACTTGAGTGTCTCATTTTGGCTAAACAACTTAATTTTGACTAATCTGACTATGCATCTTTTCTTTGTCCGTGTGATCAACGGCAAAGGTGAGTTGAGATTAAAGGTGTTGATTTTGGCGAAGGGACAGCAGCCTCTCAGTCTATGGTAATGTAATGTGTGACTACAGTGACACTAGTGTTCCAGTAGCTTACAGTTAACAGCAGGCCTGTGCCTTGGATGTTCTTCGGTTCCAAACCAAGTTCCTGAGGGTCTTCGTCTAGACCAGAGGTGTAAAACTCAAATATACAGTGGGCCAAAATTTAAAACTTGAACAAAGTCGCGGGCCAACATTGAACAAATGAACCTTATATATATAGATATAGATATAGATATAGATATAGATATAGATATTCTGTCTCCCACATGTCCATAAAGCTCCTGTTTTCTACCTTTTTGTCATTTTTGGGAAGGGGTAAGATGCTGACAGTTGTTTTATGAGGTTGCTATGACGACTGTCACAGAGGAGAGGGCATTTCTGGGTCCTGTCCTGATTTACGCACCAAAACAACGGCAGGGCATTGTGGGATTTTTAGTATTAGCGGTGAATGTGCTGTATAATACCGGCAGGCCAGCTCTAGTAGTCATTTGGTGTTGCCTCGGGCCAGCGTTTGACACCCATAGTCTAGACCTTGGCAAATGTGGCTGCAACTGCGATTTACTTGTTCAATTATTTCAACTGATAATCTTGGAATCTACAGTTGATGGACTTTCAGCACCACTGGTTTAATTATTCATGTCTATGATGCCTTTTTGCAAAATATGTGGTTTTGTTAGCTTCATCAAGCTGGGACCTCCAGGCTGTTCTGAAGCAGCTGGGATGAGAATCCGCACCTCTACAGCTAAGACCATGGGAGTCCCCTCTCTGGGTTGGGTGTGAGTTCCTGTCTCAAGTGGAGGAGTTCAAGAATCTTGGGTTTTTTTCACAAGTGTGGGAATGATGGAGCGAGAGGTGGATCAGTGCAGCATCTGCAGAGTTGCAGACTCTGAGTCAGTCTGTTGTGGTGAAGAGAGGGCTGAGCCAAAAGTCAAGGCTCTCAATTAACCAGTCGGTCTACATTCCAACCCTCAACTACGGCCACAAGCTTTGGCTAGTGATCGAAAGAATGAGATCCCAAGTACAAGTGGCTGAAATGAGATTTCTCCACAGGGTGGCTGGACTCTCTCTGATCTGAGATAGAAGGAGAGAGGAGCAGAGATAGAAAGTCAGATGAGTAGAGATAGAGAGATGAGTAGAGATAGAAATAGACGGTTGTAGAGAGAGAAAGAGAGAGTGGTAGAGATAGAAGGTGATAGGAGTACAGATAGAAAGTGAGAGTGGTATAGATAGAAAGAGAGAGTTGCAGAGATAGAAAGAGACAGTGGTAGAGATACAAAAAAAGAGTGGTAGAGACAAAGTGAGAGGAGTAGAGACAGAAAGAGAGAGTGGTAGAGATAGAATGAGAGAGTGGTAGAGACAAAGAGAGAGTGGTACAGATCGAAAGTGAGAGTTGTAGAGATGGAGAGGCTGCAATTGGCATTTACTTGTTCTGCTATTGGTCCTTAATCCACAGAGCCAACAAAGAGTAAAGGTCAGGAAACCTCACCCATTGCTAAGAGTTCACTTTATAGTGTAATAGAAGACTTTTGCCAACAAGCTATTAAAAGACGTCTGGATGATCCAATCCATGTCCACATTTTGCTACACGACACAAAACACAACTTTCTGTCGCCAGTTAAGCTCCCCCATAAAACATGTCGTCTCTGTTTATAAGAGAATGAAATATTCTGTAATACTGCCAGCTCTGGTTGATCATATATTGCTTAATAAGTAAACATACCCAGATATTTATATACAGTATATATCAGGTCATCAACCCACTGCTAGTCCACCCTCAGATCACCCAGATTATTCTTCTGAAAGCAAGATCTAGCAAGTTTATGTTCTTCAAACAGATTTTAAATGCACAGAGACCTTCATTCGAATTAAAAGTGGCATTTTGTTTGAGACACTGCTTAACCATCGGACCATACAACGCCACAAAATACCAGCCTTGCCAACAGCATCCAACAGCGGTTCACTATCCTCTTGCTATCAGGGTAGTTGCACACTCAGAGGATCTTATCCACAACAGTAATACACGCATAAATGCATAACAGATGCATTTTCACCTGCCAAACTATATCCAGACATAGAAAATACGCTTTCTTTACATTCGTGTTAAACATCAAGATCCATCTCTTGACCGTCTCTGAATGTGGTTTAGGTGATCCGATCGTATTCCAATCACTATGCATCCAGGGCATGTTTATTGCAAGCTTTCATATTGTCAAGTGGAATCCAAACATGATCTGATATCCGAAACTCTTCATGCAAGGTGTAAACAGCTTCTCTAGCTTCTTTGTGATCTTGATTTGGACAGCTGGTCGACGCCATAAAGTCTGATTTCCAAGAGTTGAATAGCAGTGTACGCACTGCAGCCTAAAGAGAAGATGAAACACATTTTTTCTTCTGCTGCACATCGTATAAATCACAAGTGAGACATTCTTTGAGACAATTTTTAAAGCATTAATAATGCATTGTTCTGTCTTCTTGACACTTAAGCTTGAAAATTAAGTTGACGCTGTGATGGTGGCTGAAAAATGCAGTATGTTCTGCATGAATAAAAAAAAAAAAAACATCAGAAAAAAGAAAGCAAACTGCTGTCATGATGTAATTATATAACTACATATTTTAATCATATATTTGGATCCTTAGCTGCACTATTTCTGTGTGCATTAAGTAGATTAAATGTAATCATTATCATACAGAGGCCCTATAACGTCAAACTGTATTTATCTACATATTCCAGAAACCTCAAAATCACTTGTTCTGCCTTCAACAGAAAATCCAGCATAACTATTATATAACAATTCCAAACCCTCAAATCTGTTACCCATCCCAATGAAAACCAACAAAACCATAAATCATGATGCCAACTTTGGGAATATACTGGAGAGCAGCACATCAGCTCTAGACTATGCTGGATAAAGAAAATAGGTTGCTATGGGAACCATATAATAACAATAATATTTGTTTTTGACAGTAAAACACAAGAAACTCAAACACAGGGAAGTAAGTGGACATGGAAGCTAAAGGCTCTCATGGCTGCAATCTCTTCGGCTTGCTAACTGCATATCACACTGAGAGGACAGCAACACCGTTAAGACTCTGAGATAATTACAGTGTTTTAAAACTGTGCAATAATATGTGAGTTCTGTGAGCTCATCTTAGTGACCTGAACTGAACTTCTTGTTGTTGTTGTTGTTGTAAAAGGACAATCAGTGTTTCCTTCCAAGTCAAAAGAACAGGGTTGTGAATAGGCTTGTTAAGTGACATCTGAACAGTCAGACTTACTATGTATATATCAAAAAACTTTTGTTCTGCATTTGTCTTTGGTTATCATTTGCCACCATATTTAAATAAGCATAATGCATTGCATTTTTCTTCACTTCAGCAAAATAGAGCACCTTGTGCTAATAAGAAATATGAAAACTAAAACATGAAAGCAAAGAGAAATGAGAGAGAATGACTGAAAGAAAAGTTCAGATCATCATATGCAATAAAACATATGAAATGCTGCAGTGTTGCTACAGACTGCAAACTTCAATTTAGCATAGATGATGTGATACCAGCCCTCTGCACTTTATGGAACTGTAGGATGGGGTCCATTCAATCATCACAGAAAACACCATGGAGCAAGCATCCAATAGAGTGCCTGGCAGCAGAACTGAACTGAACGACTCTAAAAGTACACTGCAAAGCACTAAAGCTGGACCTGCATTTGGCAGTAAACATATAAACAAGATCACAAATACTGTTTATGTGTTTAAAGCAAATTCCTTCAACCCAGGACAGGTCTGCTAATGTTTCACATGGCATGTTATAGTCACTGTGACTCATATTTACTTGCATTTCTATGTGAATCGTTGTATCGGAGGGTGTCTCAGAGGTAGATATGTGGGGGTTATTAAGAAGAGAAGTGGAGTTGGTGGGAGGGGGAAGGTAAGACATTACTGATTATTTCCTAATATCAGAAAATGCTTCAGTAAGCATGTCACACTTCTGTCCTGTCCTGTTTCCGTGTCTGTCTTTTCCTGTCTCGTGTTTTGTTTTGGTTCGTCACTTGCTTTTCAGCACATGGCTGTGTTTTGTTTTGGTCTTGTCTCTCTGCCTTGTGCTCTAATATACACAAATCAATATACACACATTTTCAGAGGCTGTGGTACATTTATCAAAGTAGCCTAAGAAGGCAGCCCATGACAGGACAGCTTTGACATGTGCATTTTTAATATCTACACAAAGGTAGATGTTAGAGATTGTCAACTGGAGGGCAGTATAGTTCAAATTTGACAGTTTGCAATATCGTAGCCAAATCCAACCTTGGTTGCCCACAAAATATTAAGGGGGGGGGGGGGGGGTTGGAAAAGTAGTTGAGTTTTATTATTTAATAATAATAATAGTAATTGAGTAATTGAGTTATATTATTTTCATAATAGGTCCCCCTTTAAATGTCTGTTGTAATGTACTTCATAGTCATAATTCGCCTTTGACATCTATAATAAGATCAAAGGAGCTGTGTGGACCTACATTCTTCAATGCATTCTCCACAGTCCTGACTTGACTTTTTCAGCAAATTCAAAACCCATTCAATTTGTGTGTAATGTTCAGCTTTACCCACCAAATATGAACAGATTATGAACCAGAAAGAACACAATCTGTAAAAGTACAAAAGACTCAATAACCAATACCATATTGGTAAACCCTCGCCTACCTCAGTCACCTCAAAACAAGACAAAATAAATAGCTTAGGCTGATTAATAAACATGACCCATCAATATTCACACCCACAGCTACGTATCTCATATTATGGCACACGTTATCTATGTGTTTTGCTTACAGCATATCCTACGTGAAATAGTGCTTTCATGGGAACACATGGGAAATAAGTATTTTGATAGATGTTCCAGACTAAAAACTTCCTAAATAGACATCACAGTTGCCATGAATGCAAAACACGCATATTTAGTTGAAGGTATATGCAACCTAATCTGCACCTAATTAGTGGTAAAGGGGGAAAAAATGGTTGACCATGTATATTTACACAGTGGATATAGTGTTAGGACTGCTACCCAATGACTCTTATTGATGTAGCATTTGCTTACAAGCCAGGGAATATATTTAATTTTTACATTTATCCCAAATTCCCCCCAATTTGGAAATTCCAAAAGTCCCAATTACCCAACCTCATGAGGACTCCCCTATCACATATGATGCTCCCAACACTAGGAGGGTGAAGACAAGCACTTGCCTCCTCCGATACATGTGAAGCCAGCTTCTTTTCAAACTGCCACCTTTGCATCAATGCTGAGCAGCCAACGATGATACAACAGCTAACGGTGCCAACCAGCATTGCACTTAATGTGATGTACAGGGGTTGGACAATGAAACTGAAACACCTGTCATTGTAGTGTGGGAGGTTTCATGGCTAAATTGGAGCAGCCTGTTGGCAAATCTTCATTAATTGCACCAGTAAGAGCAGAGTGTGAAGGTTCAATTAGCAGGTAAGAGCACAGTTTTGCTCAAAATATTTCAATGCACACAACATTATGGGGGACATACCAGAGTTCAAAAGAGGACAAAAGCACGTCTTGTTGGCGCATCTGTGACCAAGACAGCAAGTCTTTGTGAAGTATCAAGAGCCACGGTATCCAGGGTAATGTCAGCACCACCAAGAAGGACCAACCACATCCAACAGGATTAACTGTTGACGCAAGAGGAAGCTGTCTGAAAGGGATGTTGGGGTGCTAACCCGGGTGAATCCAAAAAATGTAATTTCCAAGACAAATTGACACTGTATTGGCCTCAGAAGGAGGCCCTAATACACCATACTGATAAATTATTGTGGTCTAAAACCAGGTGTTTCAGATTCAATGTCCAACCCCTGCATGGAGAGCAATATCTACCCACCCAGGGAGAGTCATAGCCAATTTTGCTCTCTCAGACTCCAGTTGCTGATGACAGCATGCATGTCCTCAAAATGCACAACAAGGACAAACATAGAGGGACACACCTCTTAATCACGGAGCTGCCACAGGTGTATAAAATCAATCTCCTAGCCTTGCAGTCTGCCTTTACAGTCATTAGCGAAAGAACGGGTTGTTCTAAAGAGCTCTCTAAATTCCAGTTCTTTAATAGGATGACATCATCTCAACAAGTCAGTTTGTGAAATGTCTTCCCTTCTAGATATTCCATGATCGGTTGTGCTATAGCTTCTTCATAGAGTATTATGGAGGAACATTGCTTCATATCTGTACTGTATTATGTAATGTATTGCTGCATTTACATGATAACATTGGAAAAAGTGTTGCAAGGGCATGAAGCTGCGTTAATGTTGCCATAGTGTTGGATCCCTATTTATGTTTCAGGGCAATAATGAGTGTCAGCTATTTTGTGTCCGAATCGTAAAGTGGAATTTGAATGTGATTTTGAGGGCACTATAATCTTCCACAGTTCACTGATAATTTATAATAAACAACATGGAAAACTATGTGAGCTGAATATGGACCAAAATGCAACTGGGACTCTCGTAACTAAACTACACAGTGGAAAAAAAGGAGCTTCAATGTCTTCTTCAAAAATTCAGCAGCTGTCTACTGGCTTATAAGTCATTGCCCAGTGCCTTGCAGACAATGATGGGACGTGTGGATTGAGGAATGTTAAATAGCCGCACATCTTTGGAAATGGAATGTCCCCTCCATATACATATTAGATGTGGTCCTGGAACCCCTGGAAAAATACTACAGATCCAAGAAACACAACCTGAATCTGAGATGCTGTAGTAACCTGACTCTGATGTCTACAAACCTTGTGCCATCAGCGTTAAACGTCAAACAAATCAGGTTATTAAACAGGGTATTTCGAACGGTGGAGCTTTACAACTATTCCTGAATATTATCAGTCCCTACCCCGCCCTACGAAGAAGGAACTGGAACATGTTATTAAGCAGTGACAGATCCTATCCAAATACAGGCTCCGAGACCACAGTGCAGCCACTGACAGAATAAAAAGTCCTGTTTAGCAAAAGATAAAAGAATGTGTGGTGGTGGTATCTGACAGGTGAGGTTAAGAAAGGTGCACTTTCTTCTTCAGAAAAGCAAGCAGCAAAAGAAATGTTCATACATTTTAAAATCCCACATTTTAAGAAACAGTCCTGTCATCTGGATATTAATCTTATCACAACTTTAATAACTTTAATGTATATGAATCGGTCACATTGGTGGATGGTGCTGTTGTCTTACTGTCTCGCTCTCTTCTGAAGACCAAAACTATTTTATTTACCAGAATGGTGTATTAGCTGATGCACTACAAACACTGAGGGTTCTATCTCTAACGCCTACATATAATTGTAATGTTTCACTTCTTTAATATAATCAGATACAATAAGATACACTGAAGATAAACTGAACCCAGCAAATGATTATTTACCATTTCACACATTGACATTATTAAGAAATCCAATGAATGATGTTACTAAACTCGACTAGTTTACAAAAGGTTGTTCAGATGTTCTTTTGCAAAGGTCTAACACTGAGTTCTGTGGTTGCAGGAAAGGTTTTGGTGATGACTTGGGGTCATAACTGTGCAGGTGTTGCTGCACAGTTGAACAGTGCACCACCTCTCCAGAGTCGTCTAAATCTTGCTGTGTATGTGCCTGTCTGAGCAGTTCTTTCTCAAAATGTTCTTGGTATTCCAGAGCACAGCTTAATCTCCACTATTCCACTAATCTCCAACTGTCATTTAATAATTACATTACAAACTGAAGGAATGGCTACGTGAGAACACTTTGCTTTCTGAGCATCTGCATCTGAAGACGTTTAATTTTAGACAAATTGTAGACAAATTACTGCTTACAACCACTGAAACAATGCAACACAATCCTAGTAAGTAGTTATAGATGCAGCAGGTGGAGAATATGCTGAATAAGTCAAGCAGTTTTGGATGTTTTAATGTTCATTTACAATAAATGTTTGGGCCTTATTCACCAACTGTCACCAACGTAATAAGAATTCTGACGATTCTGACATTCACCAATTTCTTATTATCATTTCTTCTTTGGGATTTGTTCAGTATATGAAGACAGAAGACAAGAACATTATAAGAGCAGAGTTGTTTATAAAAACATATAAATCTGATAAGTTACAAAAATGAGGTCTTATGCCTTTAATATGACTCTATTGGTCTTTTTGACAATAATGTTCAGCTGTCTGTAAAATGTCTTTCCAAACCAAATGCTTGGTCCACAATTAAAACAATTCATTTCACATTTTTATTCCAGCTCAGAAAATCTTATTGTTCAAATGTTGATCTTTGTACCAAATGTTAAATGTTTTGTTTAAAAAGCAACAGATGTTTCTCCTAAAAATGCTTGGGAGAAATAGTATTAAGCCCTGGTCACACTTGATTTATGTGTGCGAATCTGTGTCCCCAACCAATAGTGCTGCTCCTTGGCTGTGTGACCTATGCGCTCTCTCTACTATCTCTGCTATCTCTGCTATCTCTGTCTGAGCCAACATGCAGGAAGAGCTGATTTAGAGGGAGATATTATACAGGTTTTTTTTATGTTCTGGACATGCTCTAAGGTGGTGCCGTGGTTGCCATGTTGTGAGTTCCCTCTTGTTTTTGTAGGTTTTTTGCTAATTGTGTCACTTTAATTGCACCAAATGTTGTCAGAACCCTTATCTACGACCGGCAAACACTTCTACAAATCCGACTGACCATCACTCACATCGGAAACTGCACTTTGTTTATCCTTTGTTAATAAACAATGAAGGAGCTTCATTCATCTGGGCCGCCCAGCCACACGCTCGCCAGAGATGCTGGAAAAGAGGCAGGAGAGCCTCCAACTGCAACCATCCAAGCCACTGCCTGTTCTCAAAGCTGCTCAGTGGTAGGAGGTACAAAAGCATGAGGACCTGAACCATTTGGTCCCGAGAGAGCTTCTTCCCCCAGGCCACCAGGCTGCTAAACAGTCAGCCCAATGTTCCAGTCCACAGCTAGTCACACCCCATCTCACCGGTCTCATCACACCATCATACCTTCACACCACACAAACTCTTTGTGCACCTGTGTTTTACTCACTACTAGAGCAGCAACTAGCTGCTCAGTTATGCTACACCCACCAAAGACCCTCCCACTGCCCCCACCAAAGACTCTCTCCCATTGCACCCACTAAAGACTGTCTCCCACTACCTACCTACTACTACAGCTATATCTTATCCTTTACCCAGCGCACATGTAAATATAATGCAAACATTATAGTTTCTAAATACACAGAACGTCTACAGTGCAATAATGCATGTGTAAGTGCAATATGTGTAGTGTAATTTAATGTGTAAATACTCTTTTTATATTACATTCATACATTCATTCACTGAACCACTTATTCCTGAATAGGGTCACGGGTGAGCCGGTGCCCAGCCGGCAACTCTGAGCGCAAGGGCGGGAAACAACCCTAGACAGGGCGCTAGTCCATCGTAGGGCACACACATGCACACACTAAGGGCCACTTTAGAGTCACCAATTCACCTACCATGCATGTCTTTGGACTGTGGAGGAAACCGGAGTACCCGGAGGAAACCCACGCGAACACGGGGAGAACATGCAAACTCCACACAGAAACGTCCCAGGTCACCCCACCCAGAGATCGAACCCAGGTCCTTCTTGCTAACCTACCTAACATTACCTAAGCTCTCCACTCACCCTTACACCTGTGTAATGTGATGTGACAATAAACTTACAGCTTATAGCTGAGCTTACAGAACAGTTCTCTGGGAACTGCTCATTTGCACCACTGTTGCTACAATACTAGTGCTCTTCAGTTGTGAAACCGGTGAAGCAACAAGGAAGGATTGTTTGTATAGCTAATTTCCAACCCTGCATGTAGCCACAACCATTTTGCGAGGTGATGCGAAATTTAAAACATTACAAGAGATTTCATTCTTGCCTCCATTTAATCACTTTCAGGACTCAAGGCTGTTTTTTTTTATGTTTTAGAATGAACATGAAATTTTGCGTAGCAAAAACTCATGTGAACACTGTTTCTACAGAATATCCTGTCCTTTCTTTGTATCTTCAGGTGCATTAAGAGGACATTTATCATCCCTCTCTTTATATTCCTCTCACTACTGCTCACCCGCTTTCTCTTTTACCTTCAACTTTTCCAGTGAACTGGTTCTTTTCATAATGTGTCCAAAGACACATTTAGTTTGGTTCTCTGGGCTTCCAGTCAGAGATGACGATTCATTTGGTCAAGGATAAAATACTGAAAATCCCTGGTTTATTCGAATAAAATGTGAATTCATTTTTAGATGTACAGCTATTAATTGTTGAGTTCATATTAAGACTCCTGTCTTTTGTAAATGCGTGTAATTATATGAGTATTATTTTCACAAATCTGTGCACAATGTGAAACCTTATAGACTATTTCTGTGCATTTTGTGTAAACAGTGATTATGTGTTTCGTGAGTTTGCATAGTGGTGACAAGTGTAGAAAAAGGCAATACAGATCCATACGGACACCTTTTATTTTAACAGCTTGTCAGCAAAGGACAAGTTGTCCTACACTAATGAGCTAACTCTTAGCAATGGAGTGGCAGATTTCCTGTCCTCACTGTGAACTGTGTACTCACTGGGTCAGTGAATTAAGGAACAAACTGGCTAAAATTACAGTGGCCATCTTCATATTCCTTATTGGAAAACCAAGGCATGCAAATCTCTTGATGCCTACAATTGTGGAGTGACATGCTGCGTAGACGTGACAAGTGCTAAAATGCAGCTATAAAAGATGTGGGCTATTATCAAGTTCTACAACATCTACATACTACACCTGCATGGTTCACTGTTAACTTTATGCTATTATTAAAAGTTAGAACAATGTAACTTATCAGATCTGCTGCTGCTACTATCTAGATGTTTGTAAAATATGTTTAGTTATAGGTATAAATGTTATTTCATGCTGTAACGCTAATGCAGGCCTAAAACCTAATTAGATGATTTGAAATGAGCACTGCAAAGACTGACTTGACTGATGTCCACTCTTCGTTTAATAACTCGTAACTGAAAACATCTGTATTTGCATCTTCGATAATGGTGTTCTATATAAATGAAGGTTAGTATCTATTCCGATTCCGACATCCAACAGTGCAACAAGACATTTGTTGTGATTCTTGAAATGTGAGAGCACAATTCATGCCCCACTCACAAATGTCATTAGTTCATAAGCGAAATATAAATGTGCTCTCTCCACTTTCCCATGCTGTTCCTCAGACTGACTTTGCTCTTGTACTGAGTGCTCTCTCAAATGTAACCTGCTCAAATTCTATCAGTGTGTTCGTATGTTTTGAAAGCGTGCGTGCATGCACGAATTTCTCCTGTTCGCTTGCGGACCATTCTGTGACCAATGAAATTCTTGCTGTAGCTCCTCTGCATTCTCATTGGTTGGGAAAAGTGGCTTGTGAAAGCACATAAATAAAGAAAGGGGGAGTGGATAAAAGTGTGTTGAGCTCTGAGATGAGACTGGAGAGTGATTTTCCAAAAGCTGTAACCAGCAGATGTAGAACAAACAACAGAGCAGCAGAGGCCCAGAGATCTTGAACATTTTTGTAATGTATGTGTATGTGTGTGTGTGTGTGTGTGTGTGTGTGTGTGTGGGTGGGTGTTTGTCTTACCTCTCGCCAGGCCACTGATGTGGTTTTTCAGTGTGTCTCTCTGCTGCTCCACCTCCAGTTTCTGATCTTCCAGCAGACGCAGTTTTTTCAGGGTGGCCTCCTTCATCTTACTCAGCTTAGCATTCTCCTGCTTCACCCGATTCACCTCCTCCTCCTTCACCTGCCACACACACACACACACACCACAGACTGTGAGGGTCAGATACACTCAGCTGTTTCGCCAGGTGTGTAGCTTGAATAAGAAATGCTCTGCTTGAAACATGATACATTAATGTGTGCCACGTACACTACTGTTCAAAAGTTTGGAAACAACCTACAATGACAACGTATACAACGTCTAGTTCTCTAGCCCAGGGTGTTGCCACTACTGAAATACAAGATTTTATGAATATTCATCATATTGTGTTGTTTTATCATTTTTCCAAATATATATTTATGCACAAATTCCTTATCTTTTATTTTATTTGCTTGTGTTTTATTTGATAGCTTTCTAGGAAATAAGCCTCATTTTATATATGTGTCTGCAATGTAAGTGCTTTAATATTGTACCGAACATACAAACTGCATTTTTGTGCCTGTCATGTACTGCCAGTTCCACAAGTATTAGTGTAATACTTAAATGTATTAATATCACATTCAAGGGGTTTAACAAAAATATTGCATAAATGGATTAGGAATTCATTTCATACAAATACATTTGACTGGTACGCTGTTTCTAGGCACACACACATCTACTTTGCTATTTAAAGTATTTTTTTGTTACAAAACAATAAGCTAAACAAAACAGGCCCAGAATTAGAACCCTGCAGGAC